>JAHLJT010008756.1:93436191-94036191 GCA_031308135.1 Acheta domesticus | reverse complement strand
TTATCTACATAATTCTTCCAGTTAGGTAGCTAATATTGAGATAAAGAACTCTTGTTTAATACACACATACAACTCCAAGCAATTTCTCATTTCACTTTCTACATTCTCATGCTTTTATTTCTTTCAGCTTTTGGAAATGCCAAGACAGTTCGAAATGATAATTCATCTAGGTTTGGCAAATACATTAATATTCGTTTCAGTGAAGATGGTTTTATTAAAGGTGCTCACATGGAGCAATATCTTTTAGAGAAGTCTCGCATAGTGTACCTGAATGAAGGTGAACGAAATTACCATATATTTTATGGAATGCTAGAAGGATTAACAGTAGATGAGAAACTTAAATTGCAATTAGGACCGGCTTCTAGTTTTAATTATCTCAAATGTGTAAGTAATTCAATTCCTCTTCAAATACATTGTGACTTCCTTGAGGGAATCTCCATGTAAATCATATCTGTTACAGGGTAGTGCCATGAAATGTGATGGAAGAGATGATGGCAAGGAGTTTGCTGTTGTACGAGCAGCAATGAAAGTTCTTCTTTTCTCAGATGAAGAAATATGGGAAATAATCAAACTTCTGGCAACCATTTTACATTTGGGCAATGTTAAATACAAAGCAACAGTTTCTGGTTGGTATAAATTCTGTAGTAACAATACAACATTTAAAAAAAGTATTATATTAATTATTACTGATCACATTGACAACACTGCAAATTGAATTTCAGCAACTGTTGATGCATCACAAGTGACTGATGTAAAGGCTGCTGAGAGAATAGCAGATTTCTTGGGTGTAGCAAAAGATCCTTTAGTAACAGCACTCACTAACAAGACAATATTTGTCCATGGAGATTCAGTGGTGAGTATAATTACTCCAAAACAACAAACTATTCATTTAGTAATGGTCAAAAATGAACATTTTAAAGTTGATGAAACACATCAAATTTTACCAAGTTACTGGTCAATTTAAAAAGTAAAAGGGTCTTATTGCTTGTGAAATTAGGACTACAATTTATTCAGTTAAAAAAGAGGCAAAACATCCCATTTAGAACATGCTACTACAACATTGTGCAAACTTTCTATTATTAGGTATAACAGTTACATAAAATTATATTGAAATTTAAGAACTGCTAATCTTTCTCTTGCATATATCACTTTATCAAATTATAGTCCACAATGTTAATTTCTAACATCTAAGATCCATTTCATAAGGAAAAACTTTTGGGCCAATGATATGGCCAACAATATGCTTAGCAGAACTGACTCTATAAGCTTAAATGTCATTCAAAAGACATTCAACTAAACATATTTCTCAAAATTCACAAACCCTAGAGGAAATGTTATAAAATTTTATATACAGAGAATGTTTTAATTATTTCAACAGCTTTCTTATAGTTTATGTATTATTGATACTTTGTATACGGTCTTTATTAACACCTACATTTTTCACGTTTTTAAAATTTTTGAATTACTAATAGTTCAATAAAATTAAACTAGTGGTATATAGAAGAGCACAATCTCTACATCTGCCATGTAAATATTAGGGACCCAAGAAATTTTTGGAAATAATTACAAATGAGGGACTTTTTTAATATTCAAAAGTTTGGCTAAAAGTGCCACATGTTTAAGTAAATTGTGCTCTATAAATAATAAACAGAAACTTTTGGAGGTCTTTTTTTTTTAAAAAAAAATATGTTTTTGTTTGCTTGTTTATTTGCTTTTGTTTGTCTGTCTGTCTGTGTGCATCTGTCTGTAAGCATCCATCTGTTTCTATTCGACTATCTATCCCTCAGTCTGTGTCCATCTGTACTGTTTCTGTGTTGTAGAAAATTTAAGCTTCATTAATACAGGATTCCTATTTTTAGTATATGGCTTTGTGACCCAATTTTTAATTTACAAAATAGACCATCCTGTCTGTATCTGTCTGTGTCTGAGTGAGTGCGTCGTTGGATATGTCTATCTGTCAGTGTGTGTCCTAATTCTGTGTCTGCCTGCTTTCTTTTTTTCGGGGGGGCGGCTCGTACCACATAGTAGTGTGAAATTCTTACTCACTAAAACCACCTCCCTAGGCTTCTTTACCCCATTGGAACTTTCTCCTTAGAAGCCAGCATTCCCCTTACGATGTTCTCAGGCTGCAGTTGCTGTCTGAGTTGCTGGCAGAGTTCCAGGCTTCTCTTCTTTGAACTGAGGGTAGACAAAGAAATTGTGTTGTTCATCCTCAGCTACTGGGGAGCAGGGAGGTATCCTCGTTGCAAGGCCATCGTTGCTTTTGCCGCCTTATCGCTGACGTACTGTAGGTAATAGCTAAACTGTGGGTCTTCAGTCCGGTGAAAGCGGAAGAGATATCCTCGGAAACAGCGGTGTCCTGCCAACAGCTGCGCTAGATGGAAGTTCACCTCGCCATTGCTTCGCCTGTACCATACTGTACTTTTATATTTGGAATGAGTCTATGCGTCCATCTTTCCTTTTGCAAGTTGTCCCATAGCCACTGAATCATGGACTCGCGTCTTTTCTGCGTGACCTGACAGGTCGTACTTTCCCTTGTTCTATCCGCAGTGGTGGTAGAGCCTGTGTCACCCTGCCACTATAGGAGCTCGATTGGAGGCATGACTATCACTACACACTGCATCGTATGAGACCGTGCGGTAAGCGCGAGCCAATATCATTGCACTTCTTCTGTACACAGAAACTATCTTCAGGCTCTTCGACACTGTATTTATTGCAGCTGCTCATAGTGTAGCAGCATATAGCAGGGTCGAACAGTCGTCTCCGCTACTGTCCAGGTCCTCCATCATTCGGCATTAGCCTCGTCAATGCCATCGTTGCTTTTGCCGCCTTGTCGCTGACGTACTGTAGGTGATAGCTAAACTACAGCCTCGTGTGAATCATAATTCCTAAGTACTCCAGATATGGACCCGAGAAGATATTTTGTCTCCTAATGAAATTGTGATGATTTCTCTCTCTTTCCTACTTGTGAGAAGAACTGCCTCAGTTTTGTGGTCCGCTAAATGTAAATCGACAGACGTTAACCATTCGCGGACTAAAGATATGGCTTCATTAACCACTTCGTCAATATGTTTGGCCACTAATGAGTGCTCCGTCGTCCGCGAAACTGATGATCTAGGTCCCTTCCGGCTTTTCTATTCTGAGAACGCCATCGTACACTGTATTCCACGGTAGGAGGCCCAAGACAGAGCCCGGTTAACTATGGGTTCGTTGACCATCTTCCATGCGGTACACCAGCGTTCTTCTTGTAAAGTAGCTGACGATGATCCTAATCAGATATTGTGGTACTTTCATAGGTGCAGAGCTCTTAGAATGCAGTACCATCTCGCCGATTTGAAGGTATTCTTGACATCTACGATATCAATAGCACAGTGCTTTTTCCTACCCCTTCTCCATCTATTGTCTTGCATTGCCTTCCGGACTATGTCAAGCACATGTTGAGAGGCATCTATTGTAAATCTTGCCTTTCTAAACCCATATTGGTTTTATGCAAGCCCTCCCAAAGCCCTTCAAAACTTGATCCACACTTCTGCATATCAATCGCTCCAGTACTTTCACAGCCGTGTCGATCATGCATATAGACTGGTAGGACGATGTTTTCTCTATTGGACCTTTTCCCTCAGGAAGTAATACCAATCGCTGCATCTTCCATTTATCTGGAAACACACCCTCTCGTAGGCCCGTCTCATATACGACTCTAAAAAGATTGGGGCAAGTCCGAATTGCTGCTTTGAGGGCGATGTTTGGGATGCCCACCAGACCTGGAGCCTTGTTGTTCCCCACCCTTTCAAAAGCGAGTTCGAGTTATTCCACTGTAACCGAGGGTATCTCCTAATTTATCCTCTCTAGGTCTCGCCTTGAGCTCCAGCATCTGCTCTTGGGAAGAGCGTGGTGACTGTTCTTTGAAGAGTGGTTGCGCAATCAGACGGCGGTAGGGATTCCCCGCTCTTCTAGGCATCGCATGCTTTAGCGATATGATCCATCAATTGTAGGGCTTTGTTGGTGTGCCTGTTAGATCAACAGCTTCCGCTAGTACGATACTGACCACGTCTGCATCAAATTTCTTCGCTTTCCACCCTTCATTTCTCCGCTTCTCGTATCTTTCCACTGAACCAATTTCCTGCACTTCACAGAGTATCGCCTGATGGTCACCGTGAATATAGAACTCTCTGATCTCCCATTTGATACCTGACCTTACTAAGGAATCACTCACAAACGTGAAGTCCACGATAGACCCCCACTTCTGCGAAATGAGGCGCCCAGAATAAAAACGGGTGATCCCAATCGAAGTTCGTTTTGAGAAATATGACACTTTCTGTTTTCGTTCACGTTCACTTACACTCCGAAAAAAGTTTTGATTACGGAATTTGAGGGTTTTACCACATCCCATTTTATTTAATAGTTCAGCATATGATAGGCTATATGGTAGGAGTCATCGGATGGTAGTTACCATCATACTTCTAATTGAAAATGCGAGGTCGGTTGGGATCTGCCGTTAATATTCTGAGCGCCTTAAATGTGTACTTCTAGCGATAGCCAAGGCCACAATCAGGAGTCAGAAGGCTTCCAGCACAACTCTTCCTCGTCGGTTTGACATTGGGCTGCCCCTCTTAGTTGCTTAAGCATTGAAGTCACCTGCTGTTATAACTAGGCTGCGTCCCTTACCTGTCGGCCAAGGAAGTCTTCGAGTTTTTCGATAGGCACATTCGGACATAGGCAGCAGCTATATATAAAATAACCCTATTTTCGCCTGCACGTATCCTGCTTCGTGTGGTGTCATTTTCTGCTGAAATCTGATCCATATCGCTGTCTTTCCCGTGGTGTCGGCAGTCCATGAAGACATAGCGAGTTCTCGGTACTGCTCCACAATATGGAAACATCCATATCATGTTCAGTAATCAGCTGTGTTAGCAAGTCTTTCGCGGCTTCACGATGGCTTACGTTTAGCTGCATCATCTTCACATTCTGCACTTTTTCTCAAACGCCTGCTGCAAGGCCGGTCAGTTAAAGCTGCCAGCCTCGTGATTAGCATTCGTAATGCCTCTTTTGGTACAAAGAGGCATTCAGAGTACTCGGGCTTTACTGCAAGCCTTCCCGAAATGGCCTTCTTCACCACACCTCCCACAGATCTGCGATATCTCTCTGTTTGGGTACATGCGCACCTGATGGACGAAATCACCGCACTTGTAGCATCGGGTCACTCGCACCCTCTCTCGGACCCAGTAATTCACCCAACCAATCCTCACCGTGCCTACCTCCAAGATCTTGTTTGCTGCTGCCGTGAGAAGACCGAATACAGCCGTCCGTGTCTCTCCGAACGCCCATCGAAGAGACTTCACATAAGCTGGCATTAAACACATTTTTTGAAGTCGTTTCCTGAAATTCCTCAGCGAAGGCGTGGCAGATCTCATCTTCAATAGTTACTTCAATGTCTTTCACCTCAATAAGGATCTGGCTAGTGAGAGCGTTTATTTCGGCTTTCCGGAGAAGTCTGGAAGGGGGCTGTTTTTCTATCGCTGGACTTGTTGAGCTCCAGCAGTAAGTCGCCTTTCGCAGTCTTTCTAGTGCGTGTAACATTAGAGCCCCGGTTATCGAGATCGGAATTGCTCTTCACCTCCTTGAGCATGTCTGCGTATGTCATCTCGCTCTTTGACTTAAGAACGAGGGCACCCGGACGAGGAGGCTCCTTCCGTGGTATCCTCTTCTCTTTCTTTCCTACCATTATCCATTTGAATGTCTGTGTTGTACCGCCGCTGTCCAGAGAATCAGCACTTCCATTTCTCCTTTCGGCGCCTTTAATCATTTCTTCGGTTCTACCAGATAACTCCTCAGATTCCAAATGTTTTTTTCTTCGGAAACGGTTGTCTCATTCCTTCCTTCTCCGCAAGAGGGCTATTGGTACCCTTCTCTCCCACGTTGTGGTTGAGGCTGGTGAGAATGCTCCGACACTTCAGTTTCCGAATTATGTTTCTTCGGAGCGCGTCGCCTCATTCTTCCCTTCTTCGCAAGGGTACTATCAGTACCACCTCTCCCACCTTGTGGTTGAGGATGGTTTGAGTGCCCCTACTCGTTCTTGATTAATACAAAAATGTTACGGATTTGGCTCACATACCGATGAACATCGTGATGCACATTGAGGTGCGGCTTCACATGGTTCATAAGCTAGACTATTCCAGGACTTTTCCCTTTCCATTGACTTCATTCCACGGATTTACTTACTACCTCTCCATCACGTTTGAATTATCCACCAGCCCACAAGGGGCGTCATTAGCCACCTCGGCTGATGTCGCTGATTCGCGAAGACAGAATCTTCAAGCGAAACCTTTCTTGTTTCAGCTTTTCTGAATTTCTGCAGCTCCCGGGCGAGTCACTAGGGCTATTCTGTAGTATCTGTTTGGATTGGTCTGGTGTGAGTATTTTGTCTGTGTGTTCTGTCCATGTGCATGTGTGTGTATGTTTTATCTGTATCTATCTGTGTGTATTACGCATATTTCAATATTTATTTAAATACTGCATTATATTTTTAAAAAATTGATACAATTAAATTATAAATTAAGTGCAATTCGAAAAAACTGTTCCCAACATCATTAAAAATTTTAATATCGAGGAATTTTTGCAACACGAAAATCTCTAGTTAACTAGTGGTGCTACTGAATAGCACAGACTTTCCTGTATTAGTTTTCTATTTCCTTTGGTCTCGGTTAGTTATTTGTACATGCCACATACTCTTGCCAGCCGCCATCCCTGCATCAATCTCCGCCTTCTTATTCTTAATTTGCCATTTGAAATGTTAACATATGGATGGATAAGTGACCTTTCGTTCAGTGAATATATGTATATTCTATAACTCCCAACACGGACAAAAATAATGATTATCAAATAGGTTTTGAATAATTTCTAAAAGTCTAATTTGTAAACACAAACTCTACTAAATAAAACATCTTTATCTTATCACTGCCACCATCTCGTAGTTCACCAACAATGTAGTTTTTAAATATCCTTTGCGGCATTGTTGTGCAAATTTCAATAAAGCTTTGCGGATTGCTGGAAAGAAATGCATCATACATTGAGAATTGTAAATTGAACAAATATATTTTATCAATTATTATAAAATACTATTTTTGTTCAATGTATTAATCTCGTTGAATCCTATTTGCTTTATAATCGTCCTAAATATAAAGAATAACATTGGGCGACTAAATTTTGATGCCCAATTACTCCACAAATACGCATATTTTGGAAAAATTCAACATGACCTTATTTGAAGATCTGGTGTTGATGAGCATATATAATTAGCAAAAAACAATTGTTTCTTCACAATTGTAGTTGTAGGAAGAGGCCGAACATTTTTACATTTTTTTAATTTGTTCAAAATCAGGCATTTTAACGAACATAAAACCTGCACCATTCTCTTAAGCTTCCTTTATGCTATCCAAGGCCCCGATTTAATAAAAAAAAATGTGCGGGCTTTAAGGGAAAATGGTTTGAAGAAAATTAAATTGCCTATGTTTGACACAAAATTTCACAAAAAATACTCATGTTCTTGAAAAATTGAACATGATTTAAAGATCTGTTTTTTTATGAACACATTTCATTAAGAAAAAAATTATCTTCATAATTGTAGTTGCATGAAGACGCTGAAAAAATTTTGAATTTTTTCATTTTTCAAAAAATTAGAGTTTTCAACCAACATGAGACATGCGCCATTCATTAAATGACCTTCAGACTATCCAGCATCAAAATTTTGTCAAAATTGTTGGCGCCATCTTCTTGAAAATTTTGAAAATGTCCCAGAGGCGTCATGTACAGTGACCCCCAAAATAAAATACTGGTTTCAAATTCTAGGGGATACGAGATCAGTCAGATCAATTGGGGAATATCAATTTTGGAGAGAATCGGCTGAACGGTTGACTCGCTAGCGTTGTTCACAAATGGACGGACAAACAGACTTTTCCTTTCAATTGGTTTTTCTGTATCAAGGACAAATCAGGGATTCTGGCTGCACCACGTGTTAGGGGATTTTCTCCCCTTAATTTAGCAACTGGATTTAGACACTTTTTCGTTATCAGGGCCCGGCAAAGAATTTTTTGACAAAAATCCGCTGTTTTTTCGCTCAACATTACATAATTTTCTCCGTACTACTATATACTCCATGTATATGTATGTATACAGGAAAGAAAAAATGTGAAAGTGTCGGAGATGTTTGAAAAATATTTAACTTTCTGAATTTTAAAAATCAGATGTTTTATTGAATTATTGGACTTACTGTTTTCATGAAAATATTTTGCTCCATTTCAACAAGAAATTATTTAAGAGTACAATAACATATTCAATAATTCATTCCTCATTAATTACCAGGTAAAGCCTCTTTCTGCAGTGCAAGCAGGAGAAACAAGAGATGCCTTTGTTAAAGGTATCTATGGTCAACTTTTTGTATTCATTGTTGAAAAAATTAATGCTGCTATTTCAAAATCTAAGGAGGGGTCCAAAACTGCTATTGGGGTCTTAGATATTTTTGGATTTGAAAATTTTAAGAACAACAGGTAAGTTCATGATTTTTGGCAATTTTATGGTATCATTGCTAATACTTCTCTATGTGAACAAATAGTATGTTGATGACCAATGTTTTAAAAATATTTTTGTAGCTTTGAACAACTTTGCATTAATTATGCTAATGAAAACCTTCAGCAGTTCTTTGTTCAACACATTTTCAAATTAGAGCAAAAAGAATACACAGCAGAAGGCATCAGTTGGCAGCATATGGAGTTTGTAGACAACCAAGAAATTCTTGATCTTATTGGCATGAAGTCCATTAATATCATGGCCTTAATCGATGAAGAAACAAAATTTCCAAAGGCAAGACTCAAGAAAATATATTTAAATCATTAATATTATGCTCAATTTCAAATTAAAATCGAATTAATCTTATATTTTCTATTTCAGGGTACTGATACAACAATGCTTAGTAAGGTTCATTCAAATCACAATAAAAATAAGTATTATTTGAAACCAAAATCTGATCGTATAGAAGCATTTGGTCTAAATCATTTTGCTGGAGTTGTTTTCTATAATGTTCATGGTAAATATATTTTTTTATGTTGAGAAAATAATGAATGTCATGTTCTTCACTGATAAATAACATACAGGATTTTCATATACAAAGTTGAAAGCATAATTTATAAGCAATAAGAGAGCAAAACCTTTTCTACATTAGCATTTACTATGTAATTAACATGTTTTGTTCTTTAAATTACATAATATAATTACAAAATACAATATAAACATAGATGGATGAAAAATGTATGTAAACTACACTTGCAAATGATACTTTCAAGAATTCCTTCCAAAAGGTTTAAAAAAATATGTAAAACGACTTACGTTCCTTTCCGCTGAATAGAAACTGTGGTTGAAGATCATTAATATAATAATTTCCAATTGTGCATTGAAAAAATATTGAAAATGCCACTTAAAAAAGAAACAGTATTTTTTATTATAATTTTTTTTAACTGTAAGTGAAGTCAGAACAACTAATTGCAACCTGCATCTCTGCAGATACCACGACTCCTAAATGTAGGAGGCAGTGTAACTACCAATAGAAATAGTCACTAACTAATACAGTATATGTGAGTACTTGTGTTTGAAACCAAACAAAGCTAGTGATGATACAACAGCACATACTTCCCCGTATTATTGGAAATAGCTACGTAGAATTGAAATATTGCACTTTCTGCCCTACTAACATCTTAGCTATTACTTGAAAATGTCCAATTTAACCAAGAAGCGATCAATTACGGCGTAAGATATATAGTTATGTTAACTAACCGCTTTTGGGGCAAATTTTCTGAAGCCAGTTTGAGGCTAGTTCCTCACTTGTCTGTACGGTGTGCACGATCGGCTTGGGTCGCGGTGTAAGATACACATCTTAAGATGACATCTTAAAATATGTCTGTTACACATTACACGACCACTCACGACCTTGCCCAAATAAGACCCAAAGATCGCAGCATTTATGTGCAAGAACTGTGAGAACTAGCCTCACATAAGCTTCAGTTTTAGACTAGGAATGACCACGCCTATATATCTTACACAGTGCGAACAACTTACTGTAACCATCGTAGTGATGTCAAAACTATGTGAATTCCACAACTGCATACAAATATAATACAAAAGTTTTGTAAACTTGTTTTGGAAAAAAAAGTCTGATACCATACAGCTCTATCAAGTCACAATAATGATACGTAATTCACAGAAATTCGCGACAGCGGAACGGAATTCAATTGTTGCGTTCCCTGCATTGTCGATACTTCCTTAAAGAGGTAGCAATTTTTATTTCCAATATTGTAAATGTATAACAAAAGGTCGAATGTAAAAAGGAACTATGAAATAATATACAAAATTGCAAATTCTACTTTACGACGCATCCGGCTGTCTGAAGCGCAGTAAATTTGCTATTATGTTTGTCACGAAATTATAGAAAAACTACTCGTATTTTCAAAAAAAAATTAAGCATGACCTTATTTGGAGATATAGTTTTGATAAATATTGAGAAAACCAGCTGCCATCTATCGCCACCCAACGTACATTTTTTTTTTACATTTTCTTAATTTTTCGGTTTCCTAATGATAGAACGGAAATATTAATTTTAGAATATTAAAGAACACAAAAACCTCCTCCTAAATGGCAGTTATAAAAATTGTAGCCTTTTTTAAGAAAATGGCGTTTAAGCGCAACTAAAAATGCGAAATTTGAAGCTCTTTTTCACAGAAAATTTTTGAGTCTTCAAAAACCTTCATTTGAAGTCATTGGAAGCACTTACATTCACATATATAATAATTTTACAAATTGCTGGTAATTTACATATTAAAGATTTGAGAAACCTTTCAAAAAAATTACATTTGTGTAATTTTTGTAAAAAGAAAAAAGTACACCAAAACGAACTTTACGTCATATTAAAGAGTACAATTAGCAATATCCGTTCGAAAAGTTTGAAGAAAAAAATCGGAGCCATTTATGACAAAATGGCGTTTGAGTGTTTCTGAAAACGCGGAATTTTGAGCTAGTTTTCAGAGAAAATGGTTGAGTTCTCGAGAAACTTTGTAGAAAATTATTTACAGTCCATGCACTCGTAAATATACCAATGTAAAAAAAATCGCCGCTAATGTAAATATTAACGACGTGAGTTACAAGTCGAAAAAATTTCATTTTTGTAATTTTTGAAAAAACAAGAATAGAGCAATATGGCGTGTGTGTCATCTCATAGAATACATTTAGTATAATCCCTACCAGAAGTTTAAAGAAAAAAGTTTGAGCCATTTTTGAGAAAATATTGTTTTTGTAATTTTTTTAAAAATTGCACATATTCCACGCAATATTGTGCAAAAACTACTAAAATTTTTAAAAAAATGTACATGACCTTAATGAAAGAACTTACTTTGGAGAAGAAATTTTATTTGGAGGAAAAATCTCTATCTGCAATTTTGTAGTTGGAGGAAGACGCCGACAAAAATTCAAACTTTTGCAATTTTTGAAAATTCAGAGTTTTCAACCGACACGAGACATGAGCCATTTTCTTAAATGACCTTCAGACTATCCAACAACACAATTTTGTTAAAATTGTTGGCGCCATTTGTTTGAAAATTTTGAAAATGTTCCAGGGGTTTCATATAAAGTACCCTCCAAAATCAAAATATCGATTTCAAATTCAAGGGGACACGAGATCATTCAGATCGATAAGGGAGTATCAATTTTGGAGCAAATCGGCTGAACGGTTTAGTCACTAGCGTTGTTCACAGAGAGACGGACAGACGGACGGACAGACGTTTTGCTTCCAATTGGATTTTCGGTATCAAGGTCCCACAAAATAGGGATTCTGGCTGCACTACTTGTTAGGAGATTTTTTTTCCTTAATTTAGTAACTGGATTTATCCACTTTTTCGTTACCAGGGCCCTGTGATAAGAGTTTTTCTGCCGTTTTTTCGCGCAGAGTTACATAACTTTCCCTATACTATACGTACGTATGTATAGATTACGGGAAAGTAAAAATTGTTTAAACATAAGGTGGCGGGGATGGTGTGGTGGCGGCGGCGATGGTGTAACGGTTAGCGTATCGGACTTATACCCAAGTTCGCGGGTTCAAACCCGATCGAAGCTATTTTTAGGGGCGAAAAAATCCTTCGTACGCTTTCCTTCGGAGGGGAAGTAAAGCCGGCTGTCCCATGTTAGTAGATTTACTGCATGTAAAAGATCCTCAAGCCTAAATGACACCTCTGAGCAAAATTCAAAATCGTAAAGTCTCGCCACGTAAAATAAAAGCAATTCAATTCAAGGTTTTTATATGATGATGTTTAACTGAGATTTATTTACTTGGGAGAATTATGACAAGAGGGCAGATTTTAATGAAATGTCAATTTTTTTTCTTTTCACTTTACAATAATGCTGTTTACTGTAGAAATTAAATTTATGTTATGACAAAAGGAAATGACCCATTTTTATAGGTTTTTTTTTTGCATTTTTCATGCATTTCAACAAATAAGTCTTTTTTTCACCTTTTCCCTTAATTTTTAATGTATTTCTCGCCAATATCATCACTTTTAATGTCATTTTAATGGTACTTGCTTCAAATAATGTTTACGAGATGCAACAAACATTCTCCACAGAAGTCCTGGTTAGCTTGTTTGGTTTCTTCATTCAGAAATTGTAATATCAGCCATTGTGCATAGGAATCTGTGACGCCTACCAGCACCATTGTTAGTACTGCCAATTTCAGCATAACTAAAGACAGAGATTTCCTGTCAAAGAACAGTCCAAACCAAAAGCTTGCAAACAAAGTTCACTTGAAAGAATGGAAGAAGCATCGATTACATACCCAGCATTTTGAGTTGTTGAACCACACAGGTTTTAAAAATATTTTTACGTAATTTTTCCTTGCTTTTAGGACATTTTTAAAACATTTTATGAGCATTTTATTGATTATTTTTGGCAATGTTTTAGGTCATCAAAATCCACCCCCTAATTATAAACATTGTACTATCATACTAGGGACCAGGGTCCTTGGTGAATAAAACTACTTAAATCACCTGTTTTTTTAAATAACTATTGTTAAAATTTTATTTTATAATCTGTAAATAATAACTTAGTTTTATAATTATTTTAATATGTTTTGTATCTTAAATATAACAAATATTTCACCAAATTTTAACAATGAACATCCGCTAACTTTTAATTGCACAGGATTTCTAGAAAAAAACCGTGATTCCTTCAGTGAAGATCTCAAGCATATTGTGAGCACCTCTACTAACAAATTCCTGGTTAATTTATTTGCACATGAGATGAAGGGCACTCAAGATACAAAGAAAAAGAATTACACTCTTTCTTTGCAATTCAGGAAGTCCTTGGAATCTTTAATGAAGACACTTAGCAGTTGTCATCCTTTCTTTGTCAGGTGTATTAAGCCTAATGAATTGAAGAAACCAAAGGTATGCATTAATTAGAAAAATTACTGCCATTATGTCCTCATTCTTCAAACATTTTTTAAAATTATCACTTCATTCACTTTCCTGATTTAGATATTTGATAGAAATCTTTGCTGTCGTCAACTACGTTATTCAGGAATGATGGAAACAGCAAAAATTCGAAGGGCTGGATATCCCATTCGGCATGAATATGTACCATTTGTTGAGAGATACAGATTGTTGGTTGCAGGCACACCTCCTGCTCGTAAGGTATTTCTTCATTTCCTCATTGTTTTTTTCATTTTACAATATCATTAGCTTAAATTACTTTCAACTCTTTATTTTATTTGTTTTATATTTATTGATGGAAGAGTACTAAATTACAGAAATACATAGTCATCCATAAATTACAAAACGCTAAAGGCAGGAGGGAGTTTCAGGTAACATTATGCTGGTACTTAGGGGAAGGGGTGATAGTTCAAGTGTTACATAGTGCCGATTTTTTTCCCCTTCAATATTTATCAAAACAGTACCTTTTAATCGGTCTTATACTAAAACAACAAACATTCAATTTATTTAAAAATTTATGAATACATTAAATAGTTACAATGCGTAAACTGTTATAAACAGAAAAAAATTTCCATCAATAACTTAAATTTTTTGAATCTGTTAGATTATGAAGAAAGTATTGAAAACTAATCTATAATGTAGTATTCTACAATCCAATTAAATAAGTGTGGTATTCTTCCACACTTGCTTCATCCATGATAGATTCTGCCCCGCTAATTGACAGAAATTTTTTCATCTGTGCATTCTTCCTTTCTGTAAATATTCTCCCCATTCTTTGTTACATGCATCCAGCATCACCAACTAATTCTAAAGTCTTCTGTTGTTTTGGTTATTTAATTTAATTTCAATTAATTTTTAATTGCTTGAAATTAGAATTAGTCAGTAGTGCTACAACAGTACATACTTTCTCGCGTTATTGGAAACAGCTACATACTATTGAAATATTGCATTTTCTGTGCTACTATCACCACAGCTTTTATTTGAAAATGTCCAATTCAGCCAAGAAGCGAGTAACTCATTATTGCCAGCACAGCTTTGTCGAAACTATGTATATTCGCTTGGCTAATAATAGCAATACAGTAATTAGAATACATGCAATTGGCATCAAAATAATTACGAAAATCCTGGCTGCTCACTTGTGAGTTGCCTTTTGTCGTAAGATAACATTCCGATTGTGTTTCATCATTTTCATTTATTCAATATGTATAACATACATCACTGGGCATTCTGAGGAGTAATTTATAAAAACCTGCTGTGAAATTCATTGCAAATGGAAGTACTGGTTCTTAGTCTGGGAGTTACACCATAAAACAGCAGTACTGTAACACTGTCACCATCTTGATGTTCGCCAACAATTAACTTCTCAAATATTGATGCAGCATTTTTGTGAAATTTCTATTTATCTTTGCATATTGCTTCAAAATAAATACATCAATATGTTGAGAATACAAATTGAATAAAAATTAAAAAAGCCAGAATGTCAAAAGATTTTAAAAAAGATGGCATTTTTAATATTAAATTATAATTCAAATTAAATTAATTATTTTTCATATCATTTATTCAAATTTTATCATGGCGCGTAGTTAGTGTGAAACCTGTATATATTTCATCAATTTCAAGCAAAAATTGTGCAAAAACGACCAGTTTTTTCAATAAACTGTACATTACCTTTTTTAAAAAGATTATTTTGTACAACAGACTCTGTCTGAGGCAAAAATCTCTACCTTCACTTTTGTAGTTTTGAAAAGTTTTTTGCAATTTTCGAAAAAAATTGAGCAATATCTGAAAATGAAACTAGTGTAATACTTCTTACTGTCCCTTATTACATATGTAGATAAAATTTAATGAAACAATTTGGAGCGGTTTTTGATAGAAAACAATGTAAATTTCAATCGCAAATTACGCAAAAACCTTTTTATTTTGTACGAAACAGTCAGTAGCAAAAATAATCAATTATCATCAATCATCAATCAAATCATCAATCTCAATTTTGTAGTTTCACATTTTTTTTCAAAAAAGCAAGCGATATCCGAAAATGGGACTAGCACCATATTTTTTACCGTCTCTTATTACATAAGTAAAGAAAATTTAAAATAAAAATTCCGAGCGCTTTTTGAGGAAAAAATTCGTACATTTCAATCGCAAATTACGCAAAAACTATTCGTTTTTCCAAAAATTGTATAAGACCTTTTTTTAAAGAGATACTTTTGCACAACAGACTGTCTGAGATAGACTTCTTTGTCTTCAATTTTGAAGTTTTAATTTTTTTTTCCAATTTTCGGAAAATCGGTGATGTTAACGGAAATGAGACCTGCACCATTCTCTTACACTCCTTTACATTATTCAACAACAAAATTTAATAAAAAAATTTGGAGCCATTTTTGTTGTTGAAAATTTTGAAAATGCTGTCCGAAGGGCTTCTTGTGAAGTACCCCCAAAATATCGGTTTCACATCCCAGGGGCATCACATCCCAGGGGCACGACATCAACTAAAACGATTGGGGAATATCAGTTTTGGAGAAAAACGGCTGAACGGTTCATGCGCTAGTGTTGTGCATAGATGGACGGACAGACGTTATGCCGTCAATCAATTTTTGGTATGAAGGGCGCACAAAACGGATTCTGGCTACATCACGTCCCAGAGGAATTTTTTTCAATATTTAACAACACGATTTATCCACTTTTTCCTTACTAGGGCCCGTCAATAAAAGTTTTTGTGTCGAAAATTGACCTACACCATTATTTTAAGCATCCCTTATTTTATCTGTGGAAAAAATTTGGAGCCGGTTTTTGGGAATATGTGTTTTTTGTAAGTCGCATTACTTTCAGCCCAATTACTCGAAAAATACTCGAGCTGAGTTTTTAGAAAACATTTTTTTTAAGCAAAACCCGCTATCATCAACTTTGTAGTTTTGAAATGTTAAAATTTTGCAATTTTCGAAAATGCAGAGTTCATCGGAAATGATACTAGGTGTCCATTAATATATAAAAAGACAAAATTTAAAAAAAAATTGAAGGCGTTCTTGAGAAAATAATTGTTTAATTTTTAAAAATTGTCTGTATTTTATATAAAATTACGTGAAAACTAATAATATTTTCGAAAATATTTATATTTTAAGACCTGTCTAAAGAACAGATTTTATTCAGGAAAAAAAACGTTTGTCTTCAATACTGAAGTTTTAGGAAGACAAATGTTAACTTCCACTTTTCGAAAAATGGATTTCAACGAATGAGACCTGCACCATTCTCTTAAGCGTCCTTTATGCTATCCAAGAACAAACTTTAATTAAAAACTAGTGGTGCTACAACGGCACATACTTTCCCGCGTCATTGGAAACAGATACGTAGTATTGAAATATTGCACTTTCTGCGCTACTAACATCTTAGCTATTATTCTAAAACATCCAATTCAATCAAAAGGCGAACAACTCATTGTTTCCATCGCAGTGTTGTCAGAACTATGTGAATTCTACAACTGCATAAAAATAGAATACTAAAGTTTTGTAAATTTTTAATTGAAAAATAAGCCTGATACCCCGGACAATACAGAAATGCTTTTCGTAGGGCCATGATTAGAGAAGAGTATTCTCAGACCATGCAAAATACTCTACTTACAACAAATGATAGAGCATTTGGTGCGAAAACTAAATATTTTCATGCAAATATCAATATTAATTGACAATTATAACTCCTTTTCATACAGCTACATCAAATCACAACAATGAAACTTGATTCACAGAAATTCGCGAGCGTGAAACCAAATTTCATTGTTGTATTCCCTGCATTGCCGATATTCTGAGAGCTAATCATTTTTATTTCAAATATTTCAAAATAAATAATTTTTAAAAGATTAATATGTGAATGTATAACAAAAGGTTGAATGTAAGAAACGAACAAAGAAATAATATACAAAATTGCAAATCCTAATTTACGACGCATCCAGCTGTCTGACACGCAGTAAAATTGCAGCATTATGTTTGTCACGAAATTGTAGAAAAACTATTCGTATTTTGAAAAAATTAAGCATACCATTATTTGCAGATGTAGTTTTGATAAATACATTTAATTCAGAAAAAACTGTATTTTCACTATTATAGTTGTAAAAATCTACGAAAACGAAGTGCAGTGAATTCTGAGCGGGCGATGTTTGTCAGGAAATTAGAGAAATACTACTCATATTCCTAAAATTCAACATGATCTTATTTGAAGGTCTATTTTTGATGAGCATATTTCATTAAGAACTAGCCGTAAATGGCAATTTTCTTTTAAAAATTATGTGCCGTTTAAGAGAAAATGGCGTTTTAGCACTACTAAAAATGCGAAATTTGAAGCTCATTTTCACAGAAAATTTTTGAGTTTTCAAAATACTTTATTTGAAGTTATTTAAAGCACTTACACTTACAAATATAATCATCTTTACAAATTGCGGATAATGTGCATATTAAAGATGTGAGAGATCTTTCAAAAAATTTACATTTATATAATTTTTAAAAAAACAAAAAAAAACTCAAAATAAACTTCACGCTATACTAATGAGTGTAATTAGCACTATCCGTTACAAAAGTTTCAAGAAAAAAATTGCAGCCATATACGAGAAAATGACGTTTGAGCATTTCTGAAAATGCCGAAATTTGAGCTACTTTTCACAGAAAACGGTAGTGTTTTCGAGAAACTTTACTTGACATTATTTAAAGCATATATACTCGTAAATATAATAATGTAAAAAAATCGCCGATAATGTAAATATTAATGACGTGAGAGACAAGTAAAAAAATGTACATTTTTGTAATTTTTGAAAAAACCAACAGATAGACCAAAATGGCTTTTATGTCATTGATAGAGTACATTTACCACTATCCCTACCAAAAGTTTAAAGAAAAAATTTGGAGCCGTTTTTGAGAAAATCTAGCTTTTATAATTTTTTTAAAATTGCACACATTGCACGCAATATTGCACGAAAACTACCAAAATTGTGAAAAACATTTACATGACCTTTATTAAAGAACTCAATATGCAGAACAAATTTTATTGAAGAAAAAATCTCTATCTCCAATTTTGTAGTTGGAGAAAGACACCGAAAAAAATTCAAACTTTCACAATTTTCGAAAATTCAGAGCTGTACGTGAAAATCGGACCTATGCCATGTTAAAAAGTGTATTTTCCTCTATTCATACAAGAAATTTAAAGAAAAAATTTGGAGCCGTTTTTGAGAAAATGTTGAAAATCCCCGGGGGGCTTCATATAAAGTACCCCCAAATTTTAAAGAATCTTTTTCAAAATCACAAAGCTTCGACTAGAATCAGATCGACTGGGGAATATCAATTTTGAAGAAAATCGACCGAACGGTTTAGGCGCTAGCGTTGACCACAGACAGACAGACGGACAGACGGACGGAATGCCGTCAATCGATTTTTAAGTATAAAGAAGCAACAAATCATGGATTTTGACCACACCACGAGATAGAGGATTTTTTTTCTTAATTTAGCAACTGGTTTTATCCCCTTATTCGTTTTCACGGCCCGGCAATTAATTTTTTTCCGCCGAAAATTGGCCATTTTTTCGCGCAGCATTACATAACTTTCCCTATACTACGTATATCACTCCGTGTATACGTACGTATACGGGAAAGTAAAAAATTGAAGCCGTTTTTGAGAAAATTTTAAAAATGTTGAGGCTTCATGTAAAGTACCTCCAAAAATCAAAATATCTGTTTAACCTTTTAGTTAGTTAGTTTAGTGTTTTTCCTTCTACAGTTCTAGCGGTGTCGACGTTTCTTAAATAGACGAATGTGCTTGACTCCCAGTGGAGGTTTAACCACAGCGAGTGTTGATGGCAATGGCGCCTCACGGGCAGTGGGCCACAATGGAGCGATGTGTATATATGAGCTGAAATACGGACGATGGCTATTTGGGCTAAATAAAGAGATGAGTGCATTGAAAAACGGGGACAGTTTTTGCTAATGCATGTAAATATTACACTTCAAATAATAAGATTAATAAAAAATACATTGATTGAAACATTTAAATATGAATACACTATTTCTAATGCTTTTTTATCATTCTGGATACAGTACCAGAATGATTTGCGGCTTCTCAAACGAAAGAGAAAATATATATTTCTGGTACCGCTTAGTTATGTATTAGAAACGTTTCTAAATTAAATTAAAATAATACAATTTTAATCAAATTTGTGCAAGTTAATTGCAGTGCAAACTCTAGAATTCCGTTATTGACTGCAAATGGGTTTAAGTTTATTTACGGAAGTGAATAATAATATTATTACAATCTTGTTTTTTCAAATTCCAATTTACTTTTCTCCGTGTTAGCTCGACCAACTTGAGAATGATGTTTACAGGAGCGCGCCACTGTCTGTGTTTACAACCGAAACGACAGAGACGGAGATAAAAGGATACTCAATTCAAAATAAAAATGGTACCGTGCCAAACTATTGCGAAAGAAAGCGCGATTTATTTCGTTGCAAATTTAGTATATTCCCAATTAATATTTTAAATATATTTGGACATGTCTGCACTTCATATTGGAAGAAATAAAAGTATATTTTTCTCTGCAGAACGATTCAAAATTTTGAAACTAATTCTTTCGATGAGCGGTCAACATTCATATAAATCATTTTTTTTTAAATTTAAGTAGTTTCTCAGAATATATACCAAATAAAATAATTTTTATGTAAGAAGTAACTACCACCATAATGAAGAATATTATAGATACTTATGACAGTAAAATTAATGCTTTGGTACTTTATTGCATTCCTAACACACCGCCTAAAGCCTATGGAAAAAAGATGAATGAAGGAGAAAACAAAATGTTTAAATTCAATGAATACGTATTAAAAAAATCAATATAAATAGAACTTTTTATTATAGTCTTGTACTAGAACGGTGAAAAGTAAAAATAGGAACTTAAAAGGACAAAAATAAAACAGTGCAAATCTTGTATGATGTGTCTCTGAAGTTATATTTTATCAGCTAATTCACAACCTCTAGGGAGGCCATGGTGATTCCATAGAAGCAGTCTCTGAACTCGCTTCGCGCTCCTGGCGACTTTTGTTAGTGAAACTGACTGTACAGACCCGTGTTTTTACTGTTAGTTCCACGACGCGCCGCAATCGCAGCCTTCATTCCTCGCTTGGTCGAGTTTATACTCGTTTTCCCGATATTTTAAAAACAAAAACGTGTCGCCGATAAATGAAGTTTGCAAAAACATCTGAAAATGTAATGTTTTCTTTGTTTTCCCCCGAAAAATTATGTTCGTTTACTTACAAACTTTTCAAATTTGAAGAAAATCTTTGGTATTTCACAAACAATAGGGGAAGACTCTTCCTCTTATCCTTATTCTTTTTAGATTTCTTTTGTGTTTGGGGCTCTATCTCCAGGCAAATGTAAAGCTTTCACAATCCTCTTAATTTGCTTTTGAAGCCTCTGAACACTGTAAACGGGAAGAGTGTCACAGCGGCCTACGCCCGCTGATTTTGCGCTCCGGGACCCTTCTCAGTCATTGCCTCGCGTAGGCCGCGTCGCCTATACGTGGGAATCGCTGCCGCGCAGCTAGTCATCTTCAGTAAGCGAGAGATAAGAGCAGTCACATGCCTCCGGAGGTCAGGCGAGAAACATTCCATTGGTACCGCTGGGTTGAAAGTCTCTGGGAAAACTCTTTCCCATTAGTAAGTTAAAAATTAAATCTTGGAAGGAATCGAATTCCGTTAAATTGATCGAGGAATATCCATTTTGAAGAAAATCGGCAGAACGGTTTTGGCGCTTTGACCATGGACGGACGGACATACTGATAGACGTTTTGCCGTCAAACGATTTTGCGGTATCAAGGTCCCACAAAACATGGATTCTAACCACACGTGTTAGAGGAAGTAATTTACTATATACACGAACAAGATTTATCCACTTTTTCGTTTCATGGGCCCGACAATAAGAGTTTTTCTGTCAAAAATTCGTCGTTTTCGTACACAATTACAATACTTTTTCTGACGAAGTAAAGGGGGAAAATAAAATGATTAGTTTTAAGCGTATGAAGGAATATGTTTCTTTATGTGTATTAAGAATTGAACTTCTTTACTTATTATAAATGTTAATGTACAACGTGAAATTAAATCAGTACAAATATTTTAGTGTTGCACTAGTGGACCTAATAACGTTTTATTGTTATACTTGTAGACTAGTGGCAATGCTTCGGCAATGTAATGTATTACACTTCAAACGCTGCAGGTCACGAGATTGTTAATCACGTTTAACGCTACGCTCTGCGAAAATGTTAATAGATGAAATACTTTTTCGCGAGTATGGATTTGTACTAAGTCCTGGTTTGGACATGGTTGTCAAATATCTTATTGTTAAAACTTTCTCCCTTAAGTTTGGGCATGCATGCGCTAGGACACTGTCTTCTAGAAATTTGATTTACTTGTCCGAGATAACGTTCGAGTAAGAATTCCGGCCGATAATTCACGAACGCAGGGGCAGAATATACAGTGGAGATGCGCTTAATACTTGAGGGTGCGGCGGGTTGCGTAAAGCTTCTGTTCAAGGGCGCTTGAGTCACCATAAACACATAAAATCATCAATAATGCTCCTATTTTGCATCTGTGTGTGACAGATATACGCACATTCCCATTGAATTATGCCTATATTCTTCGCACAAGTGGAAGCAATAAGTTGAAGTTTTATGGCAATAGGATGAACGATACGGCAGCGCGTAAAATTCGAACGAACACACAAATAAAACATTGATTTTCATATATTAGATATGATTTATTTTTATATTTTTTTATAAACAGTGTGGGTGTTCACGCAAGCTTTACTACGTATTATTGTGGAGTGGTGGTGGAGTGCAAGCATACGTTACGGGGGAGGGGAGTTTCCAAAAAACTTGAAATTGCGTTACGCAGTTAATGGATGACACCTTATGCTTATATTTCAAGCACTATATATTACTACAAGAAATACATTTACAAATTGAATAGCGTGATGAGAGAGAAATATCAAATTGTGGGCATATTGACAACACAGATCGTATAAATCTATTACAAAACATTGCATTGTGCAGACAGACTGCAAAGCTGCCACTGCCAAAATATGTGAGCATCTACTGAAAGGGGAAGATTATCAGCTGGGGCAAACCAAAGTGTTTCTCAAGGATGCTCATGATGGTCTCTTAGAGCAAGCAAGAGAGAAACAATTGTTGAAGAGTGTTTTAGTGATCCAGAGCTTTATCAGAGCATGGGGTCATAGGCGGCGGTAAGTCAACTAACAACATACAACCATACAACTAACAACCATACTAATGTGAAAAAAGAAAACAATTGCCATGTATAAATTGTGAATACTATAGAGAAAAGACTCCACTCTAATCAAATGAATCCCTCTTCACTGCTCCAAAATTCGTAAAAATTAAAATTTCTATTTGTATTTTGCCTCAAATACACGATGTACAATCTTTGTGTATGCTTTGAGAAACTCTGAAAATAATATCTGTACTAATACAATACAAAGTTATAAAAGTCCCTGAAATAAATATATCTTATTTAAAAAAATATTCTTACTTCAAGAATGTATGGTATTTGAATTTTTGCCTACAATTTGAAGTTTATTTACAGTTTCCTGCAACTTCGACGAGCAGCAATTGTATTTCAAAAGCATTGGCGAGGACGAGGGCCTCGCCTTGCTTATGCTGTCAGACGTCTTGGTTTCCTGCGCCTCCAGGCTGCTATTCGATCAAGACAATTGAAATATGAGTTCACAATGTTGCGAGTTCATATGATAGGATTACAGGTACTTCACAGTTAAAAATATTTTGTAATACCTCTTTCTTTAATCAAAGATAGTCTTCTGGTGTTTTTTAATAGGAACTTATTGTTTTATAATTACATGTATTATCTTTATTGTAGGGTTTAAAGTATTAAAATATTATTCATGATCTTTACATTCGTTTCTACTTCAAATTGTTTTAGGCCTTCTGTCGTGGCTATTTGGTACGCAAGATATCAAAGGAAAGATTGAAGGTACACTTGTTGTTAAAGACTTTTTGTTTTATCCAATTGGTTAAAGAAAATGTTTTTCAGTTTCAATTGTTCATACTTTCCTTCAGGCAAGAAAGGAGCACATTGCATCACTTCTAGCACTTAAGGAGCAGGAAGAAAAGGAATTAAAGAAAGCAGGACATAAGAATTATAAAGAAATGGCAGAAGAAAATTATAGGGTATGCACATTTTAGTTTATTAACTTGCTCACATTGTCATCAATGAAAAACACATCAATTATTTGTAGTTTTGAAGAATTTGTATAGTTTGTGGTAAAACATCTAAATTAGAAAACAACTGTTTTTTACATATCAACATAATTGTACTTTCTTGAATTAGGTCTTATTCACATGTAAGCATGCCTCCACTGATCTTACTCTGTATTTATCTGTATTAATATGTGTAGTTGCTTGCCATTTTTATTTAAAATTTATACATTCAATATATTTTACTTGTTAGAAACGACTTGCTGAATTGCCAGTGGATGACATAGCTCAGCACCAAACAGAAAAACTCTATGAGGAAGATACAAATGATTATCAAAAGTTAATTGATGAAATGTTTGACTTCTCTGAAGATACAGAATCTACTGCTAGAGTAAGTTCTATTTTAATGTCTTTATTATATGTAGGTCTACAATAAACTCAACATAAAAACATTTTTACAAATTATCATAGCATCATCACACATATTCAGTAACATAATATTTTCATTTTCAGGTTCTTGATGGTTCAGAGGATGCAATTATCATACCAGAAGGACCAGATGCAGAGGAACTTGCACAATATAATTTCCGCAAATTTGCAGCCACATACTTCCGTGGAAATATCAATGGGCAGTATTCAAAAAGGCACATTCGACATTCTCTGCTGGACCTCCCTTCACCACATGATCAGCTTGTAAGTACACAGAACTTTCAATTTATGATGGGAAAATTAAAGGACAGTGAGATATTTTCTCATACTTTTTCAAACACAATTAAAAAAGTAAAAACTAAGTATAGAGTAAGGTGTTTGAAATGAGTTCTCCTATTGGAAAGAATAAATCTTTTTACCTGGTGTGTTGCTGCTGCAGAAGAAATAATTGTGGAAATATTCCTTCCCCTCTCTTTTTCCTCCTCTCTCTTATCCCCTCTCTCTCTTTCCCTCTCTGACTTTTCCCCTTCACTCATTTTGTCTCTGTATCATTTCCCCCACTCTGTCTCTTTTCCCCCACTCTCTATTTATTCTCTCTTTTCCCTCTTTCTCTTATTCCCTCTGTCTTTCTTGTTCCCTCTCTTTTCCCCCCTTTCTTTTCTTCTCCCTTTTCCATCTCTCTCTTTCCCTCTCTTTTTCCATCTCTTTTCCCTGTGTCTCTTTTTCCCTCTCTATTTTCCCTTATTAATCTTATGCTATAGTGCCATCTAGTGGAGTTACAATAATTATACTATGTCTGTGTTCTTCCCGCAAGTGTAAGCAATAAGTTGCCAAAGTTTTATCATAATCAGATGAATGGTTTGGCAGTGCATTAATCAAGAACAAACAAACACTGATTTTTATGCATTAGATTCCAGTGTACCGAGTAATGTCTTAAGATATCTTCCTTGAACAGGTATTCAAAATCAAATTCCCAGTAACGAAAATTTAAATGAATCCACCTTTTGATTTTTGACCTTTATTTTTAATAAAAAATATAACAAAATCTACATGTAATAATGTTATGTTCCAAATTAATACTTAATTTAAAATATTCATTTATTTGTTATCTTGGACATTTACTAATTTTGTAATTATTTACATGCCTCTATTCATTTGATGGTTTCATTACTGATTGATTTCAAAGGAATGTGCAAAATAAAGGTAATATTTAAGTTGTTTATCATTTATATAACCTTATATTTTCTTTTACAGGCTGCCCAAGCTCTGTGGGTGACAATCCTGAGATTTATGGGTGATTTACCAGAACCAAGATATGAGACCAAAGAGAAGGACAACACACCTGTCATGTCACTGATTAACAAAACTCTAAGTCGTAATTTTGTTAACAGCAAGAATTTCAAGAATGCAATGGCAGAATTGAATGTATGTAAATCTTTGTACTAAAAATTGAAAGTATTATTTTAATTTCAATGTAATTTCATGTTCACCATTATTATTTTCAGATATGACTGAGTCATCTTTTATATTGCTTAAGCTGTTCATGCTATCATTTGCATCATGGGTTTCCTCCTTTATTCATAATTTACTTCAACTCTTAGAACATTCTTGCATTCTGTTTCGTATACTTTCATTTATTTTATTCATTATTCAGTTTATTTAATTTATTTCACAATGACAGTTTGATACATCAAGTCATAAGAGGGAAACAAAATACAGTATTCCAGAAGTAAAATATTTGGGTGAAATGAAGCTGATTTGGCCAAATATTTAGATGAAATGGGACTAATGTACGGTAGATGAAATGACTCCAAATGATGTAATACTATTTTTTATGTAATTTTTGTATGTAATTATGTTTTACAAAATGGATGTTAGCTGCTTTTTTAATAGCTCATTTTGCTTAATGAATGAACCAGGGGAAGATCTTTTGTTGCGTTTTTCAATGTATAAATTTGCAAGTGGTTGGTGGTTGTAGTAAAGATCCTTTTAATGTGTTCTTTTCTAATTTTTTTATTGCATCATGTTTTTTAGCATTTATTTTATAGGACATTTTTGTCTTGCATTCTTCTCCCATCAGTTATTATTTGTTGTTATCCATTCTAGACCAATTTTTCCAAATGAAAAATCAATGAAACAAAATTTTTGAAAGAAGCAATTATATTTCTTTCTTGGAATAAGTGAAATTTAAACATTTGTCTGTTTTATTCTGAAGGAAGAAGAAGAATACAATAATCTCTCAGAGCCTGCCCGCCGTAAGCTTATTTCACTTACCCTGAAACGCCAAAACAAGCTGAGTGAAAATGTGCGGAAAGGAATTTTGAATGATGAATACAATGAAAATACCTACACCGACTGGCTAGAATCTCATAGATCATCTAATCTTGAAAAACTACATTTTATTATTGGTCATGGAATACTGAGACCAGAACTCAGGTACAGTTATTTTAGAATTTTTTCATACCTATCAATTTTAATTAACAATCCCAACTTGTTGGATTGGTGGATTTGTACCTGAAAATTTCTGAAGCAGTTTAGCCCAACTTCAGTTTTGTGAAAAAAACTACAATGGATAAGTGAACTTTAGATGATGGGGTAAAGATTGAGGAAATGTTTTGGTCAGCTATATTACCAAATTACATTCCTGATGACATATGTAGATCTTCCCTCTTGAGAAATGCCTTAAAGTCACACTGATTGTACAGGTGGGAGGATTTCCAAGCTTTCGTGAAGTTGAGGGCTACAACAGAAGTATCATTGTTGATGGGTCTGATTAATGTTTCTGCTGGTACGGTTTCTCAAGTTGTAAAAGTCTCAATCGAGAAGCCAGATGAAGAGTGTATCACAATGCCACGTAAACAGTCCCATCCCTAAAACCACTCCAACTACATTCAATATCCTTTCTCATCCCACCAGCAGATCTATCATTGGATGGTCTCTTTCTTTGATGTAACATTGCTTCCACCAGTGATCTCAACATTGTAGCTGGATGCACAACTGCAATGCTTTGAAGTACTGAAAGTCGTGACGGCCATTTTTCGTTAGGTTGGCTGCAGTGAACGTCTACCTAGAGACTTTCTTACAAGTTAAATGTGTCTTGTATGTTGTTAGTGTTGCTTGCAATCGGTCCGTCAACGAAACTGCCAAAAATATTGTGTAGCATTTGCTTGTAATGAATGCCAACAAACTATAAACTAGATGCGAATGTTATGAGATTTTATTTACTTTAATAATTTTTTTTTTTGTTTCCAACGACTACTACTATTTGCTATAAGTCAATCTAACGAAGTTATTAAAAATACGCAAACTATGAGCAATCCCCTGTGTGAATGTTAAATGTCTCCAAGGAATGAAAGACTTAATTTTGTTAAAGTATTATAGGTAAATCTTAATTTCAAAGTAATAAATATTGGTTACTTTCCTCTTTTTATTAAGTTTTAGTGAACACAAAAGAGAATAAATGTGTGAAATTGGAATGAGATGTTAATTCCTGCTATTTGGTTCTGAGATAAATAGGACAGAACAGACGTTCACCATCATGGTGGACCATCACGATTTTTGAGCACAGAGTATTGGCTCCAGTCTACACTAGAGCTCAATGGCTTCCACTTACTCATACCACACTTCTTTTATTTTTCCTATAAGGCTCCTCTTGATCTTCTGTATTATCAAACCCCGACATTGTGACATCAGAAGGTCTATGGAGTCATATTTTCCCTTCTATTTTCTTGCACTTATTTTCTTTTTCAGTTTCTCTTACTCTCTAACTTTTTATTCCTATCTTAATTTTTCTCCTTAGGAAAAGGGCAGGTAGGGCTATAGAAGTGGGTTGAAGTCTACTCCTCAAAGGAGGAAACCCCCACAGAAGATCTTGGTCCTCTAGAATGAAGGTTTATAGAGAGGGCCAGTAACCCACTTGTAAAAATAATAATAATAAAAAAAAGTTCAATTACATTACTTAAAATAGTGCTCAAAGTAGCGTCAGAATCTAAACTATGATGACAAAGGCAAGGAAAGGATGACTCAATGGGCAACCGTGTCTTTCCCCTTCATTGATCCAGAATATATTGCTCGATTGCCCTTTCTGTCATCACCCAGAACCTCATTTCTTTGTAAATCATCTATAAGCATATAATGATCTCCTCTTCAAGTCCTAATGTTCCACAGCCTTTCCCTATTCACATTGTCAATGGCAGCCTTCAAAATTAATACATTAATTTCCCTCTGTCTCAGGGACTCAGGGAAATTTACTCCCACTGCTGCCAAATGATTTGCATTCCATTTCACCAGCTCACTCCATAGCTTGATATAACATTCCGTTCAAATCCTGACACACATTCGGCTCATGAAAATGTGTTTCGTTTTCACGCAAACGGTGCATCCTCTAACAAAAATTACATCATCTGACGAACCATGACACATTCCCCATGGAAACTCTCTTGTATCCAACTGTGTGGCAAACAGTTTACCACGAAGACTTTTCGAATAAAAAACTACCTGTCCCGTGTTTTGTTTGACGCATGGTTTCAACACGAAAATCATATTTTCTGACTCCGTTTGCTAATTTACTCACGCCCATCTCTCTTAGAATTTATCGGCAAAATTGGAAAGAAAGTTCCGTTTTCTTAAAAGCCTTAAAAACTGTCTCTATTTTATTATTTTCCCTATCATGCACACTGCATGTAACATTCAACTGTTCATTGACATCACTCTGTGTTACTGAAACATTCGAATTCCATGCTGTTCTACCATTGTAGTCCTTGTTTGCACCTTACTTAAAATAAATTATTTTATTTATTTATGCCAGCTGGCTCGCATTACGTTATATTTGATCATAATATACACAGTTCTGATGCCATTGCACTGTCTCTTGTCACTGTAACAATACTATAGCTTCCATTTATGGAAATAATGTTCATATGTTTTTCTTTAGTGAACCACTTGTGAACTGTAACACATCTCTCTCCAGCCTTCATCTTACAATTCTCATCCATATTTTATTCAATGATGACAAGAGCATTATTGCTCTGTAATTTTCTACCTTTTTTTCCTCTCTTGTAAACTGGAATAATTACACCTTCTTTCCATTCCTCTGGAATAACTTCCTGCTCAATTATCATATATCAGCTTTCAATAAATCTTTTCTCTTCTTCCTTAGAATAGATCCAGAATTCATTCAAAATCATATTACATCCTCCTCCTTTCTTTCTCTTTAATCCTTTGACAGCATTTTTTTTATTTTACCTTGTCTATTGTTCTCAAGAAGTCCTTTATCACTCCTAGGCTCACTCCATTTTCCATCACTTCCACGTTATCCTGACCTTCAAATCTTTCCTTAAACCATTTGTACCAATCTTTCATGTCTATTTATTTTCCAATTATTCTCATACCTTTTCCCTCTCTCTTTCTCCTTAATATATCCCATGCCTCACTCTGAAATTTAACTCTCCTAGCTCATTTATTCTTCTAACATTCCAATATCTTTTTCTTCTCTTAAAGAACTAAATCACCTTTTATCTTATTGTACCTTGCTCTATATATTACTTTCATTTCCAGTTCCTCAAGGCCTTTTTTATTTAACCAATATCTTTAACCTTTAATTTTTCATATATTCACATTCCAAAATTTGCAGGGATGAAATTTACTGCCAGCTTTGCAAGCAACTGAGCAATAACCCATCAAAAGCTTCCCATGCTCGTGGCTGGGTGTTGCTTTCTCTTTGTGTGGGATGCTTTCCTCCTTCTGAAAAATTTGTGCAATACCTACGATCATTCATACGTGACGGACCTCGAAATTATGCTCCCTATTGTGAAGGAAGACTCAACCGCACCTTCCAGAATGGATGCCGGACACAACCTGCAAGTTGGCTGGAGCTTCAGGTATGCAATTGAAAAGAACATTGACAATCAAAACAATACTGGGAAAATAAGTACATGGAAATCCAATGATAAATTAATTTCTTGAACTTCCTTTCCCTCATCAATTTTAAAATCAGTTCTCTCATTAATGTTTATGTTTGGGGCTCAAAATCCAATGGAGACACCTGGGTCACCTTTATTTCCTAATGCTGAAAGATAATTCCAAAGGCAAATATTATTAGAAAAATTTAATTTTGAAACAATTACTCTCAAACATTTTGTTTTTCATCAAGGACACTATGAGTCAAATCTAAATTTTATAAAGATGCTGCATTGTTGGCATGTGCTACTAGCTATTTAAGTCTAATAACACAAGGAAAATTAACATGTTTTGCCTTGAAATGTCTAAATAAAATGTTCTTTTTTCTCGTTACACTTAAGTTTCAATAATCTCTACTTATTAATCTCTGATCTGATTTCATACGACATAAAAAAAAGGCTTCATTTGAACTTCAAATAGGTACATTTCTTTAAGGTAATATGGTGGTTTCTTTAAGGTATCTTTCTTTGTCACATTGAAACATGAAACAATTTTATCTTCAAAATAGATTACATAAAATTTGCAAGCACGTCTATAAAGCTGACTAACTTTTTAAACTTTAACATCCTGTAGTTTTAACATATTTTTTTGGTGTGTTTTTTTCAGGCTACTAGAAACAAAAGTCCAATTGTGCTCTCTGTAACATTAATGGATGGCAGCAGTTTGCAGGCAGAGGCAGATTCTGCTACAACAGCTGCAGAACTCTGTTCACAAATATGCAGAAAGCTTCAAATGCAAGATGACTTTGGATTTTCTCTGTTTATTGCATTATATGATAAGGTATTCTCTTTTACCAAATGAATTAACCATTTTGCAAAATTGGTTAACAGAGAATACATTTCTAATACCATAACTGTTAAGTGTATGATAAGTAAAGTAATTTGTCTTTTTACTGTTCTTCTATTAAACTCAGGTATCTTCAATTGGAAGTGCTACAGACCATGTTATGGATGCAATTTCTCAATGTGAACAATTTACGAAGGAGCAAGGAGGCCAAGAACGGAATGCTCCTTGGAGGCTTTTCTACAGGAAAGAGATGTTTTCTCCTTGGCATGATCCCACGTTGGACTCAGTTGCAACAAATCTCATATACCAACAGATTGTCCGAGGAGTAAAATTTGGAGAATTCCGGTGTGATAAGGTTAGAAGTTATACTACCCATATTACATACATCATTCTTATGAATGGAACTAAAGGGAAAATGTCTACATTTTCACAAAGTCATTTCACATTTATTGTGCTCTTAACTATTTTGTTATGAATCCAATACTTTACAGTCCATTGGATGTTTTTGTAGAATCAAATACCCTACTTTTTGATTTTCCATGTTGGAAAGAAAGTTTATACAGTGTTAAATCTTGTGAACTATCACAAACATTCATGTTCTTAAAAAACTTTTTTAAATGTCTGCATATGTAATTCATATTTTTTCTGAAAAAGTGAGATAAATATCTTTGTGAGAATTCATTTGCTGTTTCTATTCTATACACATTGCAATCTTTAAACCAAAACTGTTTTTTTCTTGTTTAATTTCACGAATTGTGAATGTGTATGCAATTTTACTTTCTTCTTACAGGAGAGTGATTTGGCCATGTTGGCTGCTCAGCAGTACTTTGTGGAATGTGGGTCAGAGCTTGACAATAATAACTTGGGACAACTGTTGCCTAACTACATTCCTACACACATTTTGCAGAGTGCTGGAGAAAGGGCACTTGTGCGTTGGCACTCACTTGTAGTGGAGGCATTTAAGAAGGTATTTCACATGATTTTCATGATTATGAATAGAATTTGATCCACGATGCAGCAGTAATATGATTTTCATTATTTAAAAATCATGTTTATTGTGAAGTGACCTTTGTTATGAAATGGAACTTTATGGCAATAATTACATTTAATTTAAATTGTTGAAACAAAAAAATAATTAATAATTTTAAGCATTAAACATTTTTGGGAAACAAAAGAAAACCAAAATTGAAACAAATTAACAATTAATAAAAAAACACTCTCTAAACTTTCAGGCTCCCTCCACTTTTCTTGGTTATTATTCCATTCATTCACTTAATCATAATGTTCAAAATAGTGTGTTTATTTTCCAATTTTGGATTTTATTAGTGTGTCATTTTTTTTAATTGGCAGTTTACCACTCAATCACTCTTCATGCAAAGATATAATATATTTTATCACTCCAGATCCACACAACTACCAAATATCTCTCATTATCTTTCTCACATTCTTACAGATTCATATATTTCAGGTTTGCTTTCAAAAACTGATTGAACCAGATTGATTATATTTTATATTCTCTCATTCTATGTTACCATTGCTACGTAAAACATTTTTCCTTTATCTAACTGTCACCACATAGCCAAAGCTACATTGTGATGTCTCATTACTAAACCTCAGAAGTTAAGGTATTTATTTTACGTAAAAAAAGGCAGGCAAAAAGGCAATTATTTTTACTGAAATAGACCAGCCAGGAGGTATTTATTAAGGTTGAAGTAGGGGATGCAAAAAGGCATATAAACAATGTAAAACAATGTTTAAAAGGATTTGAAAAAACTAATAATTAAAATTATTCACATTTTTATTCTCACTAAAATTTACATTATAAAACTGAAAAAAAGTCATGATTTTTACACATTTTGCTTAAAAACGTGTTTCAGATAAAAAATCTTATTGATAAACCTGATATTCATGTTTAGTGATCCAAAAAATATAGGAACCAAATTTCAAAACTACACCAAAACTTTCCCTTATTTTCTACCATTTGACTGGACTAATAGCACTTGACATGTAAGGAAACTGTGTTTTCTTTGTAATCTAGATTCCACAAGACTACAGCTATGAATTCTGTCTCTTTGAAATGCTATTGTGGACCCCCTTTTAAATCTTGAATTGGCATTAGTGAAAATGGAATTACATTTTTCATTCTTCATACTTGTGTAATTGCAAACTCTGAGAAGGGTGTATAATATACAGACAGCTGCCCTCAAAAGAAGTCAGTAGCCATACTCAAAGGTGGGATGGGATTCCTCATCAGCGATGGAAGCCTATCAACAACAATGAAAACTAGTGGTGCCAGAGCACATATTTTCTCGCATTGTTCCTAAATGCTCCGCAATATTATACTACTACATAAACCAGCAACATTTTTTCCACTCCGAGACGGAAACCCAAATCCTCAGATTTAACTTGTCGGCATTCATGCAACTATGTGAGATAAGCAGCGCATTGATTGAACTCGGGCAAAGGCATATGCACATGAATGTCTGATTCATGTATAAAAAAACAAGCAACAAATAATTCAGGACCAAGTATACAACATTCTCCCATAGATGTATTTTTTCCTTTCTCATTCATATTCAAAACGTCAAATTCAACATGGAGTGGTACCAAAGCACATACATTTTGGAATTATTTAAAATGCTCCGCAATAACATACATCTACATAAAACAGCAAAAGCGTTTTCAACAGTGTAAGTTTTTTTTCCACTCCGACACCCGAACATAGTTTCTCAGAGTTAACGTGCTGGCGCAGATACCACTATGCCACACAAGCACAGTGCACTGGAAAATTCATTTTCTGGTACACACCTTCAACCATAAATCTTCTCTTCTTACGAAGTATTTCATAAGGCAAGAAAGTAATAATAATTTCGAACCGCTAGGGATATGTAAGTTGATCACATGGGTTCTGGTTAATTGTATTCACAATAATTCAATTTTATGTTGAAGTACTTATAATTTTACTTAAATCACTTCATACAGATGCACACAAGACAACAATTGATTTGACATGACATACGTTTCAGAAATCGAATAACAGAGTTAAAAAAATGTTTAAAAGATGCAATTTGGGAAAACACAGACAAGCCCTGTATATTTATCTGCATTGATTTGATTAGTGAGTAGAAGTACTTCAAATGATTTTCAATAAAGTTTCTACAAGCTTCAATAGTTTTTCCTGCAACAACACATTCATCGAAATTAAAATTCCTAGCAAGTAAATATCCAGCTTGATTGAGATTGGTGCCAGAAGGAAAAAGCAAAATAATGATTTTAAAGGCAGAAGAAGGCAAAAATAAACAAAGTACTTAAAATAGGCCTTGGAAGCTGAAATAGGCAAAAAAAAGGCAAGCATTTTGCTAAACTTCCGAGCTCTACTCATTACCATTTATGTTAATTGCTTGAAAGCACGCAGAAATTGTCAAGGAAGTCAGGATTATTTATTTTGTTATTCCACTTACATTGATTTTCTTTTCATTTTTGTCATTTAGTGATTGTTTCTATAAAATATCATCCAAAAGATTTTATTTACACATAAAACAAATCTACATATACATTATACAAAAATATGAAAAATTAGGGAAGGACTCAAAGAAGACCACTGCAACCTACATATGGTGCTCTTTACAAGATCCATAGATACTAGACTCAGAGAAGAATCTTTGAAACTGAGGAAGGAGAGAACCAAAACTGCTCAATGATACAACATCACTAATTGCGTTGTCAATATGTGGAATGCTCTTCTAGCACATTGTATTCAGTGGTAACTATTGATCGCTTAAATGTTACCTGTAAGCATTATTAAGTGAAAACTACATACAACTAATGGCATTAGTAGTTAAAATCTTATTAGTGAAATAGATATTACATAAAATATTGTACGATACAATGTAAATAAAATGTATAATATGATTTGATGTATGCTTGATATGATATGAGGTATGATATGATGTGATGTATAATATAATATACAATAAGTATATAACACTTTCTCATTACTGCCATAAAGAAAGAATAAAAAACAAGATAATGACTTATAGGGATAGGGTTTTCTGACGGAATTACAGGTAAAAAGTGCACAATGCTTTATAGTTTCTTAATTGACAGAAAATATATTAATTTACATTGTTTCATGATCAGATAGGATCACATCTTCAGGTGCATTGTTCAGGAGAAAAACAAACCGAGTTTATGGTAAAATAGTACAAGCAAAATACCTTGCTTATTGAAACATCAATTAGGCAGTTGCTTCACATCAGTTGGTTAACATTGTGATAACTGTGCAATGGGCACATCTATCTTCCACTATCATGCACTAGTTTTATGTTGTTCAATATATAAATATTTCAATTAGTGACAGAATTTTACTCTTGTGTATATTTTATCATAAACTCATGATTTGTTTTTCTCAAAATATTTTTCCTGAAGTTGTAGTTCTATTAAGCTAAGAAACTTACAAATAAAGAATAAATTTTCTGTACGTTAAGAAACTATACAGCATGGTGCACTGATCACCTAGAATTCCATCCCAATATCACATCTCCGTCATTAATACAGACTATCGTGTTGAAGAATATTTTTATAAAGCAAGTTACTTTGTAACTTCTTTTTCACAAGAATACACCATTCTTAAAAATATTTTTGCCCCATGAAAGAGGAAAGAAAGCGATAAAATAGTATTTTAAAAGCTCATCTGTTTATATCATAATTCCATTACTACACTTTTGCTTAATAAACTTGTTAATTGTCTAAATCTAAATAAATGCAAAATTGTATTTTTTTTAACCTTTATTGCTCCAGAGTTACTATGTTCAAGAAGACACTCCTGCTATCAAAGCAAAGGAAGATGTTGTTACTTTTGCTAGACTGAAATGGCCTTTATTGTTTTCCAAATTTTATGAAGCTCTCAGAATATCAGGTAAACAAAAATACAAATAAATGCAATAAATTACTATTACAGAAAAAATAATTACACAACTTAATTTCCTTCAAAATAGGGACCAAACTACCAAAGGATAATGTGATTATTGCTGTGAACTGGACTGGAATATACATTGTTGATGAAGAAGAACAAGTTCTTCTAGATTTATCTTTCCCAGAAGTTTCTTCTATCTATTCTCATCAGTAAGTAAAATATTCTTTGGCAATTTTTTCTTTGTATTGGATATAAATTATTTTTGTTGTTGAAAATTAACTTATTTTTGTTTTAATAAAGGAGTTACCAAAGAACCTTCACAAATATCAAATTAGAAGATACACTTGTTTTCAAATAATAACTTTTTTCTTATTTTTTTACATTGATTAATAATTGGGAAACATTTCTTGTATGAAAGTAACTAATATGCAGAAACATTTCAGGACAAATGTTGGCATATCAATTAGATTCACACTAAAAACCATCCAAGGACATGAGTTTGTATTTCAGTGTCCTATGACAAGTGAACTAGTTATCCTAGTTAACGATCTCCTCAAAGGTCTTAAAGATAGGTCTCGGTATGTGGTGGCGACCCAAGAATATCGTTCCTCAGGTAAAGTAAAAAAATATAAAATTTTTAAAATGGGAGCTCAGTGGATTGCTTTATAACATAATATTCAATAATAAAATGTTGCAGACACTAATTCAACTGTGCTGACATTGCAAAAGGGAGATTTAGTTCTATTGGAAGATGGCGTGACAGGTGCCAACTTTGGAGAATCATCATGGCGTACAGGTAGAAATGAGCGTACAAAAGAGGAAGGTAACTTCCCTATTGAAGTTGCTTATGTTCTCCCAACCTTGAAACCACCTCCTGAGAAGATAATGGTGAGTATTAATTCAATAATAAGGTATTAGATCAAAGATAACCCTAAAAATTTGACTTAAATTTATTTGTGAAGAATAAATAAACTTGTTTGCTGAACTTAAAAAGGACAATAACACAGTTCTAGATACATAATACTAAAAGGAGAATTTTGAAAAGTTGAAATTTATTTTCACAAATTTTCCAACATGTTCTTAAATGCTATCGGAAGACAAAGTGAAGTAAACTGAGGGAAGTACCCTCTGATTGTGGTATATTCATTAAAACAGTTTCTTCACATTTATTAATATTTTAGTCAATCAATTGATTTTAATTCAATTTATTGAGTTCCAAATCAGTTGCTTTACAGTATTTCAGTTTTATCATGGACTAGTTGATTACCTTGAGCTCACAACAGAATTAATGTTTATACATAAATAACTAATTAAAACCTTAAGCAAATGTCGCTAGATACTGCAGAATAAATCCAAATATGCATTTGAAGATTCAAAGTTACAATGTGTGCAATTCACATCACTTCATTTTCACTAGAGAGGTTATTAGCAACAAGACCTAAAATATTTAATTTTTGTAGCTAACTCACCTTGAAAAACTGTTTCAAATTTGTCCGTTTGTTTTATAATGAATTTAAAATGATATGCATTAATAACTGAATGAATATTATTACAAACATATTTTTTGTATGGCAGCGAAGTATACTCACTTCTAGCTTGTTCTTTCACATTGTATACATTCGAGTAAATGTGCAAATTTGTGGCAAACATTATAAAAGTTTTTATCATTTAGGACCAACCCTAGCAAATAAAAATAACTAACTTTAAGCACTTATACTAAGTTTATATTTGTAATAATGTGGTATTTACTGTTTCCTTTTTACAAAAATAACTTATGTGTCTGAAATTCATCTGCTTGCTAATCAAAGAGTACTTTGTTACTCTCTTATTACTTTAATTATAATTGATGAAAATTTTGAAGAGTTTAACCTGTTAGTTAAATCTGTTACAGTTTCTTGGACAACATGTAATGAGTGTATCAATTTAGTAGAGATTGTTTCAGGTGTGAAAGAGTTGTAAGTATATAGGTCTATACTCATGCATGCAGGCATGCACACATTGACACACCAATTTCCATGTATTAAAATTTGTTAATACTAGTTTTTGTTTATGATTCTATGTACTGTCTCAATAATGGGAGCATAGGTGTCAACTTGGTGAGGCCTAGGCTCCCCCTCCAATAAAATTTGGGAGGAGCTTGACTCCCTTAAAACTGGATAATAATAATTAAATAAAATATAACAGTGTAAATTAAACATTTGGAAAAGAGTGCGAGCTTTCATGGCAAATCAGGTAGATCAAGATGTATGGAAGCTATCTTGAAAAAAAATACCACAGATACTATGTTAAATTTCATGAAGAATTTTTCATGACAGTTTTTCCAAAAAACAAAAACTAACAAATTTGTCTTCAAGAAAATTTGGTTAAATGACAATTTAAGACATAGAATTGAAATTAACTACAGCATGACCACAACTGTGCTTCTGCAACAGCACTGGGCATTACTGTGTTTCTTTGTGTTATTAGTGAAACTGTCAATTAAATAATTGCCTGCAAGGAAAATGTATCACATTAGAGTATTTTAACAGTAGCAAGTGTTGTATGTGTTCTACTCATTCAATCTATTAAATCTACAGTCAATGCAGTTTTGTTCAAAGAGATAACCAGCAGGTGTGCCTGTCCTTATGATTCTTTGTAGGCAACACCACAGATCAGGGTACTTGTCACTTTGAAGTCTTTGAGATTTTCTAGAGTATATATGCGGTCTGTCAAAGCACTTTGTTTCTTGTTTCCGACAGAAAAATCATGGCCATGACCAAAAATCAGGAATATGCTAAGGGTAGCAAGTGCTTAGTGAGTTTGAGACCTGGGTGCTATAAGTTTTAAAATGAATATATTTTGAATTAAAAGGCAAAAAATGTTAATTGATAGTGAAAAAGACACAACAAGATTATGAAGAAGACAGCAAAGACCCTGCTTTTGAAACCAATCCTTAAGATATTAGATTGAGGACCAGGGACAGACTATGTGCCTCTCCATCTCATATTTTGTTCAAGTTGGTGCTTCTGTATTGGAGTACACATGAACTCTGCATTCTCTGTCACACCTCATTGTGTCTACAACTAGAGAAACTTTTTTAACACAATAAAGTTAACATTTCAATAAACTACTATAATTTAATCACATATCAAGTTCAACCATGGTTTTCAGAACTTTCATCATGTATGCTTACTTTTCCTATAGAAATCTTTCTATAACTGAATTACATTGTTTCAGGAACTGTTTACTAAAGACATAGTAATTGATAATGTCGTGGTAGACAAACTCAACACAGCAGCACGTCGCAAGCTTTACACTCTAGCAGAGTTTGCCAAAGATAATTTTAGGTAAAAAGAAAGTCACAATTTGTATTTTTGATGTGATACAAGATACTATTGCAGATTCTATTGGATGATGTTTTATCCAGAAAATTCTTACACTGCAAATGTTCCCTCATGATATTTTCTTTTTAACAGACCCAGCATAAATGTAACCATTTCTCGTGGCCAGACAATCAATTCTGCCAGAAATCGCGTACAAGAAGATTTGTGGAAACATTCTAGAGAACCACTGAAGCAACCACTTTTGAAAAAGTTACTGTCAAATGACACACTTTCAGCCCATGCATGCTTGGCATTCTCTTATATCCTGAAGTATATGGGTGATGTACCAACAAGGAGAGTGTTTGGTGGATGTGAGTTCACCGATAAGATATTTGCTATTGGCCTCAGGCAGGTGGGTAGCATTTGAACAGTGTTTTTGTATATTTAATTCACATTATCAATTAATTTTAAAATCATGTTTTTTTATTGAAACATCAGGAAGTGTTGCGAGATGAAATTTATTGCCAGTTAATGAAACAATTGACTTTCAACCGAAATCATCTCAGTGAAGACAGAGGTTGGGAGTTGATGTGGCTGGCTACTGGAACCTTTTCTTGCAGTCAACTTGTACTAAAGGTAATGAGGTTTTATTTATGAACTAACTTTTTTAATGTTTAGGGTTGTCTCATGAAAGGCATTTCCTATTGGATAAATCTACATTAAAAACAACAACAACAACCAGGCTGCTTTAGAAGAGGTGATTCAACAAATTAACAGAAATTATTCAGTGAGAGAATTCAGAGACAAATATATAAAGAATAGAAATACCTGCATATTATTTCTTTTATTTACCGTTTTCAAAGGAATATCGACAAGATTAATACTCATTACTTCTTTTCTCTACTGTAGTAGAACTGAAAGGGGTGAAGAAGAAAATTAAACTAACTAAAACTTTTTTAAAATTGTAAATAATGTATTTTGGATTACAGGAACTTACTCTCTTCCTGAAATCTCACACTCACCCTGTGGCACAAGATGCATTGCAACGACTTCAGAAAACTCTAAGAAATGGAAACAGAAAGTATCCACCTCATCAAGTTGAAGTTGAAGCCATTCAACACAAAAGTACTCAGATCTTCCACAAAGTTTATTTCCCTGATGACTCAGATGAGGTACGATCTTATAGTAAACATCTCTGTCTTTCATTCACCAGTGTTTCCATTTTTACTTTTCTCAACTAATGACTCCTCAACTGAAGTTTAGAAAACATTTAAATATTTAGATTGATAACATTTTTATAAAAATAACTTCAAAAACTTGAAAAGACTGATATTTATTTGGTAGCATACAAATATGTTGTTTGTAAGCTTTTCTTCACAATTTCTTTCAGGCTTTCTTGGTAGATTCAAGTATGAGAGCAAGTGACTTATGTGAAACTATTGCACAACGTCTAGGTGTCATATTCAGTGAAGGTTTCTGTCTCTTCGTCAAAATATGGGACAAAGTGTTTTCTGTGCCTTATAATGACTTCTTCTTTGATCATATTCGTGAACTAACAGAATGGATGAAGAGGGCTCGGCCATCTCGAGCTGGTAAGATTTTTATTATAATAACTTTAATCCCAGATGATAGACAGCTCAGTATAGATTCACTGCTGGTGCTACCTACAGGCAAACTAGGCGACAGCCCAGGGCGCAAACCTCTGGGGGACGCAAATTTGGTACATTTTTTACAATAAATATTATTGTTCTATCATTTGTCTTATATTTGTGGTACACCTAAATATGTAATTAAAAATAATTTATGTTTTATATATATATATAAAATCATATTTTACTTTAAAAAAATATTTCTAAACATTATTATTATTGGGGGGTGGGGGAGGCACAAACATCTAATTTTGCCTGGGGCGCAAAATAACCTAGTGCTGATCCTGTGTAGATTCTAATCAATCATAGGCAATGCCTAACCTATCCACAATCTTTCCTGGGAATTGTGACATGGAAGGACTTGGCTGTACTGACCCCCTTAATTGAAAGACACATATGAATCGATATCTACTGTACTGACTTTACATCCTTTCAGGGATGATAAGAGGTACCAGTGAAAGCTTGCAAAAGTCTCTTACAATAATGAATTAATTCATTACTGAATATATATACTAGAGCATGTAATAAATATATACATGAATGTGCTTGAAAGTTGCTACAGTAAATGTTATAGTTATGTTATATGTTACAGTACATATGCAGCATTATTAACTTTAACTATCAGCGACTTCACATAGTCACTATTACTTAAATCAAAATGTTAAGTAACTGTTATACATAATAATGTTCTAAATACGCTCTCATTTTAGATGCCCCTTGAGCAGGAACACCCTTGAAAATTTTGAAACTACCCTAAGGGACAAATTTCCCAGCCCTTTGTGCTTTCATTGTCAAAAGTTTTACTGCTGCCTCCCTCTTTTTCTCCAACACTTGTACTGAGCTTCTCTAGACTGCAAATTAACCTACAATCTTATTTCAGTCTTTTTCATCTAACATACATGTGTGTGTCAAAGATTTTTTATGCAATAACATCAGGTAAGCATATGTGACCCTATATAAAGTTATTTATGTTTATAAAGAATGGCATAAAGGGACAAAATCAAAAAAGGAGATCCTCTAATATTGATTGTTATATGAGATTTAACCTCATTAAAAGTTATCGCAAAAAATAAATTATTATTAAAAGTGGAAGTATGTTACAGTCGCATTAATGTGCAGTGATAAATTACAGCTTACTGAAATGCCCCGTACCCCAGGAAGAAGTGTCTACAGACAGAGGAGCTTAAACCCGTTGGCTAGTGTAATGTGCCTTACATGTGTGAAATTCTATTCATCTAATCTTTTCCTTGAGTAGACAGAGTACAGGATCTTCCCTCATGTAATGCCTCTGATTATAAACTTGATGTAGGTAACTTTCTTACTTCATGTACCTTACGTAATAGTGCAGTGATAAATCACAGCTTATTGACATTTCAGTACATGTGCAGCATTATTAACTTTAACTATCGGCGACTTCACATAGTCACTATCACAATTACTAGCTAAACCTTTGTAAATATCCAGCATTTTGCAGATTATTGTTTGAAAATTAAATAACTTCATATCGAAATCCATCTTTAAATAACCAGGTAGAACAGAATCTTGGGTTACATCATGTACTTCATACTGTTTGTGGGTAAAAATTCCAACATTACTAGAAATTTATTAACAACCAGAAAATGACTCACCAATTGAATTGCACAGAATATAAGCACTAGTAAATTTAGTTTGACACAGAATTCAAGATTCTCTACATTTCTGACAACCTGTGCTACAGAGTGCGAGTAGGCAGAACCAAACCTCCCAAATCGTAATAGAGGTTCTAAAATGGTCTTATTTTGTAGTTAACTGCTGAACCCTTTGATCTATTTGGGGTCTTTTGTCTATCTATCTGGGGTCAGGTGCAAATAATGTTTTGCAAAACTGAAAATCATTCACATGAACTTCTCCTTTTAGATATGCTATTTACATCCAGTTTTGAAATTGTAAAAGTTTCAGTGTTTTTCAGTTTTCTTGGTTTGACGTAATTTGATTTTTATGCAACTGGGCTCTCAAATAGATTTCTCGTTAAACATCCAAATTATAAGAAAAACTTGTCCATTTCCATTTTATTGTATTAAGTTGTTGTTTCGGAAAGAAAATCTAGCATATTGTCTATTACAACTTAGTAACTTTGTATCATTCTCATGCAGGTATGGTAGACACCATCTAGTTATGATATGCTAGAATGTTTTTCTGAAAATATTATTCTTTGTCTTTTGAGAATGATATAGTAAATTAAGCAAATAAATAGCATCATTTTCTTCATTAATAATTACAAATAGCATCTGTGCATGAAATACAGGTAAACTGTGGGGTAAAATGTGTGGGGTCAAATCTGACCCCAAACAGAGTCTATGTAAGTAATGGAGAAACAAAGTCGAAGGGTTAAGAAGTATCACTGAGATCCTTTTAGGATGAAAATCGGGTTTTAAGAGCCTAGAATGCACAGCTGAGCTATACACAATTGATGCTTCAGAAGTACAGAAAGTACATTGTGGGTTACATGCATGTCTGTTGACCTATTCAGCAAAGGTTTCTGGAAAATTCTACCTTTTTTGTCTTAAATCTGGAGAGTTATTTCCTACCCAGTGATATAAATTTTCATTTCAGTTCATTTTTCCATCTAACTTGATTATTATTGATTATCAGTTTATTTTTATTATTTATTTAATATTAGTTTGAATTATGCCTGAGTAAATAGTTTACCTTTTACTGAAAGTTCTTTCAAAATAGGTTTAGTCTACTCTAGCTCAAAATTAACTCTCCACTTATTTCATTTTGGGTCAGCATTGAAACTTAAAGAGCTCACAGAAGTGTAAATTCATACTGTGAACACAAGCCATACAGCACCTTTTCATTGCAACAAATGCCAGGATCACATGCAAGCTGTGTAGCAACTGCATTACCTGATGAAGGTCTTTTACATTTTCTGTTAAGTTAGTTATATATGCTTTTTCATTTATTTAAAATAAGGATGCTACCAGTATGTCAATATTTCAGGTAATAATGTTCAGTATCAATACCAAATATTCTTCATGAAGAAGTTATGGCTTAATACTGTGCCTGGAAAGGACAAATATGCTGATACTATTTTCCACTTTCATCAAGAGCTGCCAAAATATCTCCGAGGTAAGTTCATAACAAAAGATAAAATTAATATATTTTATTGTTTTCTTTCTATTATTGCTTATTATTTTCTCCTTTTTGAATATATCATTAAACAAGTCTGGAGAGGAAGAAAATTAATAGAAAAGTATCAAAAGAAAAATTGGAAGTTAACAACAAAAATAATGTTTCTTTAGGTTCTGCAAGTTAATAACAATTGTATTACCTATAGAATTTAAAAAGTCAGCAGGAGAGTAAATTAGAAAATCTATTTCTTTTTAAGGTTACCACAAATGCAGTCGTCAAGATGTCGTACGTCTGGGAGCATTTTTGTATCGTGTGAAATTTGATACAAGCAAAGAAGAACTTAAAGAAATTCCGTGAGTAGAAGACCTATTGGTATAGGAAGGGTATGAGATAGAAAGTTGATAACCCACATTTTGCCCAAAATTAGAAGATAAAAATGAAGAATAAAGTAGATTCCAAAATGACCATTCACCAACAGCGTACATAATTAATAAATAAATGAATTAAATTTTTCTCTTGCTTCAGGAAAAATTGATTTGAACTTTTAATTTTCTAAGTACCAAAATAATGTGGATTATTATCTTCATTTTCACATGCCTCTCATTTATTTATTTAACGATTGAAGTATAAAACCATTAATAGAGTTTATTTCTTTTAGATCCATGCTAGGAGAATTGATCCCAGTTAATCACATTAGAGCTCAAAAGCCAAATGATTGGATGAAAGCCATTAGTGCTGCGTACCAACAGGATACAGGTAAGATCTTTAACATGTGAAATTTTAATGGAGGCAATTAATCCTTTGCACTAAAATGCAATGAGCATAATACACATCCTATAGTTCATACAGCATCTCAGAGATAACATGAGAATAATGGCTACCAGCTCATATCAGTATGTAATGTGGCATGTCCCACAACTCATAGGGAATCTTTAAGATGCCATACCAAAATCCCTAATTGACTCATAGGATATATCACAGATGCCCACGTATTTTCCTGGTATGTAAAATAAAGTTTTCATAGTTGAACTGATCCAGGCTACTACTCTATTTTTAAATAATGTTGAAGTAATAATGTCATAGGATTGTTACTGTTAATTTCTAAAGAATACACTTTTAAACATTTTGTTTATTTAGTGAAAAAGAAGAATTAAAATACACTAATGGTAGCTAAATCACATGTACTTTCTAGCTCATATTTTCAGGCTTAAATTATGTGAGAAGTACTCATATTTTCGAAAAATTGTACAGTAAAATCTCTATAAGAATGGAGAATAGATTGGGACCAAAAAAAAATTTGGTTTCGGGAGGTTTCTGTTCATGCAAGTGTAGCGTCATGCACGCTCAAACGAGCAGACGGTAATTTCACCGGATGTGGAACAAAGGGCCTGGACATCTGGCGTGGTGACGCGCAATGACGCATCGGTTTTTCCGAGCGAGCGAAGCGTCGTCTCAGGTGCAGGGACGGGCAACGGTGGCGGCGGGCGGCGCCATGGCGCCTTTAAAAGCCGGGTGACGAACGCCCCCATTCTTCTTTTCTGTAGTTCGAGCTGTGTGAGTAGGAGGCTGTGCGTCTAGCACGCGGAGGGGAAGCCGGCATTACTTTGTCGTCAGTCATGAGACATGTAGGTTTGCCTCGGCAGAGCGGTGCATCACACCGAGGGGAAACGTTTGTGGTTTGGGCGGTGTGGTAGCCGCACTGTAATATCACTTCTTGTGGTGGGCTGTATTTATTTACTTAGTAGAAGGCAGTGTTATGGTGTTTTACGACTTCGGTCTGTGTTTTTTTCATTAATAAACCAACTGTTTATTCTACCCACCCTCGTCTGTGTTTTAATACATCCGTATGACGCCACAGACGAAGGAGCGATCAAATGGTGGCAGCGGTTATCGAATCCACCGGCGGGGAGAGGGCTTTTGTTTGATATAAGAACAAATAGAAGCAGCAGTTATTGAATTCCACGCGCGGTGTGTGCTATTGTTTGAAAATGATCAAATGTAGCAGCGATTACTGAAATTCACGCGGGTACGGGCTATCATTTGCTGTGTGATCTGATGGTAGTTGCGGTAAGGGCATTATTGTGGTAAGGCCATTTATAGTGAGTGTGGCAGCAATAAGCATAACCCACGCGATTTCATCTGTTAATTTGTGAGTAAATTATAGCAGCAGTTTATGTGCAGTATTTTGGAACTGTAGGCATTGATTTAGGCCTGAATAATTAAATCGGCAGTAAAAATAACTGGGTAGGCTTCGAGTAAGTGTTCGGGCCGAGTATTGTTAGCGTGTATGCTTTACCTAGCGTCACGTGATACAAGTTGCGGAATCATACGCATAGTTGATCGAGTCGTTAGGCCGCGAGTCAGTAAAACGCGACCGGTAGCGACGAAGGAGCGATCAAACGGCGCAGACGGAGCGACGCGGACGGAGCGGCGCAGACGGAGTGGCGGTGCAAGAGACCGGCAGCCGAAGAAGAGGACATCCCGAACGAGGACAGCAGATAGCAGACAGCATAAGGGTAAGTGCGTCTTTCTTGTAAGTGACGGCATTATCTGGAGCTATGGCGTACCTCACGCGGTTTAAGAAAGAGGGGATGATTCGGATCGCCAATGATCTGGGTATTCAGTTAGACGGGACAGAAACCGTGATAAAATTGAAAGGTTTAATAACCGGACACGAGGATTATGATCCGGATTTCATTGAAGGGCTAGGCGAACAACATCGCAAAGATATTGAAGAAGAGAAAGAGAGAGAACGAGAGGAGAAGGATAGGGAAGAACGTAGAGAACGAGAGGAGAAAGAACGTAGAGAACGAGAGGAGAAGGATAGGGAAGAACGTAGGGAACGGGAGGAAAGAGATAGGGAATTAGAGCGTTTTCGCATAGAAGCCGAAGTTCAAAGGGCGCGAAATGTTGCGGACGCGGAACCACGTGGCGAGGCACGCGGCGAAACGCATCGTGATGTAATTAAGATTGGGCAAATATAGGTCGTTTTAGGGGCGAGCAGGACGACATCACTACCTATTTAAACGCGTACGAGAGTCAATGTAGGCAGTTGAAAGTTCCAGAAGGCGATTGGGCCATGCATTTGATAGGATTGTTGCCTTATAATGTAAATAACTGGATCACTTTAGATGAGCAGGAAGAGGAATGGACATACGACGCGTTGAAGGCTAAATTGTTAGAATTATATCGATTCGATGCGGAAAAATTCCGCCAGTTATTTGTAAAAACACAACAAGAGTAATAATTCAACTTGGGGTATTTTTGCCAGGGAACTTTTGAATTATGCTAGAGAATGGGTGTCAGGACTCAATGTACATACGTTTGAAGAATTATTGAACCTAATTGTAACTGACCAGATGAAACGAAAAGTTTCGTGGGAAATGCGGGACCATTTTATTGATTCTTGGTCGGAATTCAGCAATCCCATTGAATTCGCTAAAAAACTCGACGCGTATGAGAATCACCGGCAAGGGTGGAAGAAATCAGGTCCTTTTCAGGGTAAGCAGAAGGAGCCTGAATCTAAGGTCGTAACTGGGCAGACGAAAGCAACCTTTAATGTTAGTGATACGGGCAAGGTAGCTACGAATCCTGAATTTGATAAAAGATTCGTGAAGAAATGTTTTGTGTGTAAGTCGACGCAACACTTAGCTAGGCAGTGCCCTAACAAAGAGTGGAGCCTATCAACCATGCGTGCGAGCCTGAAGCCAGTGAAATTTTGAAGCCTTATACTTTAGTTGGCAAAATCAATCAGAAAGAATCTTTGATTTTACGCGATTCGGGAGCATCGTTTGATCTAGTGAGTGAGAGTTTAGTAAATGCATCAGATTACACGGGCGAATCTATCTGGATTAGCCAGCCGTTAGAAAGGGCGCCGAAGAATTGTGTGTCGCGCAGATTGAATTAGAAATACCTAGCGGTCGTGTTATTACAAGGGCGGCAGTTGTACCAAAAGAGTGTGAATTAGCGTATTATATTTTAAGTAATCGAACTATGTTATTGTTAGAAGAAGTTAAGCAAGGTTTTGTCGAACCACAGGAAATCAATGTGGTAGTTACGCGAGCCAGTGCAGCTAAGGAACAGTTTAGTTTAGGAAACTCTGTTGAAAATGTAGTACAAAATATTGAAATTAATAGGTCTGAAAATGATGTGGAGGAGGAGGAAAATACAGAGGCTATAAGTGCTGAATGTGATAGTGTAGTAGAACTTGCCAGTGAAATTAGAGAGTTATTACGTGTAGACACGAATCAGTTTCGCAGGGCACAGCAAGCTGATGGAGAAGTTAAAGCAATCTATGATGAATGTAAGACTGTAAATAGTGAGCCAGGGAAAGATATGTATTTCATTAAGAACGATATTCTCTTCAAGAATAGGCGGAGCAAGAAAGGTGAGAATTTTGAAATGCTGGTAGTGCCGAAGATATATCGCGGGGACATTTTGAGAGTATGTCACGAAACTGCTTCCAGTCATTTAGGTTGTTCTAACTCAAAGTCTTGTATGTCGCGGTATTTTTATTGGCCGAACTGTTTTCAGGAGATGGAAAAATTCGTGAAAACGTGTAATAGTTGCCAGTTAGTAGGACACGGTGACAAGAAAAAAAGCACCTTGATTATTGTGCCGACTATTAGCGAGGTATTCTCTAAATTAAATATAGATACGGTAGGCCCGTTTGCACCAAGTAGTACGGGGGCAAAACATATTCTTACAGCAATATGTGTATCTTCACGGTATCCCGAGGCCATACCAATCAGAGATTTACAAACTACTACTATTATTGAGGCCTTAATGGAATTGTTTAGTAGAACGGGATTTCCTCGTGAAATGCAGACAGACCAAGGCACGTGTTTCACCAGTAATTTGATGGTTGAGTTTGCGGAAAAAATTCGGTATTCGAATTGTTCACAGCTCCTCATACCATCCTCAAAGTAATTCAGTTGAACGGATTCACCGAACTATGAATAGGCTATTTAAGGTGTTATGTTTAGAGGCAGGAGGTGATTGGGAAATGAATCTACCGGCAATTTTATTTGCCATGAGAACGACGGTTCATGAATCTTTAGGCTATACTCCAGCGGAGCTTGTATTTGGGAAGAACTTGAGAACACCGGTAACATTGTTGTATGAGAACATTGTAGGGAATGAATCAGAAAGCAACACGGTAACAGAATATGTTTTTGAATTGATTAATAGGTTAAAATATATTAGGGAAACTGCACACCTCAGGTTAGAGAGTGAGCAACGCAAAAGGAAGGTTGCTTATGATAAGAAGGCTGTAGTTAGGAATTTTAATGTTGGGGATAAGGTATTAATATTTGCTCCCAATAGAACAAAGAAATTATCTGTACAGTGGATAGGACCGGGAGAGGTTATGGAAAAAGTTTCTGATGTGAATTATCTTGTACAATTGCCTAACAAAAGTGCAGGAAAAGTGTACCACGTCAACATGATGAAAGCGTACCATCAGAGGACTGAGTATGTTAATTTTGTAGCAGAGTGTAGGACTGAAGATGAAGTTAACGATGACGTGATCGATAGGTATGCGCTTCGGTTAGAAGCTGGCGACTTCGACGCGGAATCGATGCTCATCGGCACCGATGCTACACCTGAAATGTACAATAAATTGAAAGCTTTAATTGTTGAATTTAGTGACATTTTCTCAGACAAACCAGGTTTAACGGATAAGGTTGAGATGGACATCGAATTGGTCGACAACACGGCGAAAGTTAGAAGTGCGCCTTATCGCATGTCTATGAGGCAAAGTAAAATTTTGCAGGAGGAAATTGCCAAAATGTTAAGGGACGGGATTATTGAAAGTTCTGACTCTGATTTCGCGTCACCAATGATATTGATCGAGACGCCAAACAAAAGACCTCGAGCTTGTGTTGATTATAGGAAATTAAACCAGGTGATAAAGACGGAGTATTTTCCATTGCCGAGTTTAGATGAGCGTATCGAAACTGTAGCGGCGGCGAAAATAATTTCCACGTGTGATTTAAGCAAAGGGTTCTGGCAGGTTAAAATGACAGAAAGAGCGCAGCGGTATGCCACTTTCTGCACTAAATTTGGTAGCTATAAACCTTTACGCATGCCGTTTGGTATCAAAAACGCACCGTATGTGTGTAGCAAGTTAATGGCGGCTTTGCTTAAAGATTGCTCTGATTTGCAATACCATATATGGATGACATAGCCATATTTAGCAATGACTGGACAGATCATCTGCGTCACTTACGCATTGTGTTTAATATTCTTAGAGAGGCGAAATTGCATATTCAGCCGGCAAAGTGTAAGTTTGCCCGCGGGAAGGTGATGTTTCTAGGATATGAAATTGGTAGTGGCCTATTGAAGCCGAATGAGATCAAAGTTCGTGCGATTCGTGAGTACCCGAGACCGACCACGAAAAAGGAAATCAGGAAATTTCTTGGCTTTATTTCATATTATAGGCGTTTCGTGCCCAGGTTTTCAGAAAAGGCGGCACCTCTCACAGATCTATTAAAGGGAACTATGAGACAAGGGAAGGTAGCGTGGTCGCAAGAGTGCGAGAAGGCGTTTATTGAATTGCGTGATGCTCTGTGCAGTGAACCAGTTATTCATGCGCCTGATTTCAACAGAGAATTCTTGATGCAATGCGGCGCGTCAGATAGAGGGGTGGGGATAGTACTTTCCCAGGTAGATGATGATGGAAATGAGAATCCTGTGTTATTTCTAAGCAAAAAGTTTTCTCCGTCTGAGATCAAATATTGTGTTACAGAGAAAGAATGTGCTAGTATTATATGGGGATTACAGAAATTAAAACATTATATGATGGGAATGTTTGCCTGAAAGTGGAAACCGATCATAATCCTCTGGTCTGGTTACAACAATGTTCCGGAAACAACCCCAGATTGATGCGATGGTCTTTGGCGATCCAGCATCTGAATATAAAAATTAAGCATAGGAAAGGTAACTTGAATATTAATGCGGATATATTGAGGTAGAGTGTACGAGAATGAGCTCCAGGCAGTGCCTGAACTTGCAGAGAGACGTACGTCCCTCAGCAATGTGCGTGATGTGAGTGCGCATCAAGACAGTGCCGACATTGTGTCAGAGTGCAAAACGACCAGTGTAAAGCAGTTGTCAACAGACACACAAGTGCATCGTGAAATAATGCGTGTGGGCAACGAATTGAAGCAAGATGGACTTGCAGGGCAGAAAAACAATTAAAGATTTCTTTTGAACCTTTGTGCATTATATTCAGACTCATGATCAAGAAAAGTATATATTGTGAAAGAGAAAGAGAAAAATGGAATTGTTAAAACTACACATGTTTGGAAAAAAGTGTATATTTTTGGTAAAGGGTTATACTGTGTATTTGTTATGTCATGTTTTGAAAGGGATTGCATAATTTTGGTAAAGCGATATAATGTGTATTTATTATTCACGTTTGGAAAGTTATTGCAACTTGGTTATGTCTTTATGTTGTTACTAGGGCATACAGTGCAATTATTTATGTCAAATTTTTTTTTTGAAAAAGTATACGTGAATGTGTTTATGTGTATTGTGAAGGGGTATAAGAAATTTTTTTGGCTACCACATCGAGTTCATGTAATGTGTGTATACGAAATTGTTTATAATAACAGAGAGTAAAAAAAATTAAGTATAGGTAGTAGGGATTTTAATTTCAGGTATGTTGCATGTATTTAGCCAGGTTAGGAGCAGTTGCGTAGAATGTGAGCCAGCAGGCCTAGGGCAGTAAATTTCGGGGAATTTTTGTTCTGTGTTGTGGCAACTGCGAAAAAAAATTCCTGGGGGGGTATATAGGAGTTTGTAGCGTCATGCACGCTCAAACGAGCAGACGGTAATTTCACCGGATGTGGAACAAAGGGCTGGACATCTGGCGTGGTGACGCGCAATGACGCATCGGTTTTTCCGAGCGAGCGAAGCGTCGTCTCAGGTGCAGGGACGGGCAACGGTGGCGGCGGGCGGCGCCATGGCGCCTTTAAAAGCCGGGTGACGAACGCCCCATTCTTCTTTTCTGTAGTTCGAGCTGTGTGAGTAGGAGGCTGTGCGTCTAGCACGCGGAGGGGAAGCCGGCATTACTTTGTCGTCAGTCATGAGACATGTAGGTTTGTCTCGGCAGAGCGGTGCATCACACCGAGGGGAAACGTTTGTGGTTTGGGCGGTGTGGTAGCCGCACTGTAATATCACTTCTTGTGGTGGGCTGTATTTATTTACTTAGTAGAAGGCAGTGTTATGGTGTTTTACGACTTCGGTCTGTGTTTTTTTCATTAATAAACCAACTGTTTATTCTACCCACCCTCGTCTGTGTTTTAATACATCCGTATGACGCCACACAAGGTTGTCCATTTTTGACACTTATGATATTGATGTTTCTGCCCTAAAAGTAATAAATTACATGACTTTATTATAATTATCAAAATACATTAACATTAATGTATATATGGATGAAATCATCAACAAAATAATATTAAACACTCTTCATTGACAGTTTCTGAGTTGAAAAACACACAACACACAACTGACTCTTTCAATGCATAGTGTGTCACAACCCAGTACTATGCCTTTCTGATACCCTCGCATGGCCTTGAGCTATGCATATCTGGATGAGGGATTATGATTTTCAATGTGGGGCAGGGAGATGCATGAATAGAAGCAATTCCCATACACCTTCCCATGCTCAGAGGGTTGGGGGAGGGAATTCCCCTACTGCATACACCTTAAGAGACAAGAGACCCCAAGGTTTAATTCTATGCTGAAAGCTGTAGCCCCTCTTCTTCAATGTCCAGCTGCCACAACTAAATTGCACTGTCACAAGGATAGAGAATTTAAAACAAGTTTGCTGATGCATTAATTTCATTGAGAACATCTCGCGCTTCTCTGCCAATTGCATTAAATTCACAGGAATTCTGTTCTACAAAGAAATATTTTCTGCAGGACATAAAAAACCTTTCCATTTCCGTTTTGGAGAGGTTCTGTTTAATGCTGCATAAAATGCCATTTAACTTCACGGACTGAATATAATTTCCCGTTAAGGCACATTTCCATCTTGTACAGGTTCCGGTTTAGACAGATTTTACTGTACATGACCTGATGGATGTTTTGCAGTCATTTGATTTTTCAGTGTCAAGGACTCACAAAACATGGCTTCTGGCCACACCATGTGATATAGGATTTTTTTCCTAAATTTAGCAACTGCATTTTTCAACTTTTTTGTTACCGGGGCCCTATATTACAAATGTTTCTGCTGAAAATTCACGTGTTTTTTCACGCGGCATTACAGAACTTTCTCTCTACCCCATAGTGGGAAAGTAAAATTGGTTATACTTGTATGTACTCCAAATATTGATAATTGCAATATGAAATTTCATTTTTTATCAGGAATGTCGGTAGAAGATGCAAAAATAAACTTCTTGAAACATATATACCGATGGCCAACCTTTGGATCAGCATTTTTCGAAGGTGAAACAATCCACAGAAAGAAGTTATCCTGAATATGTTATCCTAGCAATAAATAAGCATGGAATAAGTGTAATCCATCCTGGCTCCAAGGTAGGACAACAATAATTTATTAGATAAATATGTAGTACTATGGTAAATTTTATAGTTTATTTTACGGAATTTTTTTTACATTGACAGCCTTGGTCAACTTTTTATGCTACTTTATAAATGCTTGTGGTCAACGTTTCAATTTAATTTAATTATTTTCTAATCATTAATTGAGGAAGAATTCTTTCTCTCTCTCTTTCAATAATGCTGTAAACTTGTTTCAGGACATTCTTGCTCAACATCCCTACACTCACATTTCGAATTGGTCATCTGGAAACACATATTTTACTGTGAGTGTGGGCAATTTGGTTCGTGGAGTGAAACTGCTCTGTGAAACTACACAGGGTTACAAAATGGATGATCTTCTGACATCATACACACATGTAATGAGAACTGCTGTTTCTAAGCAGAGAACTCAATTATGAAATTGATAACTTTCCTCACTAACCAAAAAGAAGTTTGAGACAATTTTTGCATTAGTTCTTCAAACAGCAAAGAAGCTTTATCAATTGCAGAACTTTTATGGGAATTTGTAATTCAGTAAACTTAATTAATTGATACATTGAAGAACTAGTCAATTCTTCTTACCTTATCAAGTTCAATGTAAAAAAAGGTTTGGAATGCATTCGGTTCTCAATTAAATGTTTTTACTTGTGAAGAAATACTTGTGAAGAATGTTGCCTATTCTAAAGAATTAGGTACATGAAATTACTATTTCATTTTAAGCCAGGGAGAAATTCAAAAAAATATATTGTGTTAATTCCCATAAATCATTGTACATACTACTTATATAAGCATTTATTTCCAATTATCAGCGGAAATTGTACAGCTACAGATTGTGGAGATTGTCAGTTATTTATGTAAAAAATATAGTATTATATTCTTGAAAAAGAGATATAAAAGAAATTGGCTGAAATTTTTCAGAAATGTACATTTTCATATAATTTGTTAAAGAGATCCTTTGACTTATGTTTTTGGCTCAAGATAAGAGTTTCCTAAATTTTATCTTCTATACATTTGACTATCTTTTTGCAATTATGAATTAAAAATAAATTCTGCAATATGAATTGCAAAGAAACCCTAAACATTTTATTTAAGAAACTGGTGGCCTGCAGTAACAAAAATGCTGCTGATCAAAACTACACAAAATGGTTTTCCACAGAATAGCATGAAAACTGCTCAAAAACAACAAATAAAATACTCTCCTAAAACACTATAATAAATTAAATATTTGAACAAAAACAGACTTCACAAATACTTCAATAACAGAATAGTATTTAGGGGTTTACAGTAGAACAGTACGGATCAAAAATAAAAAAAGTTACCGTTCCATAATGCAAGATGTTAACAGTAGATATTTAATGCTGGGTGACCTCTTCTTTGGAGCATTGTTGTTGCACAATGTCAGCTATGTCATAAGAACTGATACACTGAGTGCGAGAATTCAGTCAATACAGTCAATCTGAATGAGGAGAATAACTCAATTTTAATTTTTCAGTCAAAATTGAAACTTCATTGCTTTTGGATTTTTCCAATGTTACTGAGTATTGAATGAAACCAAAGGTACCTTCTCATATGGCTGGAGACTGCATGTGTTTTTTTCAACTTCTGCGTGTTGGAAATTAGTAATATAGATGTTTTTGGATTTTTCTCGAAGTTACTAGGTATCTAACAAAACCATTGTCACCTCTCAAAAGGCTGGCGGTGGCATAGTTTTCTTTAAATTTTTGTGTACTTCAGAAATTAGTAACACAGATGATAAAATACAGTATTAGATACATTATAATTTATGGCTAAATAATTATTTATGGGAATGGTACAAAAAGAAATATGACATGTTGATGACAATACAAATTTGTAAAATATGGTTTTACATATAAGATGACATTGACACATTTAAGAGTCACATTTAATAATGACAATAATACTACATGTATAAACTACACTTAATACAAAATACTTAATTGGTAATAGAGATATTATCTCCATTTAAAATGCAAAACAATTAGTGTGTATTGATACATTGATTTACAATTACTGCAACTACATTGCATATTTTGTACATACAATTAATTATATCTTAAGCTGACACACATGTTTTATTCGTTGTTACACATTCACAGTATGCTGATGAACATGCTGGTAAAGTACAACTTCATTAACAAGGTAAATACCTCCAAGGAAGAAATTTGGTATGTCAGAAGTTATGGTATTATTTTAAAGAACAACTAAAACATCTTTAAGTTTTCTTTAAAACCTGTGCTGTCAGTGTTACCAAAAAAAAAAAAAAAAAGAGGAGAGAGAGAGAGAGAGATTTTGGAACATTATTTACAACAAACTTAATTGCTCAATCTTCTTCAAAAACTTATAAAATGGAAAATTATATTCACACATGTTAGAATAGTTTCTTTCATTGTTTGATATTCCTGTTATTAAGAGTTCACAATTCTGTTGTCGCAACTCCCCAATACTGCTGCATCCTTCCATCTTGTTCTAGTGAATCTTGATTTGCAGCTCTTTCTTGAATCACTGCAAAGTTGTATTCAAGATTATATGGCATGAGCCTTTGAAGACTTCCAAAGTATGCTGCATTAGGACCTCCATTTAGGAACCTCCCTGAGCCAAATCTTGTGGCTCTTGATACTGGGTTAAATGATCTGGCACTGCCAAAATGACGTGAAAGGAAAGGGGCAACAGCAGGTGTAGAAGCTTCTGCTAGATGAGGACTGCTACGTGAAAGTGCCTTGCCACCTCTAGGCCACAGAGGATCTGGTAGAGGCTCCCTTGATGGCCTCACAAAGCCACTGCGAGAAAGTGTATCCAATTCTTTATCAAATAACATTTGAGTATTTTGTTCAAGCATGTATTCCCAACATTTGAACTGTTCTTCTGATGGCTGAGTACAAGCAGATCTGTCAGATCCTGTCTCTTCACCTTCAGTATCTGCAAGGTGTCCATTACTATAACTGTCCAATTTAGCTCGTATGGCCTTTAAAACACCACCCCCACTGCGCTTACTATCTCTGTAACTTCTCCTCTCCAAACCTTGCACACCTGCTGACATTTTCTTGGTGCCATTTTCATGCATCAAGACAGATTGATGCTGTGGAGGTCTCACAGAACGACACATTATTACCTGTTTTCACAAACATTGAAGTCTTGTTTCCATTTGTCTCTGACCATATTGGACTGTGCTGTATGGAGGGACGCCTACTTGACACTGAACACTTTTTACTTGTACAATCACTACTAGCATGATCACTTTGTCCACTGGGAGAGGATCTGTCTGCATCTGGAATATTTCCATTACGAGATGCCACTGGTCGGGACTCGTGCAATGTTCTTCCAATGCCAGGCTTAAAAGGAGGAGCAACTGGGGTCAAACCATTGTTGTAGAAAACATCTCCACCATTGGAGACATTCTGACAGAAACATTTTGGAGGACCAGAACTCTCTTGACTGCTATCATCAGTGGCAAGTTGGTGTTGTTGCTGTTTGCCTCTGTAATAGTTAAAGATTTTGAATTTCTTAAGCATTCAAAGAATATTATTTTTTATTTTTGAAGCTATTGAGGAAACATCCAAGAAAATGTCTAGCTTTATCAAGAGAACAGATTATCTTCTGAGAAAAAGCAAGTTAAGTATTTTACTGATTTCTTTCATTGATCTTAGAGAGAAAAAAAGTAATATATTAAAAATAATAGTAAATATTGGTACATGTGTACATACAGAAATAACACTATTGTTTAAGAAAGGAAGTCTTTTATTAAATATACTCAAAATTTATACTAATCTGCACAATTGGTTCCTTTGATAAATAATACACTTATCAGTGGAACTTTTCCCGGTGTACTGAACAGACAGAAATCAAACCCTATCTATTTAAAAAGAAGGCAAAAAATGTTCATCAAATTGCAGACCAATATCTCTAATCCTTACTTTCAGCAAAGTGATATGTTTCAGAATATATAAAAAAATGAGTTATTAATGAAGTATCACAAATACAAAATTTGCAATTACTTACTGTACAATCAGTCCTGTAATGCTAAGAAGAAAAAGAAAAACAACTATATTCTGTACTGTGCTTTATAAATATGCTATTTATGTATTGTACATTGGGCTAAATACACAGAAAAGACAAGGTATTAAAGATGACAGTTCTTGGTGCATTTTAACAATCTATTGACCCAGAAACCATTGCTAAATTTGTAGAACATGCTGACATATTGATCATTACAATGAAGTTTGGAAAATAATAGGAAATATGATAGTACTTAAATTAATAATTGTGAAGATTCAATACCTTTCATTGGAATATGATTCAAATAGAGAAAAAAACTTTTACTAAATGTTTTGCTGAATAAATTTTAATAAGCATGTTCATTGTGTGTATGAATGTGATACCAGCCAATGACCATTCAGATACTTTTCACATCCTAAGCATTATCTTAATTTAATGCCCCTTTGCAATAGTATTTTGAAGTTTTTGTCAGTGAGAAAATTATGAACAATGTCAATATTTTTTTATTATAAGAAAATCCTTTTCTATTAAATAAAATTATTATGTAATATTGTTTGCAATGCAAAAGTCACTGATATTGGCAGAAATATAATTGTAAATGGATCCTTTAACAAAATGGAGTAATATTGCATTTCTGGTTTTTAAAAAAGAGAAAATAAAAGAGATCTTACTTATGGGAAGTATCAAAATTTTTTCTGAGCAGTTGATTCTCTAATAGAGAACCAATAATTAAATAGTCATTAGTTCTTTATTAGTCATCAATTTCCGTGAATTTCAAGAGCTTCCATGATGTTAAAGACTATCAGTCCTAATGCTGGCCAAATCATCTTGAAACTTTATAGAGAACATACAGTTCTAGAGGATAGCAACAAAGAAGTGAGAAATTAGCACAAGTTGCAAGTCTCTTCAACCAATACTTTTCATGAATTGTGCATCTCAGAGGGACTAAAACTACAAAAAATCAATATCAACATCATTTCATTCTGGTGTTGAAATTTTGATACAACTGCATTCATTTATTAACCATGAACTAATTCTTAAGTGCTAAGTGGTAATTATAAGATCTTAATTTGTTATTTTCAGAACGTTTATGGTTTTTATTTTACTTGTTTTTCATACAACTTGAATTTTTGAAAAAATGGCACAAAAGCCATAGTTCTGAAACCAGAATCTCAACACTGTCATTCTCAGATCTCCCTAGTGAGGCCTTTGTCTTGAGATGTGATAAAGATTATAATGGATGATAATGTTATTAATGAGCTTGAAGATGGTTGTACCAGAGACAGGGGAAACAGGAGATCCCTGAGGATACCTGCCATGAACCCACTTGTATTGGTCACATATTGAATTTTGACCCCAGCATTGGAAGGGGAGTAGTCTAACTTCTACGACATATGTTGCTCTTGATGGTAACATGTGTCTAAGAAAGTATCTTCTATGAGATCTACTTTTTATCACAATTTTCTGTAGTCTATTGACTGCCTACTGACCTGCGAATGGTGTGCCTTAGCTCACGCATGAGTTGATCCATGTCAGAACCTGTGTGGCTGAAGCGAATAACCATTATGCTTAGATTCTCCTCACTACCATAGCTCTGTGCCAAATCTTGGAGCTTTTTAGCAGCCAAAATTGCATTTCCCATGTGACGTGCTTCTTCCACTGCCTCTTCCACACTAACTACTTCCCAAAACCTGCAATAAATTCATACAAAAGGCTTGTCAGAAAATAGCTTCTTGAGAAGTAATAATATTACACATTATTTCAAAAGTTCTTCAATTAATTACTACGGAATAATAAGATTGTTTAAATTTGAAATAAATGCAGTTTGGTGAAGTAAATTAGAAACCACAAAAACTCATACTGAATATGCTTGAAGATTTCTTTAGATTCTGCTCAGTAAAATTATGCATTGTTATGAAATCAGACAATAAATTTGAAAATGATTTCATAACCAGTTCTTTCCACATTATAATAATACTTGTACAGGTATAAGGGAGTTTTAAGCAAGATAAGAATACTATATTTCTCGTGCAATTACTGGGAGCAAATGTGAAGATATTACTACTATTATATTTTTTAAAGAACATTACGAATCACAAATTACATATCAGGGATTAATAAAGAAATAGTACCGTTTATTGGCAACAATAAGAAATTCATCTTCCTCTTCTAATTGAACCTCTGCTATACGAGGATCTGGAATGACTAAAGGGAACATGGCACTGCAACCCAATTGATTCCTGGTCTAAAACAAAAAGTTACATTAAAATTAATTTTCATTTGCATTTTTTGTAAATATTTTAATCCATTAATTGTTACAAGAAAAACATACAGGTGTTGAAATATTAGAGCAAATAATGGAATACAAATATACAATTAATTAATTCCACTATAGGGTCTGAGGGTTTTCAAGAGGTGTGATGTGACACATTGTGCTGTAAATTGTCTTACTGTGCATAAGAAATTACATTGGGAAAGCCCAAACAGATAAAGCACTTTTGAATTAATTTAATTTTGTATTGGCATTTATTATTCTTAACTATTTGCCAACTAAAACAAAAAAAGACAAAATTACCAATACAATAACACTATCGTACAATTCAAGGTGAAATGAGTACATGTGATTCAACATTCTGTATGATGAAACAATGTGTGTGTGGATCAAAAATCTTCAACACCCTCAGGAATTATCTTTGAAACTTACTTGAGGGGGTGAGGAGATTTGTTCTTTGGGTGGGCACAGCTGGATGCCCTCTGACCTCCGGCACAAGACCGCCCCAGCCTCTCCTACACTTGCTACTCTCAACACATACCGACTTCCACTGGGAAGGAAGCCATTAGTTGTTGAGCCTGGTCCTGGTTTTGTGCGACTGATGTGGCAGAGAGTAGCACAAACTCCATACTTTTGACCTTTTTCTTTCAATTCTCTGAGAAACACAATGAGCATATAAAAACTCTGCCATCACGAGAGAAAAATTAGTAACAAAAATGATTTAAGAAAAACAAAACAAAACAAAACAAAACAAAAAAATGTTTATAAATGTCATTTTCAAATAATTTTTTTTACTTTTGCCAAAATATAAATGTGAGGCTGCAGCATTTAAAACTAGAAAACGACCAAAACAAATTTTTAATTTTAAAGTCGTACTCTGTTGTATGTGTCTTTATGGTTAAAGAATGTTATGGCTGAAATTTAATTCTTTACTATATTTTTGATCCTGGGATAATGTATTTTATTACCTGTGAGCTGACAGCATAGTATATTTCATGTATTCTTCAGCCGTTTCCTTCACTGTCCTCTCTTCTAGAAGTATTCTTGGCACAGCTTTTATCAGGATATTTGGGATGTCATTATTATTTCCTCCATCAAATAACCCAAAGAGCCCTTCAGTATTACAAAAGGCTGGTAAGCGAATCTGCGTTATGTATAACCTGAAAATAAAACCGTTTGTTAGTATTTGTTCAAGGAAAATTCCTTCAAATATTTTGTGTCTGCAGAACAATTTTTCCATTACAAGTTTTGATGTAGTATACAATTCAATAGACTGTCACTAATGTTTGATGATGAAGAGGAACACAAAACAATTAAGAGAAAAGTGAAGTTTCTAGGACCCTTGTAACAAATGGAATTGTATGAAATACCTGTGGAAAATTCCACGAGAGTAAATATTTAATTTTAAACCAAGAAAAAAACTGTATCTAAGTCTTGAAGCTAGCAATTTCATCGACATAAATTCCTACAACTTACATGCTTGGTTTACACTAATTTCCTTCTCAAAATTTCTCCTGTGACTTCTTTCACCAGTATTTCCTTTCCTCAATTGTAGTAAAATAATTTTTTAAAATTAAACACAAAACTAAAAGTATCAAAGAGAACATCCTTCACATCTATCTATTGCAATTCAATAATGAAATGTATAATGCTTTCATTTTAGTTATTATTAGTAAATTATTGTGGATACATTACAAGTAATGTTAAATATAGAATGTTTCAATAGGAAAGAGTATTTGAACTTTGCGCCAATTTTTTATTTTAAGTTTATTTTCAATGTAAATACAGGTTTACTTCTATAGATATGGAACATTTTTTCCCAATGTTTTCTCAAAATTTCTTATGATTAGAGAAAGCCCATGATCCTATAGAGATATTGCAATTGAAATTCTGAAAATTTAGAAGAAATCAAATTTAAATGGGGGGTCACTCTTATTGGATCAACCTATAATGAATACAGTAGATCAGGATTCACTACTCACTTCTCTCGAAGGCCTGCTGTCTCTGAGAAGCCTACTCTCCAGGGTGGCTCCGATTCCCCACCACCCTCATGGAAGGGCGTGGAGGGCAGGCAGGTGCGGTTCTGGCCAGAGACATCAACCAGACTCATGGGTCGATGTGTTCTACTTGAATAGAAAAATAGTACATTCTAAACTCACTAAAGTTTCGAGCTCAAACATATTCTTTACCAGAAACAAAGTAAAGTAGTTTCAATTTCTAACTGCAAATGATATGATAAAATTTATATACTTTTATCACACTTGTGACAAAATACTAGCTTACAAAACAGTTGAGTACATTTGTTTTATATGTTATATATTAGTTTATAATAGTACAAATTACCTGTATACTTGGAACTGTCTAGGATCAACATACAACCGTGAGTTGCACGAGAGGTCAAGAAATTGAAGTTGTTGTGGAACCAGAGTGGCCAAATTCACTCTATCTAGTTGATTGTGAGCCAGATCAAGCACCTGAGAACATTTTTCTAATTGAGTATATTCTAGTATTGATTTGAGGTTTAATTTCAATGATCTTAAAGAAAAAAAGACCTTCTGATGAAACTTCTTACCTTAAGGGAGGTCATTTTTGCAAAACAAGGACTTGCTTGAAGCCTATTAGAATGTACTCTCAACACTCTTAAATGTTCCAGTCGTGTTAAGTTATCTGGCAAATACTGCAGTTTATTTCCAGATAGCACAAGCTCTTCCAGATCTTTCCACATTGCAACACAACTGTGGAACAATAGAAAATATTGTTCACTCGCACATTTATTATTCAAAAAAGAATACTGCAAACAATGACCAGCACTCATAAGCTGGAGTCTTGCAAACCCCTGTTCAATAAAATAAGGATTCTTCCTCTACCATGCATGTACATATTTGAAGTAGTGGTATTCACAAAAAAGATTCTCATGGAAAACAAAGACACTTTTACTCTAAATTCTGATGTACACAACTACAACACTCGTCAAAAGGATAACTTACATGTTCCCCACTCTGAAATTACACTTTATCAAAAAGTACCCTAATAGAGGGCATTACACTTTACAACAAGCTAGGCCGCGATATTAAAGACTTAAACACAATACATACATTCAAAAGTAAATTGAAAGCTTTCCTGCTTAACAACATGTTCTACAGTGTGAAGGAATACACAAATCACAACCCTACTTCCCTTAACAACATATAAACCAAAATACTTATCCCATTATTAATACTATTATTATTGTTATTGTTGTTATTATTATTATTGTTGTTATTATTATTATTGTTGTTATTATTATTATTATTATTATTGACATGTGCACCTGCATATATCATATCTGACTAGTCATCCACAATTAAAATTGTATAAGTGACTCAATATATGTTGTTATTATTATTAGTAATAGTATTATAATTATGATTGTTATTATTAGTAGCAGTAAAATTATATAAACAAGTGAATTTTACTTTCACATTAAACATTACAATCTGGAAATGTTAAATTATTTTGCTATTAAAAATAAATATATACAGTATAATATCTTAATCTAGCTGTAACAAGTATTGTAGTAGGCTATTGACTTATTGTAGTAGGATAATTCCTAGGCTAATGACCCATCCGATCAGGTTTTTGTCCAGTTTCCCTGGTCCTATGAGCAAATGCTGAGATGGCCCCTTGTTTTGCTTCTGGACAGTAATGTAACTTCACTCTCTCCACCCAAAACATCACTTTGACTCGTCATACACAATTGTAATTGTATATGTGACTTAATAAATTATTATTATTATTATTATTATTATTATTATTATTATTATTATTATTATTATTATTAATATCACAATATGAATAGAAGAAAAATAATTTTCGTAGGAAAGTTTTGTAAAATTACATATTTGTTAGTTCTTAGTTACAATGAAATGTTTGTATTGTTTACAAAATAGACTTTTTGGAATGATTTGAAACACATTTAATTATTCACAGTTGACCTTCTTTTGAGGAATAGTACATATTTTTACATAGCTAACAAAAAATTGCATATCTTTGCAACTTTTGACATTTTATTTGCAATTTGTTTCAGATATATTCTTTCAAAATTCATTTAGGAAGTTTATTTCTGACTACTACAAAAATTGAGTGTGGTGAATAGAGTTTAGAATTAGGTCTGGATTTCACTCCACAAGATTTTGCGAGGTTCCAGATGATCTTCATTACTTCTAACGTTGAATGGAATTTTAGCCAGAACAAAGTAATTTTAAGTGACAAAAGGGGCAGTTTCACTTTTGAACATTTTAAAAGCTATTTTGTAACCCATTGCTTAGAAAAAGACTGATTGTCAGAAAAAGATAGGGAATGTTCTGTCAGCAACCTGTGAAAAGACCCATTTATTTTAGTACAAGAAATGATTAAATATTGATCTCTAGCCTAATATTGTAAATAAATTCTTTGACATTACAATTTACAATGGAAGTTTTAATTTAATTTTGTGAATCTTCAGTAATGCACATTTGAAGGACACCTTTCATTTTTTTCAAAGCAAATGAAAGAAGAGATTATGTGCTCTACAAATTCTGAAGCTCTTAGAGAGGATATGATTAGATAAGCTTATTGGAATAATTTGAAAACTGAAGAATTTTATGCATTCATGAATATATCATTGTGAGCGGGAATAAATGTCTTGGAATATTGCTTTTTGATATTGGCTAATTTTATGTCCAACTGCAGTGAAATGTATTAGTGCTTTCTTCCTTCTATTTTAAGTTTTTATAGCCTTCTTGGTGCCCATTTAAAAACATTTTAGTGCCTTTTTAGGCACCTATTATTCCGTACAAATCTGAGCCCGAGTAATTACAATATATTTTTCTTTCACAGGTATGAATAATTAAATTTGTGACTAAAAAAATTATAATAACAATTTCTTAGTTGCATTCAGCAATTTAAATTAGATTCAACTGATTTATGCATGAATTACTACAGTAATATAAAATTCTTCATTGGTTCATGGTTCTTTTCAATAACAATTACCATATATAGTACTTAAAATACTTCAATAATACAATTTAATTAAAAAATTACCTTTCCGATAGTGTAGTTATGCAGTTGTACGCTGCATGCAATATCCTCAAGTTAGCAAACCTGCCAATCACTTCCAAAGCACTATCTGTCAAGCAATTTGCTGTGAGGTAGAGCTTTTCCAACTGATGGTGAGCACTTTCTGAAGGTTCAGGTCCAGGAGGCAATTCACACAGTCTATTGTTAGACATATTGAGAACTCGCATCCTGAAAGCAGTTCATTAGGCATTTAAGCAGTTTCTTACCACCCAGATTCTGGTAAAAATCTAAATAAACCTTTCGTAGTAGTTTCTATATTTCAGACACTGCTATTGGACTGTTTTTACACTAAAAAAATTGTATTAATGTATCTCTCGAACACTTGAAGGCCAAACAGTATCAAACAAGGAGAACAACAAATTTGTGAAGGAAATGAACAATGAACAGAAAATGAAGGAAAATTATAATTATGTGCTCCATGAAATTACAAATACATTGAACTCAGTGCAAATATTTCCTACTAGAACATTTAGTTTATTATCATTATTTACAAACAATCTAATATGTATTATTAAACATTGAATTAGTGTTTTCTGATCCAAGTGATCCTGTATTTATACTCAATATTCTTGGTGTGATAATTAGCTAAATAGGCATGATACTTTAAGGGCCAATTCAAAGGAGATAAAGTCTATGTCAGGGGTTCTCAACTGTGTCGGTTTTGACCCTTGGAGGGATAATATACTCATTTATACATACATATACATTCATTAATATATACATATATACACAATTTATGAAAATATTCTCTGAAATAAGCACTACATCCATTCTTTTAACAGTCGCGTACCAAAAAGGAGGGGGGAGAGGAGTCAACAATGAAATCCAGAGTATTTCTTTTTTATCTTCATTAAAAATTTGTTTAAACCTTTCTTAACCCATGGAGGTAATTTCACTTTCCTACATTCAACAGATAGTTTACAAAATAATTTGAACTGTCGCCATGCCTAATCACTTTGCAGAAACTCCAATGTTCTCTTTCAGGCGTATGTTCTCTTATAGGCTAGGCCTGCCTATAAACAAGTCAATCATGCCTTACTTTAGCATTGGTTAATGAAGAGAACAATCATGCATTTGGAACAACATAGTGAATAGTTCTTGAACTAGTGGTGCTAAAAAGCACATACTTTATCACATTATTTCTAAATTTGCAATTTTTGAAAATTCATTTTTCAACAAAAATGAGATCTGTGCCATTTTTTTAACCGTTTTCTTTTTTATCTTTTTTATCCATGTTCTTTCCATGGAAAAAATTGAAGGAAAAAATCTGAGCGTTTTTTAAGAATATGTTTTTTTTTTTTTACAAATAGCATAAATTTCCAGTACAAATTAAGCAAAAACAACTTTTTTTTTCCAAAACATTCTACACAACCTCATTTAAAGAGCAGATTTTGTTTAAGACAAAAATCTCTTTGCAGTTATGCAAAATTGAAAAATTTTGCAATTTTCAAAAATACAGTGTACATCGGAAATAAGAGTAAACATCACTCTTTCTTCCTGTTTTGGTATATACAAGGAGAAAATTTAAGAAAAAATTATAGCCATTGAGAAAAAATTGTTTTAAATAAAATCAACTTGATGCTACATCATCATATACTTTCTCGCATTACTTCTAACTGCTCCACAATATTACACTACTACATGCAAAAGTGTTTTCAACCAGCAACATTTTTTTCCACACCAAGCCTCCTCCAAGTTAACTTGCCGTGTGTCTTACCTGTACCCCATAAAAATGGTTTGACATTCCAACTTTGGCCGATGCTTAAAAATCTAATGGTCTCAATGCAATATTTCCAATTTTAGAAAATTCAGAAAGAAAAACGAAAATGAAACTTACACAACTCTTTACAGCATCCCTTGTTTTAATAATGGAAAATATTTAAAGAAAAAATTGGAGCCATTTTTGAGAAAGTGTAATTTTTAAAATTGCATTAATTTCAACCAGAAAATTACTCTTATTTTTAAGAAATTGTACATAACCTTTCTAAAAGAGTTGATCTTTTAGAACAGAGTTAGTTGATTTAAATCTCTATCATCAATTTTGTAGTTTTGAAATGTTAACTTTTTTACAATTTTTGAAAATACAGAGCGTTCACCAGAAATGAGACTAGTGCCATATATTTTACCGTCCTTTAATACATAAGAGGAGAAAATTTAAAGAAAAAATAGAGGCCGTTTTTGAGAAAGAAATTGTTTAAAAAATAAAACTAGCTATTTTTCACCTATAATATTATGTGTAAACTATTAATATTTTTGACAAATTGTACTTGACCTTATTTAAAGAGCTGCCTTTAAAGAACAGATTGTATTAAGGAGAAATATCTCTATCTTCAATATTGTAGTTGTAAGAAGACTGAAAAAAATGAAATTTTTGCAATTTTCGAATAATCAGGCAACTAATGAAATAATGCTATTTTTGATTTTAACGTAAATGAGACTTGCATCATTTTCTTAAGTGGCCTTTATGTTATCTGAGGACAAATTTTAATAATATTATTAATTTTAATAATAATGCTGAATAAGTTAAAGGTGAGGGGTCAGACAAAGAAGTACTCCACAGGAGAGAGGGAAAGATCATGAACCTTAGGACTTCGGTTTGGTTATCGACCCATGGAGGGTACAGGAGAGAAACTGGGTTGGCACACCAGGCCAATCTGTATTTGGTTGTGTATGAAAAAGAACAATTTTGACCAATTAGTACATGCACATTCTTTGTTTCCAAATTCATTTGTGCCAGTTATTTACAATACCGGGTGATATGTCATGTATTTGATCATACACTATAACCACTACTCCCAGTTTTGGGTGTAGTTTGAACTGTATTATTGATTTCATTCAATATGATATAATTATTTAAGTGGGTAGCATTCCAACCAATAATTTGAGTGATATTATCCGTCTGACAATGTTTTTATAATTTGATGATCATTCTACGTGAAATCTTATCCTTCATATATTTGTCTGCCACACTAAGGTCAGACTCCTCCATTTGTAAAAACTTCAAATCTTTTTATACTTATACTGTTACAAATAGTAATTTTCATTATTTTTAGATTGTACCAGATGAAGACCCCAAACAACAAGGTTGAAATGTTGTGAACAACCTGAGTTTTTATTATATAATATAATACATGTGAATTATATATCTGTTATTTTTCAATTTATTGCAGACAACTATCTCTTTATTCATGTGGTATTAGTTGTTAAATACATAAAATGTTACTTCAATTATTTGGCAATTAATTCTGGGGTCTGCTGTTAACCCCTCCCCTCATTGGTGTTCAGGTACCGGAGAATAGCATTGATATGCGACTGTTAAAAGGGATAGATGCAAGAGAAGGGTTGAGAATCCCTGGTCTAAGTCAAAATTGCTACACTCAGAAACTGGCGCAACCTGAATGACTAGGGCCTACTGCCCTTTAATATCTTCTCACACGAGAGCTATTGATTTGAGGATAAATGATAAAAATTTATAGCATTACTGAGAGTTTCCGGTTCTTTAACAGAGGCGGAGCAAACAAAAAGTTTGATGTCACATTTTTTCGGGTTTTGAGTTAACGGCGGTAAACTGTTCATAAGGCCTAGGAACAACATTGTTTGCATAAAACCTATTAGGCAGTAACCTCTGTAATGTCAGTGTTTTTAACTGTTAATATGAGGAAAAATATTTAATGTTCAGGACTTAGAACCTCTTTTGTTTACTCTTCAAAATTTGAAGCTCGTGGACATCGAACGTTTTTATTTCCTCCATTAGTTTTGAGAAGATCAGTGGTTCCCAACGCACACAGTTGAATCTCCCAAGATAACAGGATACAAAATGGAGGAATCGGAAATGGAAAGGAGTGAGCTGTTCTCTGAATCTACGGCCTCTAGTTTAGGTGGTGGTGGTGGTGGGGGGGTCATACCTGGAGGCGGCGCGCAGGAAGTTGGGAGGCAGCATGGCGATGCTGTTGCTCTGCAGGAAGAGCTCCTGCAGCGGCACGGGCCGCACCACGGCCGGCAGCGACGACAACTGGTTGTAGGAGAGCTGCAGCGTGTGCAGGCTGCTGCCCTCGCCGCAGAAGAGGTGGTCGGGCAGCGCGCGCAGGTGGTTGTGACTGGCGAACAGCACGCGCAGCTGCGTGCACGCCGCCAACCACGCCGGCAGCGTCTCCAGCTCATTGCTGCGCACACGCACGCACACGCGCATGTTCACTCTCACGTCCAAGGTACGACCGCGTCGTGACACGACACGACGCGTCGGCGTCCCGACACATGTTCGCGTCACGTCCGTCACGACACGTCGCGTCACGTCCGCGTCACTTCACGTCACGTTCGCGTCAACGTCCGTGTTGCGTCACGTCCGTATCATTTTTTACATATGGGTCATGTAGAAGATTAAACGCTTCTCTCAATTTTATTATTTAATCCCGTTTTTCTAAAAGAAACCAACAAAACACAAAAAATCAGAGGTTTGAGAGCGGGATTCAATAACTCCCACTGACAGCCAGACAGATGGTGTCTTCAGTGGCCTCCAATGAAACTCCAACAACTCAGGAGCAGTGGCGTATCTACGGTATGGCAGACATGGCACGTGCCATGGGCGCCACTTACAAGGGGCGCTATTTACTGTATACCCGTTAAAAAAATAACAATTTAATTTCAAGCATTCCCACAGGGGCGCAAATTCTATACTTGCCATGGGCGCCTGAATACCTAGATACGCCTCTGCTCAGGAGAATATGCTCCACAGAGAGATTCGGTTTATATAGTTTGCACAAGGGTAGTGGTTGAGATGGTCGCAGGAGGCAACTTTGCGAAAAATGGCTAAGACCGATCACAAGACGTGTTTAAATTATTTCCTCCCGTCTAGATACCCGAGATGTCAAAGGAGTTTCAGTCGAACTCACTTTAAATGTGTTGTGCTCTTTAAACAAATTCACTTTAAATGCATTATACCCACTGGGCATGCTCGTCATGTCAAAGGGAATGAAGTGATTTAAGAGGGCCTGGGCATCTAATGTGGGGACAAAGGATTTATGCATAGAGCTTCTGGGTTGCCGCTGTCGCCGCCGAATAGACATTTCGTTTCTCGTGAGTACTACGTGACTGTTAACCCGACAATGAAATCTTAGTGCCGGCACTAGGTGGTGTATGTTACCAAACTGACCCGTGAAAACTGCTCACCCGCTAAGCCAGCTAAAAACCTGAGAACGATGAATTAACCAATGTCTCTCTCACAGAATAAAAGTTGTTGAGCGCATAATGTGTCGATTGATACAGGCGGAAAACTGAAAGAAAATTCCGACCATTTACATTCAAAATGTTCAGAAAAATACAAAAACTATTTAATAATAATAATAATAATAATAATAATAATAATAATAATAATGTGTGTAATGATATACGAAAACTTACTACGAAACATCGAGGTGCTTCAAGTTCGTTGGAGCTGGACTAATTGTAAGCTTCTGCAACCCTGAAAATATAAAGACATTTAATACAAGGCATGTGACATAATATATTAACTCATCAAATTAATGAAGCAATTATAAAATAATCGAGTCAGACAACTGAATAATTGCAATTGTTTTTCCCTTTATTTTACAATGCATTATCGATACACGCAGATTACATCTTAACGGATTAACAATAGAAAGAATTTTATTAATAATTACACAATATTTACTGACATTTTTATTAAATTTAATTATGTATTACACTTTAGTAGTTTACGTACTCAAAATTATCACTATCTTTGAACAAAATTTTGAGATTTGAACAAGAATCTTAATACAAAGTGAGTTATTCCGGGAGTAAAAAACACAGCGTGTTCTTCACAAAAGTTTCGTATGCCACGGTCTGAGAAGCGTTTCGTTGCTGCACAACAGTTTATCGACAAATTCCTTTATTCCATAACGTGCTGAAGCTTGTGGTAAGACGAACCAGTGAGCCTACAACTGGAAGTACTGGAGAAAAAAATCTACTTTTGTTCGGAAACTAACGAGAAACACGCAATGTGAATTGATGAAATTGGGTTCTCACAGCTCTGCATTGAATCGAAACGTGACAAAGGTCTATTAGGGGGCGGGGGGTTGCCACCACGAACGGTGAGCACTATCGATCTTCCGCTCATGCGCAGTTCAAGTTTCGCATCGCTTTTGTGCATCTGCGCATGCGCAGAAGATCGATAGTGCTTAACGTTCGAGGTGGCAAAAATTCCCTAACATCTCAACCTTGAACCGAATCGACCTTCGACCGACATTCAGGAACGTGTCTCGGGTAACCTATGGCACATAGAGTCTATTAGTAGCGCTCTGAGATCCCGAAAAGTTGAAGTTTTTGCAATAGTAATGTTACTGTGGGATACAACCGCTACGAAATTCCAAAATTGTGCCAAGCCCTTTGTACAAATACCAGTGCTTTTGGGAAAGAAAAGGCAAAGAATGTAATGATGGTGGGTCGTAATAACGGGGACACAGTAAATACGGCTTGCACATTATATGAGTAGTGAGAAATGAAGAGAAAGCGCAATACGACTATACTGCTATTTTTCTAACTTTGCCTCTCAACGCCCGTCTTCACGATGGAATATGTCACGGTATTTCGTCTCCGTGAACGAATACCAATCGGGCCACCAGATATCGCATGATCGCGACAGTATTAAGCAGTGCTTGCGATCACGCGGCTTCTAGCAACACGAGGGAGAAAAACGCGAAATGCCATGTGGTATTCTATCGTGGCCGTAGGGGCTTGAGGGGCAGAGTTAGAAAAAACGCACTATAAATTCATTTACGTATTTAAACTAGTGAGAGTTCAAAGATAACTTGTTGGGAAAATGAGAAAGTTTACAAAAACTTCCATTAAAAAAAATGAAAATAATATTGTAGGCTGGTATTAGTTTTAATAATTAAGGTTCTATTGTAAATGATTCTATTAGTGATAACTTAACTTACAACAAACGTAAATTGAAAGAATTTTGAGCCCAATATTAATACTACCAACTAGCAACATCAAAAGTTGTTCATGTAATAATAATAACAATAATAATAAGAACAATAATAATAATAACAATAATAATAATAATAATAATAATAATAATAATAATCAAATGATAATAATTGTATGAAGATGAAGGTGATTTGTTTTTTCACTTTTAATGACTCATCGCGCGTAATCAAGTAGCGAGGAGTTCGATCCGATGTTTCCTTCTTTCAGAAGTTGGGAGTCTGTCCAGGAAGTGGCCGTGGATCCTGGACCGGTGCGGGGGAGGGAGGGAGGAAAGGAGGAGGCGGCCTTAGGCCTCATTGTGTGCAATAAAAGGGGCCAAACGCCGCTTTGTAGCCGGTGCCGTCCTTGGCCCCCTCGTTCTTCCGGTGGCGCGCCGCCGGCCTTCCTTGCCCCGCCCCCAACCCCCGCCACCCATATCACTCCCACGCAGCGCCCGCCGCCTACCACGTACCCACAACCAAATTTCTTGAATACAAATCGAAACAGGAAAATCGAGAACTGGAGATAATCCTCTTTCTCTTGTGAAGGAAATCCCTTAAAATAATGTGCACGTAAGAACGGAAATGCTATTGTAAAGCTTTTAAAAAATGTAGCCTGTAAAAAATAAAGTTCGTAGGAAAGATGTAGATACAGAGACTGGTAAATAAATAAATTAGTACTGATAAAATGTAAAGGAAAATTGGGGATGATGGGGAAATATAACTCACCGTTTTGAGAATATACGTTCTCTGTATGATTGTGCAGGAAAAGTAAACAATAACAATAATTTTTTCTGGAACTTTCACTTAATAACAAAGTGTTAAACAATGGATTCAAAAAACATTTTCCCTGAACCCTAAAATTGTTTAATTGATTCTAGGTACAATTTGCGCTGCTGATTCTAAAACTGCTGAGCGAAAATCGATATTTTAATAATCTTTTGTAATATATAGTTAATTTATCGTCGCATCGACATCAAGGTCATTAGCGACTACATTGATAAATTCACAATAACTAATTAATACATTCAATATAATACCAATCAATGCAATACAAACAACATGAGTTTAGTTCCTCTAAATGCAATTGTAAATATTAGTTTTCTTAACGAATAATATAATTCCCCATCATCCCTCAATTTTCCTTTACATTTTATCAGTACTAATTTATTTATTTACAGCCTTTATATCTACATCTTTCCTATGAACTTTACTTTTTAAAAAAGCTTTACAATAGCATTTCCGTTCTTACGTGCAAATTATTTTAAGGGATTTCCTCCACAAGTGAAAGAGGTTTATCTCCAGTTCTCGATTTTCCTGTTTCGATTTGTATACAAGGAATTTGGAAATTAAGAAACTTTGTTTCCCCAAAACTCGGTGTGTTAATGAAGAACTTGTCTACGTTTTACGGTTTTCTGATACACCTATTATTCCAGATCGTGAGAAGCTGACCTGGTGAAAAAAATATCACTTCAAGAAAATAAGACCCCTAAGTACTTCAGAAAGGGATTAATAACTTAAAATGAAATTATTTTGTTCCCTTAATCAGTACATTCTGCCAACAACGTCAATATTTCCACAATTTATTAATTAGGCAGAAAAAATGCTTTCTCTCGCGTTATCAATGATAACTCCTACCGCTCGTAAAAACGAAGTATGTAGTTTTCTCAAAATCAACAAATTTTGGAATATCACCATGCCCAACCTCAACCACCTCTCTCTACATCTACGACTTCTCCGACACGTCAGACTCGACAGAAATCTCTCGATCTTTCCACCTACCCCTACATATCCCTTCCATACCTTCACGACTACCTATAAACCGGGAGAGATGGCTCACGACATCAAATGATGTTACTGGGGAGAGGAGAGAACAAGGAAGAGGAAGGGAAAATCATGCGCGGTCCGTAGCCCGTTTGTTAGGGTAATGGTCCGGCATTCGCCTGGTGTTGACAGGAGAAACAACGGAAAACTACGAATCAGAGCAGCCGGCCGCTAGAATTCTCCTCCGGTCAAAGACTGAATTCGACATAGCTGACAAGACAATGTCAAAAATCCTGCCACCGTCGGGACTCGAACCGAGGACCTCCCGGTCACAGGGTCTGCAGTGACATCAGCTGATGCCCATGCGGCGACGAAATTGGCGCAGCGTTATTTGGAAGTCAGCGACTGGTGACAATTCTTCTCATCCAATAAAGAAGAGGTGCTTGCTACATATAACTTTCGCAAGACAGACAATGCCAAATTACCCTAATAAGTATTCTAAGCGTATGCGGTGGGGTGCCTATACCTACTTTATCACGAAGCTATCTGACATGAGCGACTTGCCATTGCAGTAACGGAAGAAAATTAAGTATTTCATTAATGTGGATAATCGTTCCAATATAAACCATACTATCATAAAATTTTAATTCAATTGATACGATTCATTACTAAAATATCTGTAACTAGCGTACCCGTGCGAGAACTCTCCCTTGCTATACCCCACCCTCTTCTTAATTTTTCCATTTCCATATTAAGCCTGTAATATACAGGGTGAATCACGTAACTTTAGCACCTCCTGTAACGTTTGAACAGTTGAAGTTATTGCAATGCAGTTTTCACAGAAGTGCATAAGGGAATGGGGCTAATTGATACATGAATTCATTTCTGTTTTATCACATGTATTTTACGAGATATTTGAGGTAACTTTGTTTTTTCAAATGGAACTATACATATTTTTTTAGTCTATCATAACAAGCGTGAAAAAACAAATCCAATGATATACATATTGTCGTATGTTAGATAAGCATTTTTTTGAGTAACTTTGATTTTTGCGACTAGGGTTTAACGGATATTTTGAATGTACTTAGTAACAGTCCTGCCAGACAAGGTCACATAGCACTCCACGGCAAACGCGCTCTGTGGGGACGGGAAGGGAAGGGATATCCGTATTTGAAGATACGAATCATATGCCAAATATTCACAAAACTGTTGCAGGTTTTTCCCTGAACTCTGCTTTCCATCCTTCCCCATATTAAATTTTTTCGTCTTTCTTTGGTTGAAGGAATTGAAGGATTGAAAATAAAAAATTGTCATAACTGTGTACTGTAATAAAATTGTTTATTACTTCTACTCCTTTTAATGAGGTTTTTTTATCACAGGATATTAATGGGATCTTGAAGCAAAACACTATCAGAATAACTATTAAGACTGTACAAAGAATATTGCATATTCTAAGCAAACACTTTAAATATTAATAAGCGTATAATAATAACTTAGGGATGGAAACAAATTTATTTCAATACATACTACTTATGAAAATGGAGAAGTACTGAAAGCAGAGTTCAGGAAAAACTGCAACAGTTTTGTAAATATTTGGAATATTTTCGTATCTTCAAGTACTAAACTTCCTTCCCTTCTCCAAGCGCGCGTTTGGGGGTGGAGCGTTGCGTGACTTTGTATGGCGGACTGTTACAAGTACATTCAAAATATCCGTTAAACCCTAGTCGCAAAATCAAAATTACTCAAAAAAATGCTTATCTAACATACGACAATATGTATATCATTCGATTTGTCTTTTTACGCTCGTCATGATAGACTGAAAAAAATATGTACAGTTCCATTTGAAAAAACAAAGTTACCTCAAATATTTCATAAAATACGAGTGATAAAACAGAAGTAAATTCACGTATCAATTAGCCCCATTCCCTCATGCACTTCTGTGAAAACTGCATTGCAATAACTTCAACCGTTCAAAAGTTACAGGCGGTGTTAAAGTTACGTAACTCACCCTGTATCATATATATACAGGGTATATATATGATTCTTCGAAACCCTCTTATCTTTCATCACTTGTTCTGTATGTCACTGTAATTGATATGTCATTGTAATTGATGATAATATAATACACCCTTGTCAATACAAACTATTCTTATTTAATTTTAGTATCGTGCAAAGAGGTTTATCCGTGTAATTCAATCGCATAGAATATCAAGTAAGTAGTATTTTCACATACAGTTGCAGATTCTACAGGCTCTGAACAGGTGGGGTAGAATCGAAAAGCGTCGAACCAGCAAAATGTAATAAAATGGTCAAGAAGATCCCATCGTGCAGAGTACGATGTGCGGAACATTTCTTTAAGACCTTAGACCTCAAAATTTTAGTTTTTAAGGCCCTAGAACGTTTCGTTTGGGAGTTATTTAACGATATAGATTAAAAAAATCCTGACGTGCGTTGCGGGATGCATTTTACATGAATATTCAGATGCGTTTTTTAAACAAATCTTTCATATTTTTAAATTCAAAATGCAATTCGTCACGTCTCCGTGATATTCTCTTTCTTTAGAGACATCATTTACAAATATTGGTTGCGTGTGAGAGCCGCAAAGGGAAGGTATAGGTACTACTGAAATAATATTGGAGACGATTATTAAAAAGAACAAAAAGTTAAAAATTTGAATATAATAATTCTTTTGACACTAAATTACACATGGAGCGACTGAATACAATTAGAAGTTTCTTTGGATGTTCAGTCGCGTCAGATATACTGGTGAGCTGAACATATTCAACATACGACAAGGGTCCGCCATGGTTTCAGCAGCGGAACAAAAAAGCGCCCGACCGCCAAACAAATTCGCCGCCAGTTAAACACTGCATTTCCGCTTCCGCGACGCCCCTAAGCCATCCCGTGATGCGAAACTTCCGCTGCGAACATTTCGCGTAGGTCGCGAATATTTCGCACCGGTCGGTGAGAAACCTTGTATTCTTCGGTGTTTCTTTCTTGGCGCGTGGGGGTGTGTTATCCAAATGGAATATCTCACGGTATTTCGCGTCGTTCTCGGTTGTGCCGCTAGGAGTCGCATTATCGCGAGCACTGTTATATACATCGACACCTAGCGGCACGCGATCATCAATACTCTCATTTCCGAGGTCGCTTCATACGAACCCGCTCAACGGGCAAATTATAAGCGACCGAAACAATTCCTGGAGTAAGAGAAATCTGAAACAGCGAAATGAGACTTGCAACATAAGCATTGTTTTCTATTTTTGCACATGCAATGCGCGCGCCAGTTGGCTAATATCCTCTGATCTGTTTTCCTTTTTCATGTTGCAGGATTGTCCATAGATGCCCGTAAGGGTAGGAATGGCCGCACCGCGGTGGAGTGAACGCATATTGCACTTTACGTGCGTTCACAAAACTGCACAAGTATACTCGACAGCGATCATCGGCACCTAGCGATCATGCGACACCTAGCGGCACAACCGAGAACGACGCGAAATACCATGAGATATTCCATTTTGATGACACCCCCCCCACGCGCCAAGAAAGAAAAACCGCAGTATAATTGGAGAAGGGGTGTGACTCACTGTTGTTGCCAGCGATGAGCGAGACGAGCGCCTTGCCGTTGAGGGCCAGCTCCGAGAGGCGGTTGCGCGAACACTGCACGCTCTCAAGTTTGGTGAGCGCGCTCAGGTCCAGGCTCTCGATGCTGTTCTCGCTCACGTCCAGCTGCGTCAGGTTCTGCAACACAACACACGCTCAGACCGACGCCCTTCCCCCGCGAGCACAAACGCAAACAAAACAATCCCGAAAAAGAATTGGAACTCTCTTGACGAAATTCTTCAAAGTAGGTGATGAGCTATCAAGACCACCATCGCTGTCATTCTCCGTCATCTGAAAACCTATTATTGACCCATTCGCCAACGAAAGTTCCAACAACTGTGTTGAGAATAAATTTGTGGAAGTCTGTAACTCTTTTGACTGCACTGGAATTTTAACGCACATCTTGAGAATCAAAATTAGTGTTTTCTGGATGAATGTTAATGACTTAAAACAAGCGAGTTTTACTGCACACATGTCCCCCTCCCTACTCCGTTTCTTCTTTCCGCTTGGTCCTGCGGAACCTGTCAAAATGGCGTCAATTATGATAAGTTGTAACCAATATTTTCATGTAATTAACGTAATCACAAGAGAAACGAAAGTACATGAAAATTCGGGTGATTCATCTTCTCCTAAAACATAGCCCACAAAATCAAAGCAGCTACGCAAGAAAACAAGCATTTTTTATTTTATCAACATATTTCATTACCACTAAATTGTTCAATGCCTAAAAATGGAGAAAAACGTTTAAGAAACGATTAAGAACGCATTTAATGTTTTTTCCAACTAATATGGATCACTTGTTTGCATTCAGAAAGGTTCCACGAGGGAGCGCCCACAGGAAGATTTAATAGAAACGTCTTCTAGAGGTGAATTCTTGATTCATACAAAAATGAACTTTTTTATCCTAAACATTTAACAGAACATCTAATTGCCTAAGGCATTTTTTTGTCAATGTCGTGAACCGTTGGCGATCCATGTAAACTTTTTTCCATTTCCATGACGAAACAATTAGTAACCAGACCGGCTGCCATCCGTAACCTTGAGACAAGTGCGCTCCGCGCTATTGTTCTGCATCCTAGAGCAGGCTCTGCGGGAGGGGGGAGGGAGAGACGGAGGAATGGATGGACGGGGAGGGGGCGTTTCCTTCCGTCGCTGAGCACCGCGCGGTGCACCACCTGGCGAGGCTCGATGCTATCACTGGAAACCGGCCCCTGCCCGTCGCGCACCAGGGCGGTGCCCCGCACTGTGGGAATGACGCGCCGCTACGAAACAACCTGCTCTTCGCGCACCGATCTCTATCCCGGATGTCTCAGAATAAATATTACAAACTTCTGGAACATTTAGGGGGAGGGAAGGCGAAGATGATCTTTTGTTATTTTTGGTTAATGATCGTGAGATGGGAAATTTCACTTAACAAAATTACACATTCGCATCTGACTGAGAGGCAACCCATCGTGCACTGATGCTTAGCAGGTACACGAAATCACTTCGCCTGCCAAACACCGCAGCATAATGTGTTGCCTACCACTGACGAACAAATGTTCCATGTTAAATTCCTTTATATGAAATATTCATTATTCACATATTCAATGGCAAAAAGTGATATTCCACCCCCTTCAACATGCCTTACAAATTTTAACATTTATTCTCAAACACCTATAAATTACAAATAATTGCTACGCAGGTAAACGATCATTGTGCAGGTTTGTAGCAAAACCAATGGGGAAGGGAATCACTGGGACAATGACGAATCGATTCAAATGACGCTCATTTAAATTTGACAACCTTTTAATTTTTTGTGAAAAGTACTATTTTTGTAAAAACCAACATGAAAATTAGGTTTAGTCTTCTTATGGACCTGATTTACAACTGCATGGGACAACGGCTTTGCTGGAAGAAGTGGAATAGGTGATAAGCCTGAATCGTGCGGCGGAGCGGGAAACTGACGAGTTGCGAGACGCACGTCCGAAGGTCGTGAAATAACTAAAACTTAAGATATACTTTTAATACCACCACATTTACTGCTGATGCAGGTGCATTTGCTGCCAAATTAAAAAAAGAATATCATATTCTCACACAGAGTTTTATGGACACCTGCTCAAAATGTTCCTCACATTTATGGGAATAGAACAGGGCATGCAAAGCTGGGTCGTACTGGCTCCAATGTTTCGGCGGTGAGGACGGCCGTAGCCGATTGCACTGCGCGACAACGTCCGATGCAGTCGCATTATCGACGTAGCCCCAGAAGAAGAAGAAGAAGAAGAAGAAGAAGAAGAAGAAGAAGAAGAAGAAGAAGAAGAAGAAATCCAGCGGCGTCAGGACAGGTGACTGAAGGTGCATGGAATGTAGTTTGCAATGCTAGTTGTAAGTTGGTTCCTTGTTCAAAAACCGGTTTAGGACACAATAAGAGTGGAAAATTGAAAGATGAGTAATATTTCAAAACAAATTTTAATATTCTATAGAATAAATTTCTAAATAAAATGGTCAATAAAATGGGGCATTTTTATGCGCCACAACGCAGCGGCGCGACCGTGCTGGATGTGTGGATTTGTTCATTTAAATCAATCCAGCAGAGGGACATCTAGGAAGCGTGTCCGAGTCGACCTATAGGAAGGGATCCTAAGAAATTAACAATTACTGTAATTACTCGTATTTTTGGACCATTTATTGCAAGAGGATAGTTTAATATTTCCTTGAATGCATTTTTTTTCTAGCAGATCATTCACTGGCGCTTGGAAGGTAAGAATTGTTTCTGAAAATAGATAACAAAATATTTAACGTTTTGTGGCCAATACAGACATTAAAAACGACTTCAAGAGACAACGAAATTTGCAAAATAGAAATAATGCTAGGGAAACTTCTGAATAACCGTTACAACGAAACAAAATAGTACGTTCGTGTGCAAACACACAATGGAAAGGAAGCAAAAGATCACCAATAAGGAAATCGAAAGAAACGAACATACAGCAACCACACGTCAATGGTATCAAACATCAACTAACAAGGAGGTTCCAAGACATTTTGAGAGGCCGTATTGCTAGGAATTTGAACACTCAATCCAATTTGCACATAATAATCTAGAAAACAGAGAAATTGGAAAATCTTGTTCTGTATTAAATCTGTAGTATCTACAGAAAATAAAACATTCATTTCAAACGTCCGAAACTTAAATTACCTCTTTTACTTCAATGAGCACGAGACATTTTGTCTGAGAATCAGTTCCCATTGAACACATTTTATTCCGGAAACCCGGAAATTAACATTTCACTCTGTTTCACACATTATTAGTACATTTCAAATAACTTATCATTCCCATTTTTGAGATAAGTCCACAATGAGATGGGTTTCAATCCGGGTACGATCTTAAGTGAAGCTCTTTTGCAAAGGCGGAAAGGGAGGTGGCGACGCGGGGCGGTGCCGCACCTGGAAGGGCGTGCCGTCCAGCCGCAGGTGCTGCAGCTCCTGCGACACCTGCAGGCGCAGCTGCAGGTTGGCCTGCGGGCCGCGTATGATGCGCGGCAGGATGTCCTTATGGCGGCGCACCACCGCCTGGTACTGGAAGTTGCCGAGGGCGCCGGCGAGCGCGGTGGAGGAATCGGAGTCGGCGGCGGCGGGGGCGGCGGCGGCGGGCACCACGGCCGAGGAGGCGTTGAAGGCGGTGGTGGCGGTGGAGGCGGCGAGCGCGGCGGCGGCGGCGGCCGGCGCGGGGGCGGGCAGCGCGACGAAGAGCGCGGACGCGGGCGGGGCCGGGCGCCCGTGGCCGCCGGAGAAGGAGGAGCGGCGGAAGTAGTCGAGGTAGCGGCTCTTGGCCTTGGTGCCGAGGTGCTGCGCCGACTCCTTGAGGCTCCAGTGGCGGGCGCCCGGCTGCGGGGGCGGCAGCGCGGGCGCCGGCACGGGCTTGGCGCGCGGCCGGCTGAAGAGGCGGTGCTTGCGGTCGCGGATGGGCGGGCCCGGGGCGGGGCGGCGCCCGCGCCCGCGCCCGTGGCCCGGCGCGCCGCCCGGGGGCGACGTGGGGGCGGAGCCCGCCCGCGGCGGCGGCGACGCGGCCGGCGCGCACAGCTCCTCGCGCCACGCGCCCTGCTCCCGCACGCCACGCACAGCGCGCGTCAGACCAAAGGCCCGGGAAGGGAAGGGGCGGGGGGCGGGGTTTGAGAAGAATGAACTTTCACAACGTCCGTGCACAAGAAAAGTGACAGCTCAAAAATTGGCGGTTTTTAGTGAAGTCATGAAACATGTTAACAAAATACATGGCTTTTACCAAAAGCCGTGTCGTAATGATACTTAACAAGGGAGTCGGTAAATAGAGTAAATATTTTGTGTTTTGTTGGGAAATAAAAGCGACAAGACAATATTAATCTCCAGCAAAATTAGATTTTTTATTTACGTTCTTTTAGAAATATTTTTTAAATGTATGTTTTTGTGAACGGTTGATATGAACTGTTTCAATCGCTTCTGTTCAAGTTCGTCCGTGTGAATGATTTAGCAGTTCAAGTATAGAAGACGCGGACTTAATTTTTTGAATTGCGAATATTTGGTGTGCGGAATCAGTGGAAGGCGTGCGAATAAATGACTTTTTTCCCAAAATTCTGAATGCTGTGTGTGTTGTAATGATTTTGCTCGTCATCAATTAAAAAAATATATTCTTTTATAAGGTCCAATATACGAGGAAATTTTTATTACATATTACGTTCTCGTCACGTCAATGTGGAGGATTTATCATGGAATTTTACATGGCAATAAATACGATTATTTGTCATTCTCTTTATTACTATTATTAAAATCTCTCTACCACTAAATTTCTTCCAACAGATACTTACTGAAACCAAGTTGCATCTGTTCGCGATATTACAAACATTAAAATATGGTACTCGTATTTTCACGTTCCATCGCGACTTTCCTACGCCAATTCATGCTCGATCGCGTTGGTTAAGAGCAATTTCTACGTACCTGGGTTCGTCACAAGAATTTCGTAGGTCTCGATTTCTTTTCTAGAGTTCGTGCCACTTTGAATCCTTTGTTAGGGCTGTTAAGGCGGTGTATTTGCAGCCATTCAAATTCTTTTTACATTCCACTGTGCACACATGTGTAGTCGTTTTAGCGTTTGTTTCTTTTGATTGCTGATGTATCGCGTACTTAAATAAATGTTCCATCATCAAAATATTTTTAAAGTACTAGGTTATTAAATTGCGTGTCGTTTGCGTGAACCGTTTCATAAATATTCCAATGAATATTCAGTTTTAAAAATTTTATATTGTGAGTGTTTTAATGAACGCATATCATACGTTGACTGAAAAAAGAGATTTTCAACTTTATAATCTGTATTTTTATACTATTTTATTGTTGACAAAAATAATTTTTCATGCGACGGGTACCGTTTGCGAATTAAAATTAAAATAATGATTTTAGAAATCTAAATTGGAAAATTCATTCTCCTCTATATTCCAACCATATTATAGGTGGCTTAGGTGATTTTGTAAAGCCAAAGTAATATACTTATTTAATTAACTTCAGTATTTCTCAGGGGAGTAGGGAAGGGTTGAAAGACGGACTCTCATCCTCATGACTTTCTCCCTTCATTTGCACTTCTTTCACTACTTATTCTTTTATCACCAACAGTTCACATCTGTTCTCTTTCTACAACACACACATTCACTTACATTTAGCCAATTATACCATGACGCACAGAGTTCATACAAGCGCAGATTGCAAGCAAATCACACTCACTGGCAAAACGTTTTATTTACCAGAATAATATTCTAATTACCTCTTCTATTTGAATGTTAATGAATGTGACGGGTTATCCACCATTCTCATAAATATTATTTCTCATAATACCGCTTTTAAGATCGTAATTTTCTACAACCGTTATTATTTCAATAAAATGGCTCAATTTATCTATTGAGAGAGACTCATTTTCAGTTTTCTACATTACATTTTTACGCTCTACTACAGATGCGGATGCATCTGTGAGGAGGTTTTTCTTCTCACGGCTGGTGCGGCATTAATGGACGCGTCGTTTATGGCTCTGCCTTTACAGGGCAGCGCTGTGCAGAATGTTCTCGAGAGAAAGCGAGAACAGACATCTGCTGCTCCGCCCCTATGCTTCCGCTTCCCTGTTGTGCAATGACGAAGTGACGAACGCTCCAGCACATCGCATTTCGTACGTCTTCCACATCTTGCCCTCTCGTCTTCAACTCCGAAGGGTTTTCAATTTAATCAGAACTTTCTCTTTTGAGAGCTGATTTTCGCGGTTCTGTCCGATGAATATCGCCTAATAAATGAGTGCACGGCTCCGCCACATAAATAAAGAATATAAAAGAAACTTAAATGCTGAATTTCAAGGATAAGGAGGTATCAACCACAATAGAGGATGAAATTTTTTAATATTTAGAAAATTTCGTCAAACATGTTTCAGGAGTGTTTTTCCCATCATCAGTGACTACAATAGAAAATTCAGTAAAAAGTAAGCAAATGAAAATTACCAATGTACATAAACATATAGAGCTTGAAAACTAATTAATTAAGGTACTTACCCAAGTAACACAGATTAAAAACTCATAATTAAATGTTACTTGGGTAAGTACCTTCATTAATTAGTTTTCAAGCTCTGTATGTTTATGTACACTGGTAATTTTCATTTGCTTACTTTTTACTGAATTTTCTATTGTAGTCACTGATGATGGGAAAACACTCCCGAAACATGTTTGACGAAATTTTCTAAATATTAAAAAATTTCATCCTCTATTGTGGTTGATACCTCCTTATCCTTGAAATTCATCATGGAATACCACAAAATCTCGCTGCCACCACAGAGTTTAAACTTAAATGCATTGTGTCTTCAATATTTTGTTAGGTCTTGTATTCAATAACCTTCGACAGAGGAATAAGATGATTTCAGAGAATAATTTATTGCACAAATTTACGAATTTATGACATTTTTGTATTAGTTAAAAAATATCAATTTAAGTTTGGCTTGAACCAAGTATGCCACTGGTGCCTTCGAGGCAATGACAACGTATTGCAGTGTGAATTACTAATGATTATAATTATTATATCTGTGCTGCCTATCTTCCGATTACAATATCTCGCATGTTTTAGTATTCTGGATTTTCCTTATGTTCACGAAAGAACATTGATTCTTTGAAAGATAATTGGGTTTTAATTAATAATTCGTATGAATTTTTATATTATATTAATAATATATTGTATTGACAATTATTATATTAATAATTATATATAATTAATAATATATAGTTATTAATTAATTATATTCATAATTATTATATTAATAATCCACATAAATTATGAATTAATATAATAATTACAATTATTATATCTGTGCTATCTTCCGATTAAAAAAATCTCGCATGTTTTAGTACTCTAGGTTTTACCTGTATGTTTACGAGAGAACATTGATCTTTTGAAAAGATACTTGGGTTTAATTAAATGAAACATTCTGGACACAAATGAATATCAGAAAATCATTGTTTAAGAGCCATTCCACGTCAAATCGCACAAGAATTGACACGACATTTTTTAAAATGTACGATATTTTTTTTCTTAAATCTGGACATCAAAAAAAGAGACACGTATTTTTTTATTTGCCTAAAATTGATTATTTGTGTAGTTATGCCTATATTAAATTTTGAAATTTACAGGTACTTCACAAAATAAGATCAATTGTCTCTCCGAATGTACTAAATATAAAAATTTCTGGTTTGTGTCATTTAATACTTTGAAATGTGTATTTTATTCCTTTGTAAATACATTTTTAAAAAATTATTTTTTTCACTGTAAAAATGTACTTTTTTCAAGAAAGTATAATTTCTATATAAACTTGATGAGATAAAAATTTGAAAAAATATAGGCGTATTCCTTGTTCAATTTTCTATAAAATACAACAAGAAAAAAAGTGGGCACTCCACACGTACAGTTCTAAGAAAATCAATTGTAAGTATGAGGGCGCGCTCTGCCTACCCATGCACTAACAAATTGTGTTCGGGCAGTCTTTGATGCAAGTGCTGAAGAACTAAAAAGAGAATGACCGTCTGTCTGATAAGGGTTTCAAGAGTTATTAGTATTTCAGATGTCTACTCTGCCCCCAGAATGCATGACTGTGTCGTACATGTTTTTGTGGGTAACATTTTTTAAATTTATGTAATTTTTAAAAATAAATGACACGAATATATAGCATTCATTCTGGACATCAAACAAAAAGACACGTGTTTCTTTATTTACCTGAAAATTGATTATTTATGTAGTTTTGCCTGTATTAAATTTAAAAATTTACGCCTACTTTGCAAAATATGATTCATTGATGCTCCGAATGTACTTAACATAAACATTACTGGTTTGTTTCGTTTAATTTTTTGATATGTGTATTTTATTCATCTGTAAATTACTTTCTCAAAAAATAAATACTTATTAAAAATATAACTAATTTTTAAAAAATGAAAATTTCTTTATGAACTCTCTCAGATTAAAATTTGAAAAAATAGGCATATTTCTTGTTCAATTTTCTACAAAACTTAACAAGAAAAAAAGTGGGCACTCTACACGTACAGATAAAAAATCTATTGTAAGTATGAAATGCGAGCGAGTGGTTCCTGCACCTGTACTATACGAATTGTGTTCGATCAGCCTTTGATACCAATGCCGACGAACAATAAAAAGAATGGCCCTCGACCGGACTAGGGTTTCATGAAACATTAGTAAATCATATGTTCACTCTCTCCCCAGAAGGGATGGTGACAGCAAAACGAATTCTACTACTGCTTTTCCCCTTGTCTGCTAAACGAATTTTACTGTTGAGTCCCTTTGCGTCCTAGGGACGGGGTGCCCTCCTGACCTTGCTCGTGAAATACAATCGATCTCTTGTCTAGGGACATGGTAAAATTTTCTCAACATCAGTCGCAATACGCACTTATGAAGACAAGAGTGCTAGTATTTGTTCTGTGAATCGTATGTACTCTATGCAACATGAGTGGCGATCACCGTACGAGATAGATGTTTCAATCTATTTAATTTTTCTGATAACGATTTTTAAAAACTAAAATCTCCAAGACGCCTAAACCACGATTTGCTGGTGAATTTACAGGAGTCATTAGTTTGGCGAATTTGTGATTCGTTTCGGAAGAAAGGGAATCGGCTGCCAAAACGGCCTTTTGTTAGTGAAGAGAGCGTCGAGATCAGTGGCTTCCGTGGCATTAACGAAAGTAGCGGAACGTCCAGTGAAAAGAGTGGAAATCAAGGAAGTGACAATTTAAGCTCTTCAGATAGTTCGTCAAGTGTCTGCGAAATGAATAAAGGGTAGATAAACAAGAGCTTAATTGCAATAGGAGAAACCCCCGCCAAGTAAAGAAAATTGGAACAAAAACGGTATCCTCATGAGAAATTTTAGAGAGTACAAAGTGCCAACACAGAAATTTTTTTTCACATTGAAGATACTTCGACGTCCATCGAAAAATCAGACAAAGATACTATTTAGTAACTTATCGATTACTTTCACTCAACAGATGACATGACGTTGAAAATTTAAATTTTGACAATTTTTTAAAGTTGGACGTACAATAAAATTAAACGACATTTTGCAGCAACCGAACGCATGATAAAAGTGTCTAAAACAATGGCTGAAGAAAATGGAATTTTGTCCAGACCTGAAGTAAATTCAGGTTCAGACCTGAAGAGTCCTGTCAAGACCTGAAGAGGGACCAGAAAATTTCAAAATGTCAGTCAAACCTGAGTCACGAATCCGTCATTTAATTATTTATAAGTTTATAAATTATTTATAAATTGTCAATATTATTTATATGTATATTAATATACATAAATATTATTTATAAATTCAATCATCAAGTTTCACCACCTCAAGAAGTACTTAAATCACTGCTTCATCCAAAGAAACCGACGACCAGTAACGCAAGAAACGCGTCTATTGCACACACTGGTTCGTAAAATATTAATATCTTCTAAAGTTACTGAGATCCCACTTTGATTTTTTCTTGACTTATCATCAATACTCTAGTGCGTTTATAAATATTTTTTTAAATTTTTAGCTCATCGAGTTTATAAAAATATTCAATTTTCAAAATTTCAGTTTTTTTAAAAAAAATTGAAAATTCAGAAAATTAAATATTTTGCAAAATCTTAAAAATCGAACATGTTTTTAAGTTTCGAATGGAATTTGAACGGAATTTCTATAATAAGTGTATTCAATTGTGTGATATTTTTAAGTTAGTGATGCGCGCCTTTTTAAGCAAATTTCATTACAAAATATAAATAATAAAGTTAGAAAAAAATAAAAATACACGTGTTCACGTATTTGATCCATATAAAAATACAAAAAAATAGAAAATAATTAAGAATATGAAGGTCAAATTTTGGTCTTTTTTGTGCGATTTGACGTGGAATGGCTCTTATGTTTGAGACACTGCAGTAGTCCGCGTGATATCTGTAACTGAAAGTAGTTACTTTTCTACAGTTAATTCACAAAATTAACAAAGATCCTCCGAGCATTAATTTTCATAGTCATTTTCAAAATACAATTTTTACACAATTTATTATAATCAGCCACGAAAACAAGTTATTTAAACAAATTTATTTCCAACAGAAGCACAAAAGTGCTTTCTGCACCTGTCATTGAGGGCTGTGTCAATGAGCATGACTTCACAAATTACGAAAATCGGAATTTGATGCAACTCTCCCATGCATCATGCTGATGACTTGCTTTAGAATATCGATCCGGAGAGAAAGCCATTAACAACATCAAACCAATCCAAACAATTCGTTTGCACCTACGCAATATCACAAGAAAACAAAACGCATATGAAATCTCTTCACTAAAGTGAAGATGCTTTTTTACTGACGAAAAAATCGCTGTAAATGAGATACCATAAATTTTGTCAGTAGTTTTTGTCAGTAGTCAGTTTTGTCAGTAAATTTTGTCAGAATTGTAGGTATTTGAGACAACTGACGTGTAGAATATTTAATTTACAGATATTTAATTGGCAAATATTTAATGAATTCGACAAAATGTACGTTAGCGTGCACCGCGCAACACCATGGGTTGTGTGGTTAACTTACAAACCTATCAACCCACAGAGTGCGGGTTCGATCCTGGGTGAGGTATATGGATTTCTGAAAGGCAGAAAATATGCAGTGTGCATGTCTTGCATGCGACTAGTAAAAATACCTGGCTAAGTACCTAGCAATAGGTAGTAATAGCAATAAAATAAAATCCTCCGAAAATTTCCGTCATAATCTGATTCACTTCTAGCTCAGTCGGGAACGTTTCAAGTAACGAATAAATATTTCGTGACCGTTGTTGCAGCGCTCCCTGGCGGCAGAATTCGGAGTGAAAATGACTGGACTGGGAGGAGCCTGTATGGCGCCAACTCTAATACTCCCAGTACTTTCCGCCCAAGACGCGGGTTATCTAATGAATCTATCAGTGCCGGGCATTACAAACAAATGAAATATATCTTGAAAATAATTAGTTGCATGAAGAAAATATTGGAACAAACAAATAAAAAATATGTTTTAGAAACTACTGGCATATTATTAAAATGGATCGTTTGTAAATGTTTTTAAGCAATTAATGAAGTTTGTTGAATATAAAAATGTCACCTTAAAAATTAAATACCAAAAAAAAATGTTTGTTCTATTGAAAATAAGGCTAATTTTTCCATTTTTCCCTTGATGTTTTGGAAATGAGTCCATGAACTTGATCCAAACCCCCTCTGGATCCATCCCTCTCGTGCCCTTAGTGGCCTACCCAACACAATCTGTTGTGATCATGGCGCCACCCATGCCCAACGAGCGACGTGCGTTATGAGGCGCGCGCAGAGGCGGCAGGCGCAGCGTGGAGGAGGGGGAGGAAAGCGCAGGCGGGGAAAGGAGCGTGAGAGGGGGAGGGAGGGGAGGGGAGGGGGAGGGGCACCGAGGGCGACCAACGGGCCCGTGAGCGGTCTCCGCGCATGGGCAGCGGTCCGCGCCGCGCGCACCGGGACCTGTGATCCCCTCCCCACCTCCCCGCCCCGCCCTTCGGCGGCGGCCACGTGCCACGCGCCTCGCCTCCCGCACCGGCGGCGGAGGCGGCGCCTTTGGTTCTCTCGCGACATGCCACTCGCACGAGAAAATGACCCCTCTTGTGGAGCAGTGGTAGAGAATTTCACATTCATTTATTCGACACAAACCACACGGAATCTCTCTATATAAAACTGGATGTTGGTTTATATAAATACAATTAAGAGCAAAACTCCGACACCGTTGGACCGATCTCCATGAAAGTTGGCATTTCTATGTGTTTTTTCATCCTGAAGGTTTATGTGTTGATAACTCTGTAGTAACTCCACTACATGGCGCTGTATAACAAAACTAAATATGCACGTCAAATGGAACCTGCAACACACTCGGCAGCATTTTGAATCTATGTCGTTAAATAACTCCTAAACGAGGCATTCTAGGGCCTTAAAACTAAAATTTTGAGGTGTAAGGCAACAAAGAAACGTTTCTCACACCATAATCTCCTCCTCCTGAATATTCTATAACATTTTTGCTGGTTCGGCGCTTCCCGATATTACCTCACCTGCTCAGAGACGTGCAGAATCTGTAAATAAATGTGAATGAGAGGAACAGAGAGCGGTAGAGACAGAGACACACAGAGACAGACAGGGACAGGGTAAGGGAGGGAGGGAGAGGCAGTGAGAAAGGGAGATGGGAGGGGAATGAGGGAGATGAAGGGAAATGAGATCAGGGTGAAAAACGTCTGCCGGGTTTTCCTAGTTTCCATGTAATTTTGCTTTCCTCGCAAATGACCGACCAGCTTATCGATAGCTCAAACTAATTGCCTACGGTAGCAAAAAATGATGTTGCCGACTGCGCGGAAAATGGGGTCCTGAGGCATCAAAAGTTGGTTGTTCTGAAAAGGCACACGTGCATAGTGAAGGTCCTTTCTTCTTCTTCGAGTCATGAAGCCATCTATGTCGAAAGCAGTAATGCAGAGGATCAGAACATAGTCGTAACATTAGGAATGAGAAATTGAGGACATAATCAAATATTTAACATACTCAAATATTTGCAGTTTCAAATCTGTTTCATTCTTTTTGTATTTTTCAAGTCTTTCTGGATATCTAACGAAATCATTGATACTTCTCACTTGGCGAGAGTGAGTAGTGTCTGAATTAATTCTTATTCCATTAATTTTTGAGTATATTTAAATAAGAAACATTAGATTTTTTTACCACGGTGGTTAATATTAAAATGAAAAATTGTTTCGATCACAACGGATTTATTGCCGCTGCTTCCACATCGACTTATAATTCTTTTATCTGGATTTTCATTCAGGATATTTTCTGATTCTTCTGAGGAGTCTAATAAAAATTCATAATTTCACCTGGAAACTATTGTTTAATGTGACTGAAATAGATTTAATTCGAGTGCTTTTCTCTATATAACTTCATTTTTCATTAAAATAACTCCCTCCGAGCACAGCCATCATGGTCATCTTTGCGGGCATTTAACTGCTTATGTGGATGAGTCGATCAATATGATGCAGCAATGTTTCGGATCTATCATGCTTCGATCATTCATCTCCCCTTTCATTAGGGGAGTTTGACACCCGGAAGGTGGCTACCGCGACCATTGTCGTATTCCCACCCTCCTTCCTCTCATAACTGCCAACCCCCTACTGACATTTGGATTAAAATCCGAACGCCATATTTAATAGTTTTCCCCCTACTCTTAGGTCTCTCGGTCTAGGAATATGGGTAGGGTCCTTTTCCAGGTAGAAGCTACCAGCTCTGAGGTTGAGTTGAGTGGAAAGTTATTCTAATAACTACCGGGTTGGAAACAAATGGCTACTTAATTTACTCTGAATTATGTGTATGTGTGTGTGTGTGTGTGGGGTGTCTCATGAATGAAGATCCATGGAGACCACCCATGGGGCGAGATATCCGGGGTCTTTGAGATTCCCTGGTTTGCCCACTGCAGCCCCTTTCGCACTAACGACATGGATATCTGTATCTTCTTCTTCACTGTCCAGGTGACGCCGCATCTCAGGCGCTTTACATCTTGCCTTAAGGAAGCCTGCAACATGACAGGCGAAACGCTAGCCTCTCAGCCTGCGACGCGGCGTCATCCGGACAGCGAAGAAGATATTGACTCGAGTCGCGGAAGCTTACGTTAACATTTGATGTGCCTAGTAACTCGAAAACCGGATGAACATTTCTAACTCTCCACCGGTCGTTAGGACGAGACCCTACTGTCTCGGCAGATGTGTCTGACTCTATTAAATGCTATATTGATATCCGCAGTATAATGTACGGCAAGGAAAATTCCTATTATGAGTTGAATAATTAAACATAATCCTAAAAGGATAGAAAATGTCATGTTGGATAGGGTTGGTAAGTCGATTAGTGAATTATTATTGATTTTAAATAGGGGATGACTTGTTCCTAAGGGTTTATTAATTAGTTTGAATGTCGTAAGGGACCTTTTTTGGAGGGAAGTAATTTTTACGATAATAATTAATGTAATTAAGCGGTAATTGGGTCACTAAGAGCAGAAGGATATTTCTGTCTTCAAATCCTAACGTAGACCTAGCATTGACGGTGCTAGATTACACCGGTACTCCCTGCTATTATTGGCGTTGACAGTACTCTTAATAGCAGCTAGGATAGCTTTATAAAGTTTAATTTACATTTCTTGAGTAAGAGGAATAATATTTTTTAAACATTTGAAATGAAGTAGATTAGATATAAATATAATACACTTTCTTTTTTTACCTCGCTTTTTAACTGCTTGGTCATATAGCGGCTACTGTGATTTATAACGTTCGGGCATTATAAGGGCAAAACACAAGGATAACATGAACACACAAACATCCCTGCCCGGGGCGGGATTCGCACCCTGCGACCCTTCCAGCCGAGGTAGCCATGGCCCTTCAGCCTTAACGACTTCGGCTATCCAGGCCGGCTGTATTTTGCTGGAATATGTTTCATAAGAAGTAGCATTATTAACGACGTTTTAAACTTTGCGTTAACTTTACTTAATGTTCGCGCTCTTCTCTTATTCATTATTTATTGTGCAACAATTTATCTGGTGTATCTTCTCACTCTTACTTTTCTTAAATGCAGTTTTGAAGAAGAAAGAAAATTAGTTCTCGGCTAATGAGATTTTTATAGTCGCCATTAGAATCACATTAGTTACGCAAGGATTGCTCTGGGATCGCGCCTTCGCCACAGTGTACTTTCTGCATCGTACGACCACGCAACGTGAGAGGGAGACTGAGCTTGTTGCAGTTCTCGACTTATGAGGAAACAGCAATGAGGAAATGAGTTGTTTTGTGGCACCTTACCAGACATTTACTGTCGTGAATTCGTTACCCTCTTTCGCGAAGTCAACATTTCGCACTCGTGAAAATACTCTGGAGAGAAGTTATAAGCCAGCTCTCAGCCGAAAAGAGCTACATTTACTTTCAACTTTTGGTTTTTGGCACACTAAAACACCAAACTTCCGCCAGTGACCGAAATTTTTACCCTCGACGCCACGCGGTGCGGACGGAACAAAATACCCACGTTTCGTCATGAGTATTTCTTTCCAGACAATGACCAAATAGAAATACCCACGACGCGTCATGGGTATTTTGTCCCGTCCACGTTGCGTTGGGGTAAAATTTTCAATCATTGATAGGATAACTCAATTTATGTTAAAATGCATCATGTAATTTCTGTTTGGATAGTCATTTAATCTAATAATATGCCTCAAATAATTATGCATTCACAAATATACTTAACGAAAAAGTTGTAGAAACGCAGTAAATAATATTTGTTTGAACATAATGAACTTCGATTTACATATTCCATTGAAAGTATTTTTTTCTTTTCTGCAAAATTTAGTTTTCAAGAATTATGAATTGATGAATAGGGATCAAATCACCAGATAGGAAGAGACTAATCTGCAACATTTTCAGAAAGCTACATCATTTTCAATTCCGCATAAAATCTATCCGTACGGGGCCCAATAGCACAGTTTGGTGCAACTCAAAAACTTCAGTAATGAACACCTCAAACGGAGAAGCAAAAAAGGTCGTTACCACTCGGGTCCGGAAATGCACATTTGAGGAGTTGTCAGAGCGTGTACTTGCGTGGTGCATGCTGACATGCAGATACAGTGCACAATTACAGCAGTCACAATTGCATGAATATAACATTTTAATTACGTTAGTACAGTGCGACACTAACAGCATAGTTGCACTGTTACAGTGAACTACGTTTGTAGCTACTGCTGAACACACTACCTGCTAATATGATGAAATATCCAATGTTATGATTCAAAAGAATCTGTTCGTCCTCGCACAATAAAAAATTCCTGGTAGAGTAACCCCGGTCTGGAATGCTGCCTTAATGTGCGGAAAGAGAGGTAATGTATCATCAACGGCAATCTAACAGATCTTGAAATTCATGTTTGTCAAGTAAATTTACCATTGAACAGCTCCCCTAACAATGTATTACCAAAATCATATTGAAATATCTTTTTTCTTTTCTCTTTATAAAAACGTCATTTCTCGAAGTTTTTTCGTTGTGTATTAATACATCAATTGTAATATGGTTATTTTGAACGAATACAGTCTATCCCATTATCTTGAAATGTGCAACGTCCCCGTACAAGATCCAATGTATTCGAAATGGAGAAAATCCATCGTGGTTTCGGCATGCTATACTAACATGGTTCTTTGTTCGAGGAGTTTTCCTTTCGTTTCCTTCGACCCACTACCGGCGGATGGTTATTGGGTCGATTCCCAGCAGCGAGGAAGCTCCGAAGCAAACGGCACTCGCTGGTTTCGCCACCCCCGCACAAACAGCTTTCCCGCACTCCATCGCCCGTCCACAGCTCTGCGCAGCGTTGCACAAACGAGTTCGCCGCCCACGCGCTTCCAACTACGGAGCCAGAAAATTAAAATAAGTATTAAAGAAACAAGCTTGATAAGTATATCACAATGAAACGTGAGCCTTTCAATACTTTATAGAGTGCAAAATAAGCAGCATACATAAAATGATTAATGATTTCCATAAATTAAGAACCAACAAAAAACTCAGCCGCAAAGATCAAGTGACACTCTCTGGAATCAGATCTGAACATACCAAGCTAACTCACTCCCATCTGTTAAATTCCACAGATCCCTTAACATGTGAATCATGCAACGAACAACCGTCAATTGTCCATATTCTTCAGACATGTACAAAATATACAAGTGAACGCCAATCAATCCTACAGACTGATAATCTTAAAAATATTTTATACTCCACTGATTTTCAAGTAAAAATATTAACATTGTGTAAATTATTAAAAGTGTAAGACGATTTATAAGCATGTCATTTGTAAATTACTGTTCAACTCTTGCTTAAATTATATTTTCATTATGTTATCCAATCATGTATTAAATATAGTATAAGATGTATTTTTGTAGTCGCTAATAACCTTTGTCGTTGATGCGACTTTAAATAAAATAAATTTAAACAAAATATTTTATCTACGATGGCCCTATATTTTTTCATTTCGTTTTAAAATGTGTAAAGCTTCCCACTAACAATTTTTGTTTTCAACGACTTCATTTGGCGAAGGGTTCTACAAATTTTACAGTCAACGTTCATACTAAATGTCGTAAGTTCTATTTAAAATTCTTTATATCAAACATTGTAAAAAATAATTATTAATAATTATAATAAGTGTTTACAGATATGTATAATAATTATCTTTATTTTATCTTTCATTCCTGGCTAAAACTGAGTTATCATGAATCCAAAAGAACAGACATTTTATTGTGAAGTCAATAATTACACCCGAATCGATGCACTATTCACCCGTCAGCTCTCCGTAATAAACTCAAAATACCATTAACGATGAAAATGTAATGAAATGAATAGTAGAAAAGAAAATGAAACTACAAAAAGAAATGTATTTACAAAGGTGTGAAAACTGAATGATTCTATCGCAGAAGATAGTACACCTGTATAATGTGGACTGAGGAGAGAAGAAAGAAAGACAACGAAAGGTTAAAGCAATGCTGGAAAGAGAGAAAGAAAACATGCAAAGGGAGGAAGAATAAAAAATTGGTCTCCTAAGGGAAAGATAGAAAGTGAAAACAATTCACATTTTATAAATATTTAGTTGTATTGAGTTGTATAAATATTGTATTGAACAAATATTTTGTTGTACTTGAAAGTTATGGTCTCAAAGTATGTTTTTGTGTAGCCTGACAGACGAAAGAAAAATCATGTTGATTTAATGACTGATTTCTGATTTGAGAAGACAGCAACTTATTTTAAAGTATAGTTCAATTTTGTGAGTTTGACTCGAGAAACGTTGATAGAAGCAGTTGATGATACATTTTGGATATAAATTGTGTATTTTGTGAAGTTGGAATTGAGATATTGTGGATGAACAGATATCTGTAATACGAAATTGGGAAATGGTCCCTTGTTTTGGAATATTTAAATAATAAAAAGTTGGTTTTCTTAGAAATAGGCGAACTGATTTATTACCAGAAGTATAATCTCACAACCACTTATTCGAAGTAAGCCCTCAGTAAATTTCGTTTGTGTAAACCTATCCTCTGAACTAGAACGAAAGCGGTGATTCGTTACAAACGTCGCAGAAATATAACAGAGAAGAAAAATAAGATTATGATGGAAAAACACGATAGACTATAACTTTTGAATGTCTCATCACATATTTTATCATTGCTCTCTGTATCCTCTAATGTGAGTTATATCCACTACTTTTATACAGCGTCTTTTATCAGTTCTTCTTCCGACCACTATTTTTTATTGTGATAGAACCGTCACGAAGCGCAATTATTTTCATTTATATCATAAAAGACATCTTTCATGAATCCCATTAATGGACCAGGAGCTAGAAAAGAGTTACGTGTGAATGCCAGCAGACGAAGCTATTCAGGAATTTAAAAGGTTCCTGATAGAACACGAAAACACACTGCGGCCTGTAGGTATCGCCTTTGCGCAGTTTTAATTGTAATACATCCAGATTTTGGGGAATGGGCTCCAATCTGATTCTTGCTTTATACTGTTTGTCACAAAACTATGCAGTCTGTAGGGGTCGTACGATGCGGAGACACAAACAGTCCTCCATAATAGACGCGTTATGATACGATGTTAAAAATTTTGAAATCAGTACATGATGATATTGTGTCGACATATAATTTAATTTAAATTCAGATTCAACAAAAATCGAACCTCCGCCACAATTGTAAGAGTACTTTAAGCCTATTCGTTAAAAATTTAATCCAACAATTTGGAGTCTTCTTCGAGAAAAAATGGAAAATTTTCTTGAGACTTATATAAAGTATTCCCCAAAATTAAAATATAGGTTCGAAATTTAAGGGAACGCGAAATCAGTTAAATCGATTGGTGTATATACATTTTGCTGACAATCCTGCCTACACTTTAGCCGTTCGCGTTGTTCACAGAGGGACGGACAAACAAGACAGATACAGACAAACTTTTTGCCGTATCCAATTTTTCAGTATCAAGCACTCACAGAATGTGGATTGTGAGTATAGGACATTTTAGAGGAATAAATTTACTACCAACAGGAACAAGAATTATCCACTTTTTTGGTATTAAGGACCCATCAGGTTTTTCAGATCAAAAATAGCAATTTTTTGCTGCAGCATTATTTAACTTTCTCCATACTATGTCAGTAGTACGCGAGAGAGTTAAAATTCTAAGATGCGCTCTCTAATCAGACTTGGTCCCCCACCGGACACGGGTCAACAGAAGTTTCATCTCGGTGCCTATCATAAGTGTCATCATAACGGAAGTATCATCTCGTCTTACTTTGATGCTGTCGCCCGATCACTGAGGGTGGCCATCTGAATGAAACATTAATTGTACTATCATGATTGAATAATGGGAACACCGCTGGAGATTAGTTTTGTATTGACGATGTAAGTTTCCATTGAACTTTGAGACTCATACGAAAGTAGGCATATCACGCATGTGCACCTTTGTATACCAACATTGCAAATCTTAATGAGAACGTTCGCACGCATACACATCGTGGTGAAAGTAACGCAGAATCATACCTTTTTCGAAGAAAAGAGCTTACATTTCAGTTGGAACTTTTAAATTTCACGGTTGATTGATGGTCGTAGTAAATAATCTGCCATAAATTGATGCGTTAAGAGCGCTGTTGGAGAGTTTCGGGGGTCGTGGGGGAGGGCGAATGTGGGTCAATTGAGGTGCTGCGGCAGCAGAGGCGGCGCGTGGGAGCGAACCCGGGGCTGCCACATTGGCACAGCGCGACGCGACGCGATCTCAATAGACGTCGAGCACGAAGCGAACCTCAGGGGCAGGCGCTGTTGTCTCCTCGTGACCCAGAAAGCCTCGAGAAAGAAATGTTTATTAATGCGCAGATCACGGTGCAAAGTAAACACATTTCCTTTCTGAAGGAAACGAGCTACTGAAATACGCACCCATTTTGACTTTGAGCTTTTCCAGCCCCGAAGAAGGTCACTGAATGGGGCTGACCAGAGCAGAGAGCACGACATCGGCCGTGTGAAATTTCATTGAACCATTTCTCGCAGTAACCAATGTTTTCCCTATAAACTTTACATTAAAAAATAGTGTAAACTCCACATAGGTCTCCACACAATCACAGTGTATTTACTGGTAATATTTATCAAATAAGATATTACAAATGTGTAGCCATTCTTTTTGAGCACTTTGCAAAATGCAGCCAACAAAACTAAACATTTCGAACACGAATTGAGGGACATTAGCCAGAATTACAATAGAATTCACAATTTTTGTTATAGAAATTTTTATTTATCCATTTATCCAAGAGAAAGAACTATTTTCCTTCTATCCCTCTACCAAATAATTATATTTCAGAGCAAATATCGGATCTATTTAATCGTTTCCAAACTGAACAAACGTGTACCGTTATCGGGAATTTGTCAAAAGCATGAATAGCTCTAATCCATGCCGTACAAAAAAAAATAGAACGCTCTAGAACAAAGGGCAGGGAATCCCACTCGCCCACACAATGGACACTCTCGCTCTCTGCCAGACGGAGCGCACGAGTCGCACGCCCCGAGCGACCTTCCCACACAGGGCGGCGCTCTCCGCCGCGCAAATGGAGGGGCAAAACTGCCAAGCGGTCGAGTGGTCGACGAGGAAAATCGCTTCATTATGAAGAATGTATGCTGCACATCTGGATATAAAATTAACTGATGATGATGATGATGATTATGATGGTGTTTTAAATAAATATAAACCGATAAAGATGTGTAGTGTATTTACGTTGGTTTTTATTGATCTGTTAGTCGTTTTGGGTACACCTTGCGTGCTTTATGAATAAACAATCCTATACTATTTTATGCGTATTTATTCCCATACGAACATTGCGAATCGTAACGAGAACATTCGCACGAACATTTATCGCTAATTATTTTCTCTCCGATAGTACTGAACGGGCTAACGAACGTGCGTACTCGCAGTTCTGCAGGAATATTTTGAAATCACGAACCGAAAGAGATGTCTCTCTGACAACATTCATTGCTACCGCAACATCTCTGACTGTGGGGTCCTTAGTTTGAGTTCGATAGTGGCGGATTTCCGACACTAGCGAGAAAGTTAGGTCGAATAATTCTAGCGGCTGGTGCACATGATGGTGGTTTTCTGTGTTTTTTTATCAATACCAAGATATTTCGGGGCAGTACACTAACAAACGGCCCATGAACCGTGTGTGCCCTTCATTTTCTCATCAGCGCCCCTCCTATCCCCATTCACATGCACTTCATTATCGCACATGTCGGAAGACCAGACGAGAACATAGAGCTTGTTCCATCTGTGGCGGTTATCCCCCAGGAAGGACTCCGATAAGAGGAGAAATCCTGCAAGCCGGCATCGGCACTTTTTGCCACCAGGAGAGGTACAACGTCTCTCGACTACACATGCACTACATTCACGCGACTAATCATCATTATAGTTGAAATCGTCTGAAAACATTAAATACTCACTCCCTTACTCGGGTCCAAGAAGGTTCACTCAAATGAAGATCAACCATCGCACGCCTCTAGAGAGCCGTTTACACGAGTACAGTTAACTAGCCGACAACCCGCAATTGAAATGCTCTCCTCCAGTGTGTATTGAAAATGCTACACTCGTGGAATAGAGCAAGGACACACAAGTTGTCCCGAGTGATAATGTACTGCTTATTACAAAATGTAAAAACAAAACAAACTAGTGCAGCACACGCTTTTGCCGAGACAAGCAATGTTTTATGTTGTTTTTGGATAGGATCAAGAAGCATGCCACTATTATGAGCGAAGCTGTGTTCGGATTAAGTTGAAGGTAACTTTGTGATGTATAAGTTTATTTTTATAACCTCGCATAACATATCCACAACATGAATGTGAGTCTTCAGTGCGTTTCCACGACCACAACTGTCATTGGCATCGACGGGACTCTGTTCTGTCTCAGTTACAAAGAGCATCGGGAAAGTGGAACAGGACGGTGCACTTTCCCACGGCGCAATGCGATGCCTAGAGAACTGTCGCCCAGCTAGCTGTCATTCGGTAAACGAATCGAAGGATGAGTAAAATCTTAAACAACGGGTCATCGAACCATTGTTGACTTCCGTATGGAATCGGTTGGCGAAAAACAGGATACTCAGCGAACAGATAAGTCGCCCTTTAGCATTCTCACAAAGGAATGGGTGTCGTCCAACCCAGAAGAGTAATTCTTGTCTAAAATCTGCCCTCGCCTTGACTAACTATAAAAATCACTCGACCGTGCAGACAGCGAAGATACAGTTGCAGACTATTACCTATACAATACTTATTAGAACTGCTTAGATGAATATTATTCTTCTAATAGAAATAATTCCAGATAATGAATCGTTTGATTAATGAATTAAAAACGTTCGATATGCTACGAAAATGTTACACTTAAAAAAATAATTTTACTACTTCGCGGGAGATGAAAGATGAGAATTCGTGTCTAATACAAATCCAGAAGTTACAGAAAAACTTGAAAAGTTGCACATTGATTGTAAACGAAGGTTAAGAAGGCTACAAGTAAGCTTTTTTCACGCAAATAGCGATTTCAAGCAAGCAAATAATTTTACAAATTAAGTGTAAAGAACAATAGATATATTTATATTTAAAAACAAAATTTCATCATTTTCAGGAGTGACACTTGCCTATAATATGATCATTTATAGCTTAAAACCAATAACTTACTATTGAAATGTTTTTAATTTTTCTAGTTCATGAACGATCTTGTTGTATCGGAATCCCTATGTACGAACTTATTCTAGGTTGAAGATTCCCGTTTTCTTTCATCTTGAAGGTAGGATGCTGACATTATGAAACATCAGTCGTCAATTGTCTTGGTTCAAAAGAACCTTACCACTCACGTCTACTATCGTTATTATTAATAAGAAAAATACTATAATATTGTACTATCATGAAGTCTTGACCATACGAAACGGGCCTTAGGGTAAGAGCAGCACAAGTACTGACTTGCATTCCTTTAATTGCCAACAACTCACACAGCAGAGACAGATACAGAAAGAAATATTTATAGGAGACATCTCTATTTCCTGAGAATTTCATATACGTATTTGAAGGTAGCTTTATACTTTAAAAAATTAATTGAATAATATTCCATGTTGATACAATGAATTAGAAACATTATTTTGTTAATAAATATTTTAATGAATTACTCATGAAACTCCTCTAAAAACAACTTTCTGGTTCTGCCAACGATTCATACTAGAGCGTTCTCGCCGGTGAGAGTAAACAAAAACACATTCACAAAAGACACCTATACTGCAACCACACTCCATGCTGCATCGTCACACAAAAGCATCACTCAACATTCTCATCACACAACTATCTAACCGCTCACAGCAGGCACCATCCAAACGTCCACGAGTGAGCGTCAGCTCAGTGGAAACAGAGAGCAAGACGTAAACTTCTTCCATACATTTTCCTCCGTCGACACTTCTTCCTTGCGATCTTCCGACATCGCCGGCACCGATTCGACGTACACCTATAGCGCCACAACACTTCACACCGGCCACCTCTTTTCCACTGAGCTGCCGTTCAAACGTCCTCTGGCAAACAGACTGCGTACCGCACACGAACACACTCGCATACACACACGTCCAGACGGACCACTAGCGACGACTTTCGCGCGCCGCCGATCAAAGCCAGGACACATCCACTCGCCGCCAAGGGCAGGCGGCCGCTCTTCGATCACACGCTGAAGGGCGAAGGGAGAAGGGCGCGGCAGCGACGGCACCGCGGCTGCGGTAACGGATGACGAGGGGAGGCCCTGCGTTAAGAGATCGGCCGATATAAAACCTCGGACAAGAGGCTCCAACTAATCTTTCCGGTTCGTTACAGAACAAATTAACGACAAGTTAAAAATAAGTATGAATATTGAATGTCTTGAAAAAAATAAGCAAGAATGAACGGTATGATCCAAAACAACGATGATTTTATATTCTATCTTTAACGATCATTCTGTTCTGTTTCTTCGAAAGAAGTCAAATTAAGTCAGAAATCCTTTTTTTCGATGAAAATTACCTTAATGCATGAACTTTGAAAGTTTGATGCTTGGAAATCGATTCCTGCCAATACAACAAAAACCTTTTTGAAATTGCTTGTAACATGCTGTGCCTGTAAACTTTGAATCCTAATTTTGAACAATATATTTAAAATGTAATCAAAATATTGCACATTTTAAATGTTTTTTCTTCGTGATTTATATAGTCAGAAGTTCACTGTTGCAGACTATCTTCAAATGTTTGCAATCAACGTAATTGCAAGTACGCCCTCTCGTCCAACGCGTTTGTGGCCAACGAGATAGAAGAAGCGCCGCATCGGCCGATCTCTTGGACGGGTGACTCTCCCTCGGGGCATACCATAGTAGCGGCGAATGGGCGACGCGGTCGGGCGCGCTTCTCGGGGCGTCGGCGGCGACTGAGGCGGCGGCGGGCGATGCCGGCGGCGGCGGCCGTGGGGGCGGAGGAGAGGCCCTGGGAGCGTTCCCAGCGGGCCGGCTCTTCCGCCCGCGCTCTCTCCGCCGCCGCCGCCGCCGCCGCCCCCCGGAAGCGCCGCAGGAACACGGCCTCCCCCGCGCGCGGCGCGGGCGCGCTTCCGCCAAGCGCCCGACCGGAGGGCTTCTCGTTAAGGCGCGGGCAAACGGCTGCCTCCTCGGCCCGAATCGCTATGACCAGCTGATGGCGTCAACTGTTGTCACTGTAGCAGAGGCGTATCTAGGTATTCAGGCGCCCATGGCATGCATCGAATTTGCGCCCCTGTCAGGATACTTCAAATGACAGTTGCTCTTATTTGTTTTAACAGGTATACTTAAAATAGCGCCCCTTGTGAGTGGCGCCCATGGCACGTGCCATGTCTGCCATACCGTAGATACGTCTCTGCACTGTAGTGCCTTTGACCGGGAGGTCTTAATGATCGAGTCCCGCCGGGGGCAGGGTTTTCGACACTAGCTACATGGCTACGCAGAATTCAGACGGTCTGGAGGAGAATCATCTTTGGACGTTTTAAGTCAACTTTATCCTTCGGTTATCAGCTGAGCGTCCCTGCCCTCAGTTAATGCTGTTCGGAGAATTCTAGCGTCCGGCTGCTCTGATCGATAGTTTCTCCGATCAATACCAGGAGAAGGATCAGTACCCTAACAAACGGGCCACAAACAGAGCTCAATCTCTCCTTCCTCTTCCTTGACCTACCCTCCCTCCTTAATTACACTTACCACACTACCACACACACACACACTACACACTTACACTACATGTCGGAAGACATTAGAAGCTTAGAGCTTGTCCCGGGTGTGGCGGTGCGCTGTTTGTGGGAGACTCTTGGAGGGAAAAACGGGTGTGTAGCAAGGAGATGTATAGGTTGGTGCTTGATCTCGCCGTCCAGTGGGATAAGAACAATGCCACCTCCCGTGATAATATTAAATTCACTTGCACGAGTAATGACCAGAACAGTTGAGGCGCCCGAAAATAAGAAATAATCTGTCAATCCGTACTGCTCCGACAGAGAGGCCAGTGTTTCCTGCTCGGTCTGAATTAGAAAAGTATCTAGGAAAAACTGTTGACAAATTAGTACAAGTACACTGAAATTTATCCGAATGATGGATTAGTGCTCCCCGACGTTCTTAATCACTTTCCTCAACCGGTCTTCTGTTAGAGTGTTACACTACAGAGATTATCTGTTGTATTAGTGAAGTGGAAGTCCATGGACCGAATATCTCAGTGGGACCCTAGTAAGCATAGACGGTTCAACGATCATTAGCTTTTCTGTTACTCTAGAGGCGCACTTACCCTAGATAAAATTTGAGTAATACAAGGGAAAGGAAAAAATTTAACATTTCTTTACTCCAAACTTGGGTGACGCATTTTCAAGAATCAAATTCCGCCCAGGGGGAGCGTGAGGGCGAGGGGCGAGGGGCGAGGGGCCGAGGGGCCGAGGGGGCCGAGGGGCCGAGGGGCCGAGGGGCCGAGGGGCCGAGGGGTGAGGGGCGAGGGGCCGAGGGGCGAGGGCGAGGGGCGAGGGCGAGGGGCGAGAGCGAGGGGCGAGAGCGAGGGGCGAGGGCGGGGCGCGAGGGCGGGGCGCGAGGGCGGGGCGCGAGGGCGGGGCGCGAGGGCGGGGCGCGAGGGCGGGGCGCGAGGGCGGGGCGCGAGGGCGGGGCGCGAGGGCGGGGCGCGAGGGCGGGGCGCGAGGGCGGGGCGCGAGGGCGGGGCGCGAGGGCGGGGCGCGAGGGCGGGGCGCGAGGGCGGGGCGCGAGGGCGGGGCGCGAGGGCGGGGCGCGAGGGCGGGGCGCGAGGGCGGGGCGCGAGGGCGGGGCGCGAGGGCGGGGCGCGAGGGCGGGGCGCGAGGGCGGGGCGCGAGGGCGGGGCGCGAGGGCGGGGCGCGAGGGCGGGGCGCGAGGGCGGGGCGCGAGGGCGGGGCGCGAGGGCGGGGCGCGAGGGTGGGGCGCGAGGGCGGGGCGCGAGGGCGGGGCGCGAGGGCGGGGCGCGAGGGCGGGGCGCGAGGGCGGGGCGCGAGGGCGGGGCGCGAGGGCGGGGCGCGAGGGCGGGGCGCGAGGGCGGGGCACGAGGGCGGGGCGCGAGGGCGGGGCGCGAGGGCGGGGCGCGAGGGCGGGGCGCGAGGGCGGGGCGCGAGGGCGGGGCGCGAGGGCGGGGCGCGAGGGCGGGGCGCGAGGGCGGGGCACGAGGGCGGGGCGCGAGGGCGGGGCGCGCGGTCGGGGCGCGAGGACGGGGAGCGAGGGCGGGGCGCGAGGGCGGGGCGCGAGGGCGGGGTGGGGACGATGGCTGGGACGCTAGCGAGGACGAGGGAGAGGGCGGAGGTGAATGTAAAGGAAGATGGACGTGGGTGTATGTGTAAGTGAGAAGATGCAGGGGAGTGCGTGAATGCAGACGAGTGCGAGGCTGGGACGTTGACGTGGATGTTGAAGACATGAACATAGTGCGTTATTGTGGATGTGGAGGGGATCAAGGGCGCAGGTGAACTCGAGAGTAGGGTTTACGGGCAGGGTGGTAGGGAAAAGAAGGGAGGAGGGAGTGTGCGCGAAAACCGGTTGCCGAATCAGAGCGCTCGTAATGAGCCTCTTCCGCGCGGAGGTGCGTGGAAGGGGCCGGGGCCAGGCGCGTATCTGATGCGGATAAGCGACGGCGTGGGAGCGGCCGGGGCGCTGGCCGCCGAGCGAGACGCGAGCGGCGCGAAGCAAAGCAAAGCACAGCCACTGCTCACAGCGATTCAAGGCCGCGCCGCGCCGGCATCTTCGTCCCTATTGGCGAGAGGGGAAACTCCTCAAACCAAGCTAGCAACATTCACCCTTATTTCTTCACGTATGATGCGTTGCAAAGGCTGACCCAAAATAATACAACAAAAAAATACGAAACAGCGTTCCTGAATGTAACAGGCCAAAAGGGATTAAAAAAAAATTTACGTTCGTTACACCATCATCAGATATGCAGTGGCTCGAGTGCATACTACCTTTTGCTGGTTTTTAATCTCCGACGTAAATGGGGATTTTCAAGATCAATGGAAGCATTTCATTATCAAAATGAGAGAGGAGGATCAGCCTCTCTCGGTCGGCCCTAAGGATGGGAATGAGGACTAGTTAGGAGAGGCAGGATCGCCCGCGGTCCGTGGGGACAGCGTCGGCATCCGCGTGGAATTAATGAGAGGATACCACACACACAACCGGCATGAGCAGCCGGAGCCTAGAGTGCTCATGGAGGCAATGGTCCACTTCGAACCATGTGTCAGAAAGCCTGAAGATGATGTTCTATGTATTGTCCAAATTAATAAAATTGTTTACACTTAAAGGTTTGTAAATTTATGTTTCTACCTCTTAACAACAGGGGAAGGTAACATATGTTTAATGCGTTTCCTAGCATGATTTAACAAGCTTTCAATTCAATTGAAGTCTTCAGTAGATGCCTGGGCTTATTAAATTACAACACTTATTAACTAGATCAAAATAAAAATTGCAGTTCACCTTGTATTTTTCACTCCCTTCTTGATTTAAGCTTCAATATTTTGAAGAATGTTAGCTTATTAGAAATAAAATATAAATATCTTTATCAATGTATCTGAAAATGTATTATCCAATATAACTGTATACGATCTATAAAACACGTTTCTCATAGCTTCCTTGCACACGCACGTTTACAAATTTCTCTGCAAGAACGTTCCTTCCTAATTCATTTTCCATATTTTCCTGAAAGAACCGTTAATACTTTTTCAGGAAATTGCGTGTTACTTTAAGATAATTTTCAACTTTGTCATCTCAAGTTTTCAAGATAACTAATAACGGAATATCATGACCTGTTTCTGTAAGTAATTACACTTTGACGAAATATACGTTTGAAGTGTTTGAACACACAGTTTCAAATACTCTTTCAAGTTATTAGACCCGTTAAAATTGATCTGCAGAAAAGTTTCATCTTTAAAGGGTCCCCAACCGCTTATCTGCCTCGAGCATAAAAGTTTTCTAAAGTGTTATCGTTTCATTTACAATCAATGTGAAAAGACGATGTTACTACATTTGAATTGAGGTGGAATGTTAAACGACTGAAAAATGAAAGTACAAAATACGGGCTTTATTATACTAACAGTACATACTTCGTCGTTTCGTTTCGGCCGTTAAAAGCTTCGGAAGATCCTATTCATTTATAAGCGCGATATAGAATACCTTTGCCTCTTTTGCACAAAAGTTAGGCTTTAAAACAATGCTGTGCAATAATATGCTATTAAAATACAAATAATAATAATAATTATTATTAATATTAATAATGATATTAAAATACAAAAAGCAAAAAATCAATTTTTCCAAGTCAAAATTCAATTTCATAGCATTTTGATTGAACGATTTATTTTCTTTTTTTAAGAGCGTAAACTGCTGTGGTAATTGGCCTCATTAGTACAGTGGATGTTATTCTCTGGAGACGGCGGAGTTCATCCCCCACTAGATCCGGCGTCGATCTACACAACCGCTTGCGTAGTTTCTCGTATATCTGCCACAGCTGGGCACTGCCTGAGGCGGGACAAGATCTAAGCTCCGGAAATGTATGGTAGAGAATAGTGCATGTAAGCGTGCGTGCGTGCGTGCTTGTGTGTGTGTCAGTGAGTGAGTGCAAGGAGAAATTAGGGACAAGGATCAGGAAAGAAAGATCGCTCATGGTCAGTTTGTTTAGGTTCCGACCTGGAATTGATCAGAGACTCCACGAGAAACTACCGATTTGGACAACAGGTTGGCAGATTCTTCTCCAAGCAGCGGCTGAAGTCTACCTAGCTATCTAGTTAGTGGCAAAAATCCACCACTATCGGGACTCAAATCCTAGGACCTCTCGATTACACAGTGCAGAGACAACAGTTGTTTCCAGGAGCTACCTCAGCCGATTTATGACGTTCTGACTAGGACGTTTTCACATGAGCTGTATGCTTCGCACCCCCGCAACAAAATACACGATGGGTTAATCCCATTTCCACTCCCCGATAATTCAAGTTGAATGAACACATCTCGTTCAGCAAACGACTAAGAGCTGATCGGATGAGGCGTGAAATCTCTAGAACACTCGAAGAGAACTCCATGCTAAGTATCGATTGACCTCTCAGTCGGTGCCCTTGGTCGAAGGAGGGAGCCAAGGGCTCGAGATCAATAGGTTAATTCTCGTATCTGCTCACAAAGAAAATGTCATCCAAAAGAGGAGATGAACGATATCGCCGGAAAGGACAAACGTATCATATGACAGCTAATGTCCTTTCAAGAAAACATTAATAAACTTAAGTCAACATAACCCAGTAAAGAAAGACTTCCTGACGTGTCACTAGGTATTAAATGAAACTCATGTTTCTTTATATAATACTATTAACCTAGAGCCCTTTATAAAAACACAAATAAAAACATTTAAGAATAAATAAGACGATAGTAATAAGAAAAACATCTACACATATCAACAACGGTGAGATTGGCATCTACGACAACGATGACAATGACATTGACGTTGACATGGATGTCGTTGACGGCTGCAATTACAACAATCTTCTTGTGGACTGCTACCAAATTTGCTAGCATGCAAAATATGCCTTCCACCTTTTATTTTACACTGGTCACATTATTTCCGTTCCTGATACGCCACCGACTATAATCAGAATCCTTTGACATAATTATCTCTCAAACTGGTTTTCTATTTATTTCAAATAGCAACAAGTGATCACAAGCACCTAAGAGATGTTGCAATACTTTTGAAATAGGTTTAAGATACAGGTTTAAGAGCACTTTTAACTATCCTGAAGAATTGTGAACGTCGATATCAAAAGTGAAGTACCGACTACTTATTATTACATAGTTAATATAAATAATGTTTGAGCATTTCAATCGATTTCTCTGTATTACTGTTGAGGGAAAAAGAACTCTAGTTTTCTCTTCATTGAATAAAGCAATATTTGTTAACTAAAATGAATATGAAATGAATTGAGTAATCGATTCAAAATATCTTCCAAATTTGAATGCTAAGTAAGTAATAAGCACATACTGCTTTTATTTCAAACCGTGTGTCGATATCAATCGATTTGAAAATATCGATATTTCATATTCTGTAAAAGAGGAAACAATGGTGTAGGTATCCACACCAATTATCGCAATTCGCAACATCCCATTACGCGCCCTCTGAGCCAGAAAGGCAGCTACTCACCCCGTAGTTGCCGAGGACGATGCATCCCTTGAGCAGGTTGGCGCGCAGGTTGACTCGGCTGAGCGCCCCGGGTGGGCCCGTCGTCCCGTTCTCCGCCGACGCCGGCAGCCGCCCGCTCTCCACGCGGTTCCCCTGCAGGTCCTGCACAGCAGCCCGCGCAACAAGAGCGTTAGGCGGGCAGTCTACGCGCCAGGCGCGACAACGCCCAGGAGGAGGAAGAGCAAGCCGACGTGAAATGAATATTACAGATTTCATTTCATAAACAATGCCCAGTTTGGCAACATAGTCAGGTGAAGGAGGCGACGGAACTGATTTTTACGTCACAGTTCAAAGTTGTAGCATGAAGCACATGTCTCGGTTTCATCAATAACTTGTTTCGTTATTTAATGACGGGTCTTAGAAATGGAACCTTGCACAGGTCTCGGGTACTGGGAGTTTGAGGATCAAAATTGCAAGTTACGATCGAAACGTTTCGGAGTAAAAGCCCGCTTTTCTTGGCACAGTTTCCCTTGGTGTAGTCGATTTCGGAAGGTCGTATGCGAAGAAACGAAGACACAACACCCGGAAGACCCAAAACATCGACAGATGAATGAAGAGAAAATTTGTGGCAGATTTTCTTAAAAAGATCGTCGTACAACATGTGAAAACATTTCTGAAGCCACAGGAAATTAAATTCCGTCCATATTACGAATACTGTCAAATGATTCATACTGAAAATGCACAAAACCCGGCATCAGTTGCTTCACAATACTAGAGCACTCATTATCCATGACAACTAAGGAGAATGGAGACTACATGGAAGTGACCGTAAACAGATTTTCTAACAAAATAAAAATGCAAGAAAATATAAAGTACTATGCATTATTTATGGAATGACCCTCGCATTATTACAGTCGGTAAGGAGTGGCTCTCTAAAATCGCGGATAATGAAAAACGTTAAGACCAATATTACTAACATACAATATACAACTATACTACGACTCGGGATACTTGCTTTTCTTTGTGATGACAACTACTTTGAAGAATATATAATAAATGGATTCTGCAGTATTGTTCAGTTTAATGCAAGTGATCTTAACAGAAAAAATCGAGAACCTTGTCCGCGTTCTATTATTGTTTTATTGATGTAAAATTGTTCTCAATCATTCCCGTAAATGTTTGTTAGAGTAATATTTTAGTCAGAAATTATTGACTAGATTACATTTAAGTTTCTACCTATATCTTGTGGAAAGCAATACGAGTGGTGGAACGAGAAAAGAGAGATGGTTGTCAAATCAAACTCAAACTTCTTCCTCCTCCCCACAATTCCTCCTGAACTCCTTTACTACTTCTAAATAAACGCTAGCCACAAAATACTAAAAAAACTAATTCTTCCTCAGTTGATGAATAAATATGCCTAAGTTTTAAACAACTTCCTATTTTTGCCCCAAACCTATTTATAATACGCGCGCATCAGTTGTAGACCATTTTCATTTAGTACAGACTTGTTTTAATTCAAAGGCAAACGCAATATTTCGAGATATTTGTCCAAAATTGAGAATAACTTTCAAGACCTCCCTAACTCGTTAACTCAGGCACGGTGAATTTTACTGTGTTATCAGGAGCAACTATTGGCATTTTAATAATAATATAATAAAACAACAACAACAACAACAATAATAATAATAATAATAATAATAATAATAATAATAATAATAATAATAATAATTGCACGATTGAGACAGTAAGTCCTGCTATTCCACATACCCAATACTTTGAACTCTTTGTTAATGCTTTCACATTTCAACCCCATCTTCTCTCGGACTATTCGCACTAGGAAGTATTTTGTTTCAGATCCATAAACCAACAGAACTGAGCTAGTAATGACTGAGCTAATAATAACAGAAAGAAGAGAAGGGCAGCGGAGACTCACGAGCAGCGCGAGGGCGCGCATGGCGAGCAGCGCGGGCGGCAGAGCGGACAGGCGGTTGTGCGCAGCGAGCAGCGCGCGCAGGCGGCCCAGGCGGCTCAGCGCGGCGGGCAGCTCGCGCAGCTGGTTGCGCTCCACGCGCAGCTCCTGCAGGCTGCAAACACACAAGCACTCCGTCAGCTCCATTCATTCATTCATTTGTATATATATTAATGGAACCTTTGAACACTTTCCTCAGAGCGTTCAACAGTTTAGGAAATTAATTTAGGGTATTATTAAGTAAATGAGGGAAAATAGTGGGTTGTATAGCGATGCGTAAGTGTTTTCTTGTGAAGTAAGGTGACCTGCAGTATATAGCAGAGAAGTAAAGAAGGAAGTGTTCTGTAGGTCTTAGTGAAGCAAAGTGCAGTGAAGTGCACTGTGATCCTAATTGTATAAACATTCAGTGCGGAGTTGGGATATAGAAGTTTTATTATATTATTTTTTCTCTTAATATAATTTAATGTTTAATGAATCAATAAGTTTTTATATTAGCATTATTTTACCGTTAATTTTTATTATTTTATCATTATTATTATTACTATAATTACTATATAATTTGTTAGTTATATTACATTATTATTATTATATGTTGCTGAGAGACTGTTCTTTTAATGTTTTTGTAATTAGCTGCCACCGGGCTATACCCATTTGCAGTTTAAATATCTTTATCTTTAATTCATTATTCATTCATTGGGGTTTCCGGGAGCGTCGAGGGCTACGATCACTAGTCCCATGAGTTCGGTGCATGTTTATCGCAGAAGATGGCGATGTTCTCCTCCACTGGATGGCGAAATCCAGCACCGACCTACATGTCAGCTTGCGGGATTTTCCCTATCTAGGAGTCTTCCACCAGCAGGACGTTGACCCAGCGGGAACCAGCTCTGAACTTCCGAATGGTCGCTCGAGTTGTGTAGTAGTGTCGTGCTTGTAAGTAAGGGGTGAGGATAGGGTAAAGAAGAGGAAAGAAAGATCGCGTGAGGACCACGGCCCTGTTGATCTGGTATTGATCGGAGAAATCACGGAAAACTACCGATCACAGCAGCCAGTCTCATTCTCCTGCTGAAATTGAGGAGAATTCAAGCGGCTGAATTCTATCTAGCTATCTAGTTACTATCGAAAATACTGCCACCATCGGCACTCGAACCGTGAAACCTCCCTGTCAGAGGCATAACAGTTACATCAATTGATGTTCTGAGCCACCTAAGCCGGTCTCAACTCAACAAAGTATATCGATACCAGCCACAAATGTCTCCCTTACACCCGATTAAAACACTTTTTCTTCTTCTTTTTGATGCCGTAGTTTCAACGAACGCGTGCATTCGCAGAGTGATTTCAATCAAAGATGAGTGAAAATAAGGACTAACGCTTACTTGCTAAAAGCTGTATATTGATCAACAACTATTATCATTGATAGTAGAAGTTAAGTCTACATTAGTACTTCTTTGTGACTTATATAACTTTTCATCGTAAACATTTCATATTCATGAAGAATATTTAAAATACACAGGATGAGCCGATGAACGACGGGTACATTTAAGAAGTACATTAAGAATTATGATACGAACGCCAAGATTTTTCTTTTGACGTCGATCATTTTCTGTACCAGACTTTTTTTGGGACCTGAGAAGTTTCAGCAATCTCTCCCGGCAGTGCTAGCGATGACTTCAAGCGATGTGTTTCTTCCTGACATACAAACGTAATGCAGCACGATGTGAATCTACACGAATCCAATGAACGACTGCATTAGATGACATCTCGTCTTCATTCCTAAGACCTGTCTTCATCGACCCTTCCCCGTTCTCTAATTCTCAAGGCCTTCCAACAGACTTAGACATTCACTCGCAACCATTGCAATTCACGTTGTTATAAAACTATCAAACTGCTTAGGCTAATGTTCTTGTCCTCTTCCGGAGAATGCCAGTTATGAGGGGAAAGGTTCGGGATGTAATGCTCTACGTCGGCATCCCAAAAGAGATTAAAGGGACTGATGGGAAGCGGAGATGCGCATGATCCGTGACCCATTGCATAAGGACCTGTTCCGGCATTCGCCAGGATAGAAAACCTCAAATTTCCTCTTTAAGATGCCGGAGAGTGGATCCATCCTCTCTTCGGCTGACACTTGCTTGTATGCCCATCTCCGCCAGTTACAAGATTATTACTTGTCGTTCCCACATTAAGGGATGAAAAGTATTGGAATCACCAACAATACGATCACGAATTTTTGGTTGTACGGTTCGTGTTTAAGACTCTTGGTTCGTGTCTGTTCGTGTCTAAGAGCTGTAACTTCGCATACACGTCAGTACTGAAGTCTATTAGTGCCGTTTCAAAGATGATTAAGATTGGTGCAGATGGAGAGGAGATGCATGCAATTTTGCACCCGAAAGTCACGATGGCTGGATGGATGTGTCACGTATAACTCTGTCGAATTAGAAGTTTTTGAGCTATAGTTTGGTAAATACGTTAGTATTCAGACATAACTGTGCTTTTGAAAAGATAATTAAGGTATTTTGATTTTTGGGGCTACATTATATGAACATTTTGTGAATTTTTAAAAATTTTCCGAAAATGGCCGAACATTTTTTCTTTATTTTTTGGCTCCAACAGAAGAATGTATATTTGTAAGTATGGTGTAGTTTCGATTTTCATTAAAACTTCTGTCATTTAAAAAATTGTAAAAATCATTATATTAAAACACTTTTTCGTTTAGAGGGAAATTTGAGCGTTCTGCTCAACCACACTTCGTAATTTTTGCTTTAAATGAAAGGTTGTGACCCCCCAGAAGTCAAATCGTTTGCTTTGACAAGTATAAACTTTTTTATAGTATAAATACTAAATTTTAATAATATTTTCAAATTCATAGCTTCAACACTCATCTTTCGCCGTTTGTTTCTGGCTTCGAATTGTTAATGCCGTTGTTTAGTTGTGTGTATTTCTGTAGGTCTATTGAAAGCATTCGATGTTTCGTCGTTTGGAGCGAGCAAGATTATTACAGTGATGAATTACATTTTTAAATCAAAGCGGATACTATGATTTTCTCTTATAGTCCACTACAACTTGTATGCCCAGATCTTTGTAAATATAAAATATTTCAATTATATTTTCAGAGAGATGTTTAATACTCTCTGTTGACAGTAAACACGACGGAATTTGTAACTCTACTTCATGAATTTAGTCTTAGAGAATAAGTACTAGAGTCGGGACTGTCAAGATTCACCCACCTTGACGATTGTGGCTATCCAGGTCGTCGAAATAGTGGTATTTCTAAGTACACGGTTGCAGCGCGAGACGTCTTGGCACGCGAGGCGGTGGGAACCCACGACCCTCTCAGATGGTCAAGGCGCATCTGCCCTAACGATCGCGGCTTTCAAGGGCGGCAAAATAGTGGTATCTTGCGGGTGCGGCGCGAGGCGACTAGGTCCCACGATTCTTCGAGACTGTCAAAGGGCAACCGTCTTAACGATCGCGGCTACTGAAGTAAAATAGTGGCGGTATTTTAAGCCACACGCGTGCAGCGCGAAGCGTCTAGTCAGCGAAGCGACTAGAGTCCACGACCCATTGAGACTGTCAAGGCGCACCCGCCATAAGGATCGGGGCCATCAAGGTCCGTGAAATAGTGGTAGTATTTAAAAACACCGGTGCAGCACGAGGCGTCTTGGCACGCAAGGCGACTAGAATCCACGACCCATCGAGACCGTCATGGCGCAACCTCCTTAATAATTGCCGTCACCCAGAACGACCTAACAGTGGTATCTTAAAGCACATGGGTGCAGTGCGAGACGACTAGACCCCACATCCCTTCAAGGCGTGAATGTCAAATCCCATCTGCCTTCATGATCACGGCTATCTTGTTCTGTGAAAAAGTCGTGGCATTTAACCTTTCAGTGGTCGCGTGGATAACTATTGTTGACAAATTTTTGTCATGACTTTTCCGTACTTTTCGTAAAATGCCCCAGCTATTGTATTACAGCAAAATATGACTCAAATGATAACTGCTGTACTAGCAAAAAGCGTCGGAAAGAGCTTGGATTACAATGGTAGTCCGCGCGACCACTCGCGGTTCAGTTTATGACCAAAGCTAACATGAATATAACTGTAATCGATGCTCTGAATGTTTATGTAAAGAACAACAGCGGAGGAAGTTTGACTAGAAGGGGATTTATAAAGGATATCGCTTTGTTCTTTATGAAATCAGAAATGGAAAAAAAAGATCCAGAGAAAATCTGTGCCGACAACAACAAGAAAACGCTGGAGACTTTCACTGAATATCCGAGAAGGACCGAGAGGTTAGCGGAGTAAACCGAAGGGCAACTTGGAACAACTGTGTGGACGTCAACGAAACATGAGAACTCGACAGTACTGCATTAATTGTGTCTAATAGGTGTGTCTATTTCTCATTAAGAAAATCTGTATGAGATGTTCATCTGATGTTGACATTGAAAATATTCAGAATAGAGGTTCCAGATGTTTAAGGTAACCAAAATAATAAAGTTTGCAATAGCAATTCTCAATCTATTACATCTTTAGGAATTTTTTCATACACATCTTTTAGATCCGATAGTAAAGTCTTCTTGTCCACATTTCCTACGGTTCCCTGTCTCCACTACTACTCCCCTTCCTCCTTCCGCACCCCTCCCTACCTTCCGTTACGCCCACTGCACCCCGCGCGTAAGCTCCAACCTTCCTCCCCGTATTTCCTACGCAGAAGCTCATACAGGCCGTTGACGAAACGACATTGAAAACTGAACATCAAACCACCACTTCTTAAACAATTCGTTATGATTTTCGGAGAGTGGAGTTTCTATTACTGTGTGCTGACCTTGCCTCATAATGCCAGTGTCTTAATTATTACTTTAATTTTTAACATGGCGTTGGAGAACGTTTTGAATTTCTCTTGGGGTATCTCATTTTAGCATATTAACAAGAATTCATGTTACTCTTATTTATCGGCTACTTAATTGCCTAATTCGACAAAATCATATACCATTCACGATTAATTTCAAAGAAAGAATACCTATGTGCTATTACTGAGTTCTTATGTGTTGATCATTCTTAATGTAATTTCCGCTCTCAATAAACAAGATGTATGTATTAATTATACTAATTTTAAACCTTTGATTTTAATACTTTTATGTATATCATTTTTTTACATGCATCATTCGTGTTCTTACAATTTTGTTCAATTCCTTGTTTTATAGTTCATAACGTATACAAGGCTGAGGATGAAAGATCATGTTCTTTCGAAACGTTGCTACGTATTGATTGCGTATTTGAATTAAATGTTAATTAATTAAAAAATATTGTTGTGTTTAATACTGACTGTCTATAATCCTACGGAACACGTCAATTAAGTAAAAATGAAAATAACAGTCATTAGGTCAATTTTATAAAAGAAAATTTGTTCCTAAAATTTTGTTAATAATAATTTTAAAAAAATGGATTACAATTGAAGACCTCGGCGCAATAACATGCTATGCCACAATCCTCTCACATTCTCTACTCTCCTTTTTCTCAGAATGTAGCAAAGATTTAGACATCGAATTCTACGCATCAGAACAACATTAATTTATGAATTACACTGCCATCTTTCGGCTGAACCTTTAAAATAAAAACCCAACATCTAGATACATCTATGGGGCATCGAAAAACACTAATATCTCAGTTTCATGAGAAATGCAGCATAGCATGTTATTGCCTCAAGGTCTTCAATTGTAATCCACGCGACCACTCGCGTTCCAATTACGAGCGCGACCACTGCAAGTGTTGAACGCCCGTGTGCAAGCGCGAGGAGTCTTGATTGATTGATTCGTTCGTGTTTCCGGGCGCTTCGAACTACTTAGGTCATTAGTCCCGTAAGTGTAGTGCGTGTTTTCTCTCTCGGGAGATAGCGGTGATCTTTTCCCCGCTGGATGGTGAGATCTGGCACCGACCTACCGTCAACTAGCGGGGTTTTCCCCTCAACCAGGTATCTCCCACCAGCAGGGCACCGCCCCAGACAGGACAAGCTGTAAGCTCTCGACCGATCTCTCGGCTTGTGTGGTCATGTTAGTGTAAGTGTGTGTAAGGGGTGAGGAATAGGACAAGGAAGAGGAAGGAAAGATCGCACGCGGTCCATGGCCCGTTTGTTAGGGTAAATGCTCCGGCATTCACCTGAAGTTGATCGGAGAAAACACGGAAAACTACCGATCAGAGCAGCCGGCCGCTAGAATTCTCCTCCAGACAGCGACTGTACTCGACCTAGCTGACAAGCTAGTGTCGAAAATCCTGGCCGCCGTCGGGACTCGAACTTGGGACCTCCCGGTCAAAGGGACTGCAGTGACATCAGCTGATGCACTGAGCCATCTCTCCCGGCGCGAGGCGTCTTGAAGGGGAGGTGTGGCAAGGCGCGCGCCCGCGCGTCGTTAGGGCGGAGAGCGCGGGCCGCGTGGGAGCGCGCGCAACCTCCGCCGCGCACAAAGGGCGGCGCTGCGCCGCGCCGCGCCGGCGCAGATGCAGCGATAGCCGCCGCGCGCCGCTGCACCCGCCCTCTCCCTCCCACCCACCCACGCACATCCACGCGTCGCTCGCAGCGATGCAACGCCTGCTCACTAGGTACTTCGGGTGGGATTACCTCATTTGTTCTGAGGAAAGGGGAGCTGCGAAGTTACGAGCCTATGTGAAGTGCACAGGATTTCGGTGATTATTCCAATCGTAAAATTTAACTAATGAAACATGAATTCGTTTTACACCAGCCCATCAGAATCAAATTCTCCATCATTTGTGTTACCATTCAGTGTATAAAGAACATTAGACGAGGTCGTAGTGGCGCAAGTATGCTCAATATTTCGGTTGCGGTCTTTTGTGGTTATTAATTATGACATCCATTGAGTATGTGAACTATGAAGGGTGTCACGAAATTTTGTGGTTGGGGTATCTTCAGACGCCAATAAAAAATGTGGATGAGAACATCATGTTGTCACTATTGTCCCTGTACCCTATAGTTCTGTCTTTTAATTTTTTGTTTCAATCGAAAGATAATAAAGTTCATTAAGAAATGTCCTTCCATCCCTTAGTGATATCTCGAACAGTTTTTGAAGTTAAAGTACATTTTTTTTTGATAATGGGAAGTGAAAAGTTGTTAGGAGGTTTTATAAGAGCCATTTCAAATCAATTTGGTAAAAGACCCCTCGCGACAATCGTGAAGTTTTACGAAATTTTATGTGCAAAATTCCACTCGTCTCAAGGATTTTTTGCAAAATTTTAGCTTCTCAGGGGGAAATAGCTTTGCAGCTTTAAGAAACTTCAATACTGTCGTTTTATAGTAATGATATTAGATTTTTGGAATATCAATTCAATTAAGCTCCCCTTACTTGAACAACTTTTTTCGCTCTATTCATTGGAACTAATGTACTTTTCAATTGTCATTACTGGGCGATTAAAATTTGTCAAAAAGAATAGTTCAAGTAGTAACAATTCCGTCTGTTTCTTTCTACTCCTTCTTTGCTCTAGTGGTCACTCACACTAACCCAGAAGAAAGTCTTGCTACGTATTGTATCACCCAAACTTCTTGCTGTTGAAAAAGGCGATTCACAGTTTTTTGGCAATAGAATGACAACCGCGTAGCATCAGCTGTCGACTACATAGTCAAAATCCACGCCCAAGCAGTTGATGAGGCTGCTGCTTCTTCAATTGAGAGAGTTTGGATCCACCTTCAATGTTATTTACTACGCAAATAAATGTATTCTATTTTACCAGGCTTCTATTCTCATTGTTTTAATTTAACTGTTGTATTATATTTGAAGATAAATGATCGCCTGGTAAAAGCGACTGGAGCACCATCAAAGTGACTGTTTTCTTTACAAGACTTTTGTTATACAAAAAATACAGAATAATTGTTTATAGCACTGAAAACATGAATAATTCATTATGTTGAGCAAGTTATAACGTTGCAATGCGTAAGGGTTTCAATCTGTTGTTTAGCTACCCATTACTTAAGTTATTCCAATTCCATATTCATCGTTATACCGAAATACATTGGTCGAAAAATAACACGAGCTAGATTCAGACCTTCTCACAATTAATTTATAACGATATTTTGATCAAAATGCCTCAAAACAAAGTTCGCAAATTATTGATAATTTTGCTCGAAATAAAATTTGCATACGAACTTTGACTATTAAACTTTTCATAATTTTGCGTTAAAAGAGCTTAGCAACGAGAAACCATCTTCTTGAATTCTCATCGACAATATGATCATTGCTTCAATGGCGGAAAGAAATTCGTATAACTAGATCAAAAAATCTTGGGAAGATGGAACTAATGGTTCTACAACAGCATACACTTTCTCACATTATTTCTAAATTTGTAATTTTTCGAAATTTCAAAGTTCAACGAAAATTAGTCCAGCACCTTTCTTTTAAGGCACCCCGTGTTCTATACGAAGAAAAAATTTGGAGCGCTTTTTAAGAAAATGTTTTTTTAAATAAATTGTAATACTTCAAGCACACATTCACAAAAACTACATGTTTTTAATGTACATGCCCTTTTTAATGAGCTGATTTTTTTAGAACAGATTTTAAGTTAAAAATCTCTAAAGTCGAGTTTTGTAGTATTATTCCCATAAGTGTAGTTTACGTTTTATATCCGGAGGTGAGTTTTAATTCTCCTCTAGAACGTGAGATCTGGCGCCGAGCGACACGTCGGTTTCTGGAGATTTCCTTCCTCCAAATATCTTCACTAGCAGAAGTCCGTCAGCCTAGTCAGAAGAAGCTCTAAGCTCTCGTCTCTACTCCCGACATGCCTGGTGGTGTAGTGCATGTGTGTGTAAGTCAGGAGTGAAGGATAGGTCAAGGAAAGAAAGAAAGCTCACGGCCCGTGGGCTATTGAAAAAGGCACTGCTTCGGCATTTGTCTTGTGTTGATCGCAGAAACCACGGAAAACTATCGATCAGGGCAGCAGTTCGCTAGAATTCTCCTCCACTTCGCAGATGAATTCGATAGCTTTCATGTAGCCAGTGCCTTAAATCACTGTCACCGTCGGGACTCGAACGCTAGGACCTTCCGGTCGTGGTCGCTACAAAGACAACGGTGATTATCGTTGTAAGCAAACTCTGCCTGTGAGGAGAGAAAGCAGAAGGTTATTAAAAAGAAAGGGAGAAGCAAGAAAGGGCACTCATACGGGGAGAGAAGAGAAAAAAAGCAAGGGATAGTTAAAAAAGGGAGAAGGAAAGAGAGAAGAGAGAAAAGGGGAAGGATGCAAAGAGAAACGGAGGAGAAGAAGAGACGAAGGGAAGAAGAAAATAAAAGGGTTAATTGTAGGTTAGGTGCAAAAATGGGTTCGGAGGAGTAGAGGAAAGGAAAGGACGTGCCCTTCGTGTCATTATTTCATTACTAAGCTAATTCCTCGGGTGGAGAATCGAAGGAGCGCCTGGACCACCCTGGCCGCTCGTCCCTTCCCAGGGCGCGCCTGTGTTGCGTGCGGCTGCGCCTGGCCGGAGAAACGGTCCGTGGGAGCGGCGTCGCGACGTCCGGCGTCGGCGCGGGCGTCGCGTGTTGCGTGGACGCCCCACTGCTTTCCTGCCGCCCCTCGCTTGTTTTGTTAACCCCTTCAATCCAGGGAAGAGACACATGAACAAGCTTCTCTCGGATTAAGTTTCAGAATTCAAACGATGGTGTGCATAGGGTTGAGAATGAGAAAACCGGAAGATGGCGTGTGTAAATTTCACTCCCAGAACATATGTTTATGAGAACTTTGAGCAGCGCATGCCATTATTTTGAAGAGATTTTCTGAAACAACGACACGATTTTCAACATGAATTAGTTTATCTTCTTAGGATCATAATAAAGACTGATTTACGTAGATACGTGTGTAGCAACCCCGTGTGTAAATCCCCAGAAATTAAAAATTAAGGATGGGACACAAATTATCCAAGTTGAATGAAGCAGTTCGATTGGTAAATGGACATTAAATACCTGTAAGAAAGAACAACTTATTAGAGCGCAAAGTACCCCACCGTAGAAAATTAAAATCCTTGAAAATAAACATAAAAATAATACTCTGTAATACTATAATAATACTACTCTATACGAACACAAAGCAACGTATCACACGATGCAAAATAAAACACATTCAGTAAACCAGAAGTGACTGCAATGTTTTGCAAAACTAAACGAAACTTGCAACAAAACTCTCGTACGCGGAACGATATCAGGAAAGCAGTTGTACAACAAAAAGCGAAGTTCCTGGTCCCGCAAATCCCCACCAGGAAGAGCAGATGCGGCGTGGCGCGGCGTCACATCGCAGCGCCCGCTTTCGCCGTCAAAACGCGTTTCACCGCGCGTTTTGCATTCGCCAGTTATGCCTCTTGCACACAGTCAGATTTTTTATGAAATGAGTTTTATGAAGCGTACATTAACCGTTTTATGATACGTTTCACGAAACCTGTACGTTGCAAACTGTCAATTGTTTCGAAAAACTATTTGGTTCACCAACAGTGAGGAATACAGTGCATTAAGGTCCACCAACAGTGAATTTACATTGGTAAATACACGAAGATACGTGTAAGAAAAAACAGCGTTGTCATTAAACAGTCATTGTGACGCGAAGACAAGCAAGTTAGCGGGGAATTTCAGTTATTACTATAATTATTGGTACGTCCGGAGTTAAGAAACAAACTAAAAACATATTTTCTATATATTCTATACATATTCATATAGAGTATTTTGCAAATGGCGCAGTTTGTTGTCGTTTGAATTTTACTCATTTCTCATAAGTTTCGTTCCGTCTCGTCGACAATGGTGAGGGTTGAGAAGGCTGATTGGTAAATGTATAAAATTATTTGATGAAAACAGGACAAGTTTAATTAAATACTTTTTTAAATTTCAGCATTACAAATAACATTTATCGTTAAAAAATCATTCACAAAATGACATCTTAGGTAACAGATTATAACGTATTTGCCATTTTTGCGCGTATAATTGCTTCATCACACAATCATCATTTAGCCAATCACAGTGCAAAAACGGTGGGTTGGTAGTGGCAAGTGGTATACAGTTTTTTCGCACCGGTGTCTGAAATCGGACTCTCGTTTATAATGTTGGTTTATTGCATTTGTATAAATCTGAAGCATTGCTTCTAATATCACTTGTTTTCAAAGAATTTTCATGCAATAAAGTTTAACATTATAAATAAGTTGCATAACATGCAATTATGAGACTCCAAATTTTACGAAGAGTAACCTAGATTTTATTAAATTTATGAAACGTATTTCTAAAAAGTTCCGCCGAGAGCGAAAGGCATTGTCCTGGCGGGCGAATGGCACGCGCCGCCGAAGGCAGCGGAGCGCAGGAAGCGGAGGGTGACGATCGGCAGCGACCACCCGAGCAAAGCGCCCCGCCCCCCAAGGTCGACGCCCGGCCGCCGCCGCATCGGCACTCTCCCCGCTGCTTTTCAGGCGTGGCGGCTTGAAGGCAGTTCAGGACGGCGTATGTAAATTGGGGGCCAGAAGGAAAATAAGAGTTTAACCCATATGTAAATAGGGAAGGACCCAGAGAAGGGCAAATGCAAATTGAGGACCGACTCATGTGTAAATTGAGGACCGATTATCTCATCCCCTTCCAGGTAAAAGTGGAATTTCGAAGAACACTTTTGTAGCCATTGTTTTTAAAACATAACTCCCTTCCCAATTTTCCATTCCAGGACGAGCATTTTTCTTTTGAAATATGGTTTGGATTAAGCTGGTTTTCAATTTAATGAATTCTGATTTTCTTGCCATGTTTATATTCTTCATTTTTCTAGGCTAATATTCTATAAGGCTGAACATGAATTTGGACACACTTCTAGTGCTTTCTTTGATTTTCATTTTGATGTAGGTCGAGTCTGGAAGACTTTCATTAAGGCACAAGGAAAAGCTGAACTACAGTGTGGCGGCGGCGGCGGCCCCCTTAACGCACTTGCCTGTTCAATCAGTCCTTTCCCTACCTGGGTTGGTTTGGTCCAACATTAGCATGTAGACTTAGTAAGAAAAAGTCGCTAGAAGAGATGAAGGGATTACATATGCCCGATCAGTTGAAGTGAGCAATGGTGGCGGACCCGTTCAAGTGCTGCTGTGCTGGGATACTCTACCCATTCTCTTTGCATGTTCTCTGCCACTTCAGCCTCGTCAGACTATGGCGAAGCCATGGCGTACTAGCTGGACCATGGGCTCATGAGACCTATGGCAAGGAGGTCGCACCCTCTTTCGCTACCTATTGGGCATTTTCTCTCTGCGAGAAACTTTCACATTATCAACCAGCTGAATAAACTGGGACATGCCAGTGAATAGCAACAGATTAATTTTTGGTCCACCCGGGAATATATCCCGGGGTCGCCGCCTGGAAATCTAGCTCGCTAGCTACGATCTTCGGGGGTGGGGCAACATTATATCTAATAAATAAAAGAATGATCTTTCAAAATATGGAAATTATTTAACCCAACAAAACGCTGGTAAAGTAAAGAACAATTGCGGAGGTCGGCTTTTTTTTCTTAACACGCGTTAATACCTCTGGAGCATTTCGGGATCTAGCATGTGCTGTTTTGAATGAGATACTGATGATGCCACTCAGAGCACAATAATTCGTGTTGTGCGCATGCGCTAAAATGAGGGTTATTTCAGCTCTTGAAGGATGACGGATTCACAACGCTTCACAGATCTGCTATCTATCCAGCAGTTTCATATTAAAAAATATGAAACTGTCAACAGATTGTGCTAACAATCACAGAACGGTGAGATGACAGCAAAATTGGATTTAAACGTCTAAAACTAATTTAAAAGAATATACTTTGTCAGTTGAGAAAACAAATTAACTGAATAGTCAATAAAAACCTTCATTACGACAACAAATATAAATTATTTCTATAAGCAGAATTTTAGGTGGAGATGTTATCAATTTCATGTGGATGTATTTTAAACTAGGAGCGATCATTCAAATAGAATTGTATATACCGGATGTCTTTACTCGAGAATTGCAAAATGTCTTATTTTTGAGATTACCATCCCCATTTATCACGGATCAAAATAAAGTTTTAGACAAAACGTATGTATTTTTCAGTGTAAAATCCTAAACTGCAATAAAGAATGGAGGTTCTCATTTAAGATTTCAACTTTGCCGCTCACAGGGAGCTGGGGGAAGTTAGATTTTCGATCAGACAGGTGTTTCTCTTGGAGATATTAATTTTTTGTCTGGGAAATTGTTTGATCCAATACGTATTTTTCGAGTTATTTCGAATTGTCAGGTTTAATGAAACACTGTGTATATTTTATTATGTCATTTTAAACTGTTTTGGAGCTGGAAAATTTAACTAAGTCACTTAACATAGGGTTTCAGCACCTGCCGCCACCGGAACCACGAGTGGACTTCAGGGGACGGTTTTCGGGCACGTTGTTAGGTGGTAAAAAATCACTTTTATAGGGTGGACACTTCGTGAAACAAGAGATGCTGCAACAGCACATACTTTCTCGCATCGGAAACAGTTGTGAAATATTAATAATAATATTACAATTTCTGCCCTACTACTTCAGCTATTACTTCAAAAAGTCCAATACAATCAATTCAAACGAAGTACTTGCCGTACATATCTGCGTTTAATTCGATAGTCTGGAACAGTAGTCATTTATTACTTTTACAAATGAAATAAATGAAACATACATGTAACTATTTCAGTTAAGCAGCACATTATACAGACAAGCAAGAATAATTGCATCCAAGCTTGTAGTTATAGTTAGTGAAGTCAATATTACCAAAGGTAGTATCAAAAGTTCTTTGGAATATAGTTCATAAATCCCCGACTCAAGAAGTGAGGATTTACATGAGAATTAGTATGAGAAATTTAAGAAATATGATGCAACTTGACCATAGCGAGCCTACAGGGCGGGATTTCCTTTATGAGCACAAGAGCAAGAGGAACGTAGAAGGAAAGGAAAAAGGAATCAAGTGAAGTCTCCAGAACAAACCATGGTAGCGAAAGAAGAAGGCAAAGACGATAAACCGCCCGAGAAAGGGCCCCACCTTTGAAGCAAAACGCTGTAACAAAATAGAAGTAAAATGGAAAGTAAATCTTAAGAAGAATCTCGCAATTTCAGAAGAATACTGAGGAAGAGAGATAAGGCCAGCGGAGGAAGGAACCGCTTGCGGACTGAAGGTCTTGCTCAAAAAAAGTTACGCCAGTCCAGAGCTGACGCCACACCGGCAGAGCGGGGCCAAGTCGCGCGCAATTCGTTTGTTCCTGCGCCGGAAGTCCTGGCGGGGTGGTCGCATGGGTGCTGCTGAGGGCGCAACGAGGAGGCGCGACATGTGGCTTGCGACGGTCGCGCGCCACAGCGCCATGCGACACGGGGTCGCTCGCGCTGTATCTCGCCGCCGCTTTACGTAACGTACCGGCGGCGGCGTCTGGGGAAGACGCGGATGTAGTGAAACTAAAGAGGCACATTTGTATGCTCCTTGGCTCGCGCTTACGTAAATTCATGAATACACGCAACCGTGACGGTCACTCCGGGCTGGCGCGACAATTAATGCAATGTCTAGGCCCAACCGGTTTGCGCGGCACATCTTCACACGGAACGTACAGTGAAACATGAAGAGCCAAAACTTCATACTTTTTTTAAATTCCCACCGTACCAAGTACGCGCTGTGTAAAGTTTAATACAATTCTTTGTGCGAACGTGATACAGTATGCATATTCATAACAAACTATTTTGAATGAATTCTTCAACTAAGTATCAACTAATATTCACAATTCACAATTTTTAAACGAGATTATTCCTTAGTAACGAGGTGGTTAAGTAGTACAATTCTTTACGGTGTTTACCACGCAACTATGAAATGCGCTTGTGCTAGAACTATTAAGGTGAAAAGAAAACGAGAATCCCGTCATAATGACTAGCATTACCGTAACATTTTGTGTGAAAAACAAGATGAGAGAAGAAAATAAAATTCTAGGAAAATAATATAGTTTGTTGGGAGATTGAATGATTATGTCAACTTCATATAAAGTATCATTGTTATGTTCTCGCCAATGTCCAGTAGCAAGACTTATCAACACAGGTTGACATCAATTATCGGAAGAGATTAGAATATTCGATGATAATGTAGGTATCTTTGTTACATGAAAGTACTTTTTTAAGACATTTCATATACGTCCTTTAAAGGCCCGTTTTCTAAAATATGAACCCATAAATCTTCACTCTGTGAACTGATCCATGAGGCGGGGTTAAACGACCGAACCGATGACATTTGATGCTACACGAACCAAGCGAAAATGGTCCACTGCGTTAGAATATCGTTTAGTGTTTGTATCGAGGATGGAAGAAGATGGGGAGTGGGGGCGTCTGGGCTCTCGGAAGGCAAAAAGAGAAAACGCTGCGGCTGCACGCTTGGCCGCGCGCGTCCGTCGCGAAGGGTCATCAGTGGGCGGTGGCGGGAGGGGGAAGGGCGGGGACGTGTCGCGTGGTAGCTTCGCGTGGCGTGCAGTCTGATACGCCAGGACAGTGTCGCTCCTGGCCCTAGGTCTCTTGCACAAATTTTAATTATTACATTGTTGTAAATATTAATACGTTATATTGTATACATACATTAAAAATTTAATATTATATATATTTAAAATCGTTGTAAGTAAAATGATTTGCACAACGCAACTATTTTGTGTATCAAACCATTCTATAACATTAATAGTAATTTATAATAAATAAGAAAATTACTTTTGTGTCATCTATTCTTTATTCAGCCTTACTGACTTTCATTTTATTTTAATTCAAGTATACCTAATGATACATTAAAGTCAGTAGTAGCTGATGCAGACGAAATTATTTTGTATTCTTTGTTGCAGTCACAGATTTATTTGAACAATCGAGAATATCCTCACTTTTAGCATTAGTGCTAAAAATTGGACATTTAGCACACTACGCATAACCTGAAAGATATTGAGATTTAACAGAAGTAAGAAAATGAACCGTTATTGTTTCCATTTCTTATCAGAAACTTGGTTGAAAAGACCTTTGATTGACCTTCGAAAGAACTTTGATTAGGAAAATTTAAGATTACTCAGATGTAGAAAAACATCTTAAGTGTCAATAGAGTATTTAACTAATTCAAGTGAAGTAATTTTGAAATGTTAAATCGTAAAAGTTAAATCGTAAGTTTGAAAGACCAGAATGGGACCCGTGACACGTAACACCAAAACCCTGACCCTTTCTCTTTCGACTTTCTCATCAAGTGGACTGCCTTGTACGGGACGTCCAATCCGAAACCCCAGACATACGCAGCAGGCGGAGAAGAGGAGAGATTGGAGACGTGAAAAACAGAGGAGAAGAGTGAATTTATGTCGAATTCCATACATCAGCTGTACCATATACCAAAAGAGGAGCAAATAATGGGCCATCCATCCATGTACCAATACAGGAGCAAATAATGATTGAGAAAAGTGAAGAAAACGTGACCCGCTGGGTATGAGCGACAAGCTATATACTGACGGATGAGGAAGAGATGAAAAACCCATAGAAATACTGAGAATAAAGAAACTACGAGAGTATAGAGGAGAGTGGGTAAGAAAAACAGTTCAAAATCGAAATATATATCTACTCAAAAGGCTGAAGAACGTTAAAAAAGAAAAGAGGAAGGAAAAAAATGAAGATAATAATACAAATAAGATTCAAACATATTTTTCAGAAGTACAAAGCAATTTCCGAAGCCACTATTGAAAGGGGTTGTATCTAAGTCACTGAACTCTGGAGAGAAAATATATAGACGTAGAATATTTATACGATAGTTCATATTTTATAGTATTTTGTTCCAACTTCCTTATACAAAACTACAAATAATTTCGAAAACAAAATGAAATTTGCAAAGGAAGTTATCTAAAAATTATTATATTCAGTACAGATACATACAGCATTCATCTTTTGTGTTTCTATCATTTCACTTGCATGAGAAGCCATTAAATCAAATTGTGTTCATAAAACACAATAAGGAAACAACTCAAGGTCAGAGTAAAAAAAAGCCTTTACGCTTAATGCGAGATAGCAAATACAGTGGATTTTCTTATTCAACTTCGATACTAGTTGCAACGGTTAAAAATAACAGAGAATCATTCAGATCTGTTTTTGTCATTTTATTATATGAGAAAAGATGAAACTGTGATCATTTCACGACATTGTTTCTTCGCTTTACACTATGCCATATTAAAATGCACAAAAAGAAAAGAAAAAAAAAACCGAGGCAGATCCGTAACAGTGTTTTTGAGATCTCCGTTAGGCGGCGGGCGAAGTCTTAATAAAAGTGTGGCAGCGGAAACATAAGCGAGGCTCGGCGCGGCGTCTCGCCCGGCAGCCTCCCCGAGTCACGGCCCGGTGCATGGGCTGCATTTCGTGCGTTGCCTCACTCACGCTGATTAACAATTCCACATTACGGAGCCACGTTGGATTCAAGCGAAATCCCCCTTTCTGTGGAGGCGGGAAGACGGGAGTTTATTTCATTTCGTTAATTTTAACGAACAATGCTATTCAGTTCATTTCAACTAATTAACTATTATTTCACAAACCTCGAATCTTCCCCAGGGATGTAGCTATAGGTAGCGATAGGGAGAAAGGTTTGCTTCCAACGAAATCAAGAAAAAAGTAATTTCACTTAATGTTGTGTGATCAGATCAAGCTTTTCTTTAAAGTTGAACTTTTTGTAGAAATAATTTTATATTTCTGTTTTAAAAGTATTTCAGATAAATTACATCCACGGGTTTTCACTAACTTGAGGAAGAAATGTGTCAATCTGTACACAAATTTCACAAAATGTGGCGTAAAACCTCTCGAGGTCTCCTTAATGTTTGTATGTCAAGAATACACTTCCAGCTCCACCCTAAAGATTCTTCTGGATAGGCACTGCTCGTGCTCAAGAGAAATCTTCATTTGATGAAAACATAAAATAGCTCTCTGAACTCCAAGGAATCATTATTTATCATGCTAAAATTTTTGAAATATTCGCGATCATCAATAATACAGTGCTGTGAGTTTTCAGACAGTTCACAAAATCATATTATCCAAAAATTGAATGCATTATACGAATTGACAAACGGACAATTCGAATAATGAAACGATTATCAATAATTCTTGAAGGGGTACAGATTTTGAATAGAATAAAATACTCATAAGCCAAAAAAACTTAGGGATACATAAAATAATATTACGCTAAGAGAAATCATAACGTCTTAAAATTATTATTGAAATAAGCTTCACATAATAATCGACACAGCGGTAAAAACAACGTAAAAATAATTTTCCAAACCCCGTCCTGAAACCTCTAGAAATAAGAGAAAGTTCCGTTATATTCCATTCTATTCTGCACTTCCTACTCATAGGTTACGCGTATTTCATTCACAATATGCCAGCAACGTGGGTCGAAATGTGATCAGATTTTGTTAGCGAAATAGCAGTTCCGGATTCTCCGCTAGAGAGGGACGGTGCGACCTTCTTTCAGATGGCTGCGCCAGAATGTTTCGCGTTAGCTTTTCCTGGAGCAATTAAACGAGTAGAGAAGTTCACAAAAAATATGGTCTAATTTTTGTAAAGCAAAATAATGAAATCTATTACTTTAAACATATCCTGTTGTCGAATCCCCACCACAACTTTCCTTAAATTTATCGAGGATATCACATTAAAAATAATGTTTTCAAGAAGAAATGATAATGATAATGAATAATAATAATAATGCTAATAATAATAATAACAACAAATACAATAAGAGCAGGGCCGGATAGCCGAGATCGCTGAGACAGTAGTGCCGTGGCGATCTCCGACGGCAGGACCCCGGGTTCGAGTCCCGCCTCAGGTGTAAGTGTATATGTGTGCGTCGTCCTTTCACCCCTCATTATCATAATAATTTCATCTAAAAAAATAGGATCCAGCTAAATGCTGTTCCGTTGATTAATTACATGCACCTGCCACCGAGATAATGTTACTGATCCCCGATAAGGGGAGGATGAATGCACGCGTCGTCCCAGACGGCCTACTCGCGGGTAAAAAAGAAAAAAATAATAGTAATAATAATAATAATAATAATAATAATAATAATATTGAACGCTACATACAATTATTAATGTAGGGTGACAATATCTTAACATTGATTTTAGAATGTGCGTAGACATTTCATATATCAACTTAATTTCACAATTTTTTGACACGCCCCATATTATGTGATTTTCGATATTTGTCCAAGATTTCTAATAACGCATCAAGCTAGGCAACAAAATTGTCAATTTAAAAATCAGCCATTTCTCTCTTACTCAATGACACCTAATGAAAACTGACCCAGGCACCTACCCAAAATGTGGAACATCACATTAATATACAATGTTCAAATGTAGAAAATATAGGAAAAAACTCTTGGAATTGAAAACAATCTTTTGAAAATTTTAATTCAATTAAAGGTTTAAAATTAGTGTTAAAATATTTAAGAATTACTAGTTTAGACAAATTAGTTTAATTTAAGGTGAAAATTATTGTAATTCATGATTCTTTGTGTGTTGTATGAAGGGTTTAAAATACTAGTAATGATTAAAACAATATTAATATTATAATTACATCATTAAAACAAATGAATGACTTAAGTTGTTTTTCAGAGTGACCTAAAATAAATTTGAAACAATGATCAATACCTTCGTAAGTATCCACAAGTAATTTATTGACTTTATATAAAACTGTATTATCTGTCAAATGAAAATCTTGAACGAATGTGTTGAGATATCATTCGAAACATAACGCTTATACAACTGAAGCAAGTTCGGTATATAGAATGTTCACTTCGTGTAGTACTTCCAGTCATCGCATGGATAAAAAAGAGCGGTCACAAAATAATTTGTCACTAATGAATGAGCAGAAACGCCGTCCAGAACAATAAAAATCCCATGAAATTGTAAACAAATATTATCTTTGGAAATAATTAAAATATAGTTTCACTGGCACTAGAGACCCAGATTATAGCAATATTTACTCACATCATAACTTTACTCATATACATACACACACACACACGCACAAATATGCTGTCACTGCAGACTGAAGACAAGACGCGAGGAGTGTCTTAATTTTTCTCTTATAAAATGAAACAAAATTTAGAGACAACGAGAGCGAAAACAAAATATATTACCTTTGCCTATAATCAAGAATAACGTCCAAAGTCACATATGCAAATCAAAAACAAAAGCCGTCGATCCGCTCTAGAAGATCAGAAAAAACGCAGGTTGTGCTTCCTAATTTTCGACTTAAAAATAAGCATAAATACCACTTTAAGTTATTTTAAAGACAGCGAATACCTAACGAAACATTACTCCGTGAAGAATGTCCGAGGGCCGTCGATTTCCCCACAAAATACATAATAAAATCCGCCAAGTAAGATTGTAAACCGATGAAGGGAAGATCTGAAGTACAAAACAAAAGCTACAAATGGAAGTAAATGTAAGGTACGTGAATCTGCTTAAAGAGCAGAAAAGGCATTGTGAGAATGACCATGACGATGAACATTGTAATCAAAAATTTCCTTCGAAGAAAAAAAAAAGACCGACAATATTGTTGAGGTCAGCAATACGCTCACTCGCAAAAAACAGCGCAGGCGCTTTCGGATCAGAGAAGCAGCGCACTATGCGTCTTGTAATTTTTCGCCATAAAGTAAGAAAATTCGCTATGAAACGAAAATTAACGATATAAACATGAACACATTACCTTTGAAGAATTGTCCGACGATCTCCGAATTCCCCGTAACTTAGGCACACACACACGTAAAACAAAAAAAAAAATCAACAAAAAACTGCGCCGATGCCGGAGGTTCAGAGACGCAGCGCAGGGCGCGCCTTACGAGGCGCCGCGGCGCCCATGTGGAGCAGAACTGGCACGCGCCGCTGGGGGCGGCGGCGGCGAGGGGGGCGGCGAGGGGGGCGGCGCCGGCCGGCGTCCGGCGGCGGCGGGGGCGGGGGCAGGGGCGACCCGGCCATTATGCAGACGCAGCGCCCGTGAAGGAGATGGACGCGCATGAGGTGGAGGTGGAGGGGAGGGGAGGGGGGTCGTGGAGGAGGTGGAGGGAAACACCGGAAGCGTCTCGCCGCGTTGCGCCACACGCTCTGACCACACCGCGGGCACGCAGGCCGGTCGGCCCTCCGCCTCCGGACACGGCTCCGCATGCGAGCCCTGGCCCTGGCCCTAGCGCGGCCCTTCCCCTTGGAACGCGCTAGGTCTGATCGGACAATGACGCGAAGACTAGAGCAGATCGATTGTTTCCACGGATGTTCACTGCTGTGGTCATTACTCCCATTACTGTAGATCAGTGGTATCAAGGTCTTCTACTGGTGGCTGTGGCACGCGTCGTGGCACCGTGGCATGCCACGAGCTTCTCTGCGCAACTAGCGTCGGGAAAGGGAACTATTACGAGTAGTTGTAACCCCGCCGTTTTGCAATAGGGATGGCGTTGTCTCCGGTGGCGGGGTGATGAACTGCGTGGAGGGGCGATTTTGTCGTGGCACTCGTGCCACGGACTCCCGCTCGTGGCATCGACTTTGACAACACTGATGTAGATAAGGTTTTATTGCGAGAGATGGAGGTATTCCTCCCCCGCTGGATAGTGAGACCTACACCTCGGCTTGCGGAGGATTTCCTCCTCCAGATATCGCCCATCAGCGGGGCACCGCCTCTGACAGGAGAAGCTTTAAGCTCACGATATGTGTCGTATTGTAGCGTGTGAGCGTAAATGTAAATAAGTAAATGGAGAGAATAGGACAAAGAAGATGAAGGAAAAATCACGCGCCGTCCATAGCCCGTTTGTTAGAGTACTGTTCGGAAATGTACCAGGTAATGATCGGAGAAACCACGAATAGCTATCGATCAAAGCAGCCGGCCGCTAGAATTCTCCTCCAGGCAGCGGAAGAATTATATTAGCTGGTAGCTACACACAAGATTACTATGTAGATAGTGTCGAAAATTCGCCACCGATGTGACTCGAACCCTACGACTTCCGGTCAGAGTCGACGCAGAGACAGCGGCAATGGTGACTCTGAGTTGAACTCCGCCGGTGATTAGAGCTGAGAATATAAGGTTTCGTCTGTCTGGAGCACTGGTCGGTTGCTCTGAACTCTCAGTGAACTGCGCGCGGATAGAGCTGCATAGATGCAGAGAGTAGCGCCATCTCAAGGGCCGTCAACAAGAAATATCGTCTCATCTGATGGCCCCGGCAAGCATCGTGCAGGAGTTTAGAGTTGAACGATGATTTTCGAGAAAATTATAATACTGATTTTCTGTAGATAGGTGCATACGATCTTACTCAATACCGCAGACTTCAAGCTCGGCAGCGGAATCCGTCAAGTCGTGTTCGCCGAAGAAATGCGCTAGCATCTAGGAACTCTAGCCACGGCGGTGCAGGAGCGCTATGATATATTCGAACTTCGGTGGCAACAGCCGCAGAGCTCTGAAAACTCTAGACTGTAAACTGTTTCTGTGCTTAGTTCAACTTTCATCGTACTTCGAAAGTTCTTCGTCTGTTCTAGGATTTCTAACACTCGGGGCCTATTCTCTAACTCGATCGACTTTACTATCTTCAATGCAAACATGGCGGTAAATGTATTGACGAAACAATTTAGATTTAGATGCATAAACGTGAATATGAGATTCTCGAAGAAGTTCCGAATTTCAAGATTTCATGTTTACGTCAGCACGACTCGAACGAACACAGTATCCTGTACCACAGCAACACCAAAAAAAACAGCAAACGTTTTTGTGAAGCAATATATTGCGGCAATATATTATAATATTAAGCAATATATTATAAGAGCAAATATAAGGTAATACATTATAAGAGCAAACATTGCCATTCTTCACCATCTTCACCACCTTCACCATTGCTAATGAAACGCCACATAGAATACCTCCCCGCGCCCCTAGTTTAAGAAATCATTGTCATACTAGCAAGGTCGTATTAGTTTTACTTGTAGTTCGATTGTAACCAGAATGTTATCAGTGTTATCGATTTAAGATGTTGTGTTTATGTTCACGAACATTCTGAATACAACGGTGTGTTTTTGTTATAATCACATGTTTACGCCTTCACCTCTGTGTCCACGTTTTCGTTGTGAATGATTCTTAATTTAGGCCCCTGCAACTCTCCTTTTCAGCCACCGCCGCACCGGCGCGCCCCTCTTCGGCGGGGAGGGGGCGCGTGGGCGTGACGGTTTCGCTGTCGGACGCAAAATCTGTCACCGTCCGCGCTCCGCTTCGCTTCCGAATCAATATCCGCTGCGGTCAATCGACCAAGAACAGATGGCTGATTGGCGATTTCCGAAGCAGTAGGCAGAAGAAGAAGAAGAAAAAGAAGAAAAAGAAGAAGAAGAAGAAGAAGAAGAAAAAGAAAAAGAAGAAGAAGAAGAAGAAGAAGAAGAAAAAGAAGAAGAAGAAAAAGAAGAAGAAGAAAAAGAAGAAAAAGAAGAAGAAGGAAGCAGTAGGCAGAAGAAAAAGAAGCAGAAGGCAGAAGAAGAAGAAATCAGAAGGCAGAGGAAGAAGTAAGCCGAAGGCAGAAGTAAAAGAAGGAAGCAAAAGAAGAAGGACGAAAAGGAACAAAGGAAGCAGAAGAAGAGCAGAAAAAGGAAGCAAAAGAAAAAGAAAGCAAAAGAAGAAGAAAGCAGACGAAGAAAGCAGGACAAGAAGAAGAAAGCAGGACAAGAATAAGGAAGCAGAAGAAGAAGCAGAAGAAGAATAAGGAAGCAGAAGAAGAAGAAGCAGAAGGAGAAGAAGAAGAAGAAGCAGCAGAAGGAGAAGAAGAAGAAGGAAGCAGAAGAAGAAGGAAGAAGAAGAAGGAAGCAGAAAGAAGAAGATGGTGAAGAAGGATGAAGAAGGAAGAAGGAACAAGAAGAAAGAAGAAGTGAGAGAACTGCGGACATGAGACATACTGTTTTCACATAAGAAATCATTAATTCTGTTCGTGTTCTTTTGCAAAAGAAGCCCACGTAAAACGGTACACTAAGAGCTACTTTTCAATAATACTTAATACAAAGTAGACTGATCTAGTCACCGCTGCAGGACTGGTTGGTTTTAGAATAAATTGAAAACAAATATTCAAGACGGAATTATGAAGTTCTTGTAAATGCCGCAAGTCTCGGCATAGGAACAAATATTGTGCTTCCCTGGACAAAAATTTGTTGCGCTGATTTTCATTTCAAAAATATGCTGCCTCCACACCAAATTCAGTCAGGAACCGTGTGTACATACCGGCAAACTGAAAATGTAATCACAAGGAAGACGTAGATACTTTCTGCTTTTATAAATGTGGGTTTAAAACATTAGACACATTCACGGGGATGATTCATGAATGCGAGACACGTCCTTTCCTAGTGATTATTCGCGCTTTCTCTTTTCCCCCGTTCCCTTCCCTTTTCTTATGGGCAGTGTCCGGAACTGACGTTTATTTTGTAACAAAAACACTGTACGGCCTAATTTTTTAAAAAATTAATCGTAATGTTTAAAAACAGACAACTCGGAAATCATTGCACATCATGATATTCTAAGAACACTCCAAACTTTACTGATTTTTCGTATTTATTATAAAGACAACCTATGTATATATCAGGCGAAATTTAATGTTTCTGTTTAATGACTTAGAAATAGACCAATTCTTTTTTTATTTCTAAATAACTGTGGAATTAATTTATTATATTTTTGAGCTTTATAAGCATGCTATTCTTTGTAAGACACTCACTGTATGTTTTGTGTATTAAGTTGACAATATTGATGATGTCCTGTGTGTTAGTGGAAGTTCACTACTTAAGCTTTTCATATTTTGTTAATTTGCTTCTCTTAATTTAATTTCACTTAAAAATATTTAAATAATTGTGGGGAAGTTATATACCTTTTTAGCTTAATTCTCTATTGAATCTTTATGCTGTTTTGTAGCACATTTTTAATTATGAATAGTAAATAAATAAATATGAATCTCAGTAGATAACATTGAACCTGATCTCGTAAGTTTCAATATTCCTCTGACAGAAAGGTGGTTCGTGGAATTACCCAAAAGTGATGGAGCCCAGGAAGTACGTGACGTGATGAGCAGAGGTATTTCTACTTGCGCCTGTGCACCAGAGCATGCAAAGGATCCGTAATTGAAGGCACTGAATCATATTTCGAAAGCCCCGTTGCAGTTTGCATTACACCTCAAGGCACCGGGTGATTCGAGCGGTAATACAATCACGTGATTCTTTTGCCACGATTACATTGTCTCTTTCTCGTCCATAGTTTTTCGATCTCTTGTAAGCAAATAGAATGGCAGCAAATGAAAATCACTGATATTGAATTTGACTCGGTTTTCTTCAGATTATTTGTATAGTTTATAATGAACAGTTACAATTCAAACATTTCTCCTTTTTTCAGTTTGATATTTCAAAGTAGTGTTATTATATAATATGGAAACAAATTTTAAAAGCAACCAAATTTTGTTTTCTTTAGTTTTCCAATTTCAGAGGACTTACACGTACAATCATTTTGGTTTCTAGATAGAGTTCGTAGGAAGAAATTGGCCGAGAACTGCTGGTTTAAATAGTTTTGCTTGCCTTCTTGATTAGTTAATGAAAATTGGCGACAAATTGGGATAATGCTGCCGAAGATGTTAATTCAGTATGGGAAAATTATTGTAGAAATTTAAAAAGTGTAGTGGGAAAAGGTGTAGAAGTAACGCTTCTTTCGGTTTGAAACGCAACAAAACTAAAGGAAGCCTACATCATATTATTAAACATACCACATTTTGCTCTGTAACATTTTACTACACTTAGGATAAATGAAAATATGGGAAACACTTAAAAGGATATAATGTTTATAATGCCTACGTGGATCGTGGATTAGCATCAATCTTTATAACATAGTAGACCTATTTTTACACAATTCGCTGACGAGACAGTCTTCCGAAGAAAAAGTATGATTGCTCCAGTGAAAAATTAATTTGCAGCTCTACTTCTGAGAATTCTTTTCTCTGTTCGCATGCAATCCCAGAACAGGTGCATTGCTTACTACATCCGGAGAAAACCAAAGCCCATCAGAAGAAAGGTGGGTTTCACACCGCTCGAGACGGACCTTCTCGCTTCTCTGCCAACAGTTGCGTGAAGTAACATGGCACGGTACAGCAGCTGCGACACAAAAAGCAGAGGAAAGGCCTCTCAATCGGTCGAGCGGAGACTCATCGAAACTGCCTTTTCCCCTCCGTTCACGGCCGCGCTCCACGCCGGCGTTCTCAAAGCACACTATCAGCTCTACAATTCCAGTGAAACATAATTCCTCTACAAGTACTCTATCCAGCTCCACAATTCCAGTGCAACACAATTCCCCGCCTATATTCTACAAGTACTCTATCCAGCTCTAGAATTCCAGTGTAACATAATTCCCCGCCTATATTCTACAAGTACTCTATCCAGCTCTACAATTCTAGTGAAGCAGATGATTTAATGCTTATATTCTACAAGTACCCTATCCAGCTCAACGGTGAATCACAATACCACGTCCATATTCTACGAGTTTTCTACCCAGCTCTAAAGTCTCAGTGCATGAGATAATTCTAGAAATAATGAAAGAATTGAGTTGTAAATAAAATAAATCAGTTCAATAATTTGTTTTCTCTTGTATGCTATCGTTATGGATAGCGGAATTAGTCCTCAACCCTAATCCCTTTCTTTTTGGTGCCAATTCGCAAGATTGTTATAGAAGGAGGCTCAAAAAGTGGCTCATAAATTAATATAACGCTAAGCTATTTCGTTTATGAAGATAATTCCCCATTTATTAACAATACAAACTCAGATAAATTAACTAATGCAAATAGAACAAGTTTGTACAAAACTATCGTCTACTAGCGACGCACTAATTTATAATTCGTACCTTAATAATATTCTGTAATCACGATTTGAATAGTTTCGACATATAATGGTTTCTTTCGTAAATTTTTTCAAGTGTGTCCAAGAAATCGCTTCGAATCGTCGTGAAATATATTTTATAATATAGCCAGAGATCTGTGTATCTTTTCTCAAGCTGGCAAAATTAAGAAATTTGGGAAGGCATTAAATTAGACACATGTGGATAGAGATCAACAAAGAAACGGCAGGAAAGAAGTCTGATATTTTCTTGAAATAAATGAAGATTATTTGGAATTGTACGGGTTTTCAATTTGTCAAGGCTTGAATCAAACGAGATTCAGCGGCAGATATGTCTTTTCAACACAAAAACGTGAGCATGCCCATGTGGTTGTCGCGGACGATCGCGTGGGTGCGCGAGTGAAGAGAGTTGAAACTTTTCTTGCCACCAGCGCCATTTCGCGGCAGCGAGAGGAACTACAAGCACATTCAGGTTGCTGTCGCCATCACAAATGCCGTACCATAATTAAATTCAGAAATTTGTTTAAGTCAATATTGCTTTATTGCAGATTTTTTTAGACCGGAGAAAATGCAAAATTACAATAAATTTCCAAATATCATGACTTGAACTGTTAGAATGGAAATAAATCTCACTTCAGGTAGGTCTCAAACAACATCATGAAACATACGCAGTACGTTTGCAACAATGTTGATGTTCTCTCACATACTGGAATTACACATTTAGAAAATAATTCTCTAATGATATTTGAGCTACCGTTAATTGAGTTGGCTTTTATTGACTGATAATAATGCAAAAATTGTCCTGCTTAACCCGTTTTATAATTAGGTAAAAAAACTTCTAGATTGTAGAATTAGAATGACAGAATTCAAAGTTATTGTCAAATGTGTTGTCATCTGTTGGTATTTTGAAACAGTCAATATGATAACCGTTTTTGATTACAGTGCTTTGTAAATGGAAATTCTTGTAGTATTACTTGTTACTAAAGTAGCAAAACGATTACAAGTATTTATTCGGTGGATCTCCTTGCCCATCCAAGGAGAGCCCGATGGAAAATCTATGCAAACAAACAAACAAAAAAAAAATCAAACGAAACTCATTGGGATATGGCAAAACTATCAGAAAGATTATGTGCACTATGATAGAGAGAGATGACAAAATAACTACAAAATTAAATGAATTTATTTTTAATGGAACAAGACAACAATCCAGAGAGTTAAGAATTCATAAAAATAACTAGAGTGCCATGCACTAAGTTCACTCTGAGTTGAGACAATCCACGAAGGTCGTCGTAAGTTACAAATGCTACTTAGTTATGCAAATTAACATTTCCTTGTCTTTTGTTTCTTGACATGCATGATGACTTTGTAGTTGCATACAGTATGCAGATACATTTGAATACAAAGATATTAAAAGCATTTTGCTAAAAGAAAATTAGTTACTAAACGACAATGAATTGATGAAATATGAGCATAGACGACGGGAAACCTAAGCGAGCGAGACAACTTTGTTTAAAAGTTAACGAGTGTGAAATTACTCCATCATATCTGCAGTAAAGCCTACAATTTTTAAACTCGCTATAACAATAACTGTTTAAGACGTGCACTCAATAGTACATGACACGATTCTGTTATTGTAGTTTTGGGTTAAACATATAGTTTCATTTTATGCTACCACTAACATCTTCGTCTAGATTAAAACCTAGAAGTCAGTTTAATTACCAAGAAGATCTAATCGTACATTGGACAGGACGCTAAAAATATGCGCGAGTTTAGTATCAGGGTGCATTGGAGGTCAAGGCTTGAGGTAGTCAGCTTCTCTTTGGGTTTTGTTTCGGACGCGGCCTGTACCGAAAAGGAACACAAATCTCCCACAAAGCGAAACGTCCTTGCGTATACACAATGGATTATGCTATTATCGGTAAGGTCGATCTGGTACCACACATCTACGATATTCAAATACTACCAAATTCACTATTCTTTTATTATCAAATTAATTTCAAAAATACATTGCAGTCAAAAATATTCGGAGAAAATTTGGGTAATGAAGGTTACATTGCATTACAATAGAGACGACATGAAACATTTTTCTGAAATAATCGATAACTTCGACATGACAAAGATGAATGCTTGATCCATCAGGTCAAAGCACCGACGTTAAGCGATTGACAGTGCGATTAGTAGGAATGCATGGCCTTCTCTTGATCACAAGATCATTCATTCTTAATTTTTTCAATAGTTAATAGAAACTACAATCGGATACAAAAATTCGATACTAACCATTACACCATGCTCTGAAGTTTTCTTTGCTCGAGTAATCAAAGACACATAAGAATTCAAGTAATTCGTGAGTATAAGTTCAGAACAGTCGACAGAATGGCACTGAGTGAATTTTAGGTATTTGAAGTTATTATTTTTTAATATAATTCCCTACACAGCGTTTTAACCTTTTACCTCCAAGCCATTGCGCAACAATAATTTCGTGTCAGAGCCTATACGATTTTCACATTAAAAAAATTACCTACTACAGTAATCCCTCGACATTGGCGAATTCGCGAGTTTCATTCGCGAGAACATTCGCGATTAGAGAAATGCTACCGGTTTTAACATTCGCGACTTCAACATTCGCGAGTGCGTCTTTGGCAGTACTTTTTTTAAATCTAGCACATTTTATTTCCTTTATTAGCGTTATCTGGGAAATGAACTCGGCAGACACCGGAGCTCAAAGAATCACGTTCAATAATACAATTGTAAAATTATTCAATTCAGTTGCGAGAAATTGGAGGTAAGGGTTTTGGCCATATGAATAGAAAAGCCATTCAGGATCTGTGCGACTCTCATAATGACCCCACTGAAGAGCAGTTTTGGGAAATCATCAGCGAAGAAAACCTCGAACGTAGTGAAGTAACAGAAGCGAACTGCGTCCTGGACCAATTTCAATGTTAAAGCTGTTATTGGCGTTCTAAAACTTCAACAAGCTCTGGTGGAAAGGACATTCGAATGTGATCCGAACACAGAAATAATTTCGAAATTTAAGAGAGAAATAGAAGCAGCGACTTTTCCGTGTTTGGGTATTAGAACAAAGAGGAGGGTGATGAACCAAAAAAATTAACAATTCCTATATTCAATCACTTTCAATTTTGAAATTAGTTTCAAATATAGTTTTATTTTTTTCTCTTTGGGATGTTAATTGTGAATTATTTCAGCAGCACTTACTCAGTTCTGCAATTGTTTTTTAGATTTTTTCTTTCTTTTTTAAACAGATTTTCGATATTCACCTTTCCCACCTAATCCACCTTTTTTCATTAAAATATGGACTCAACATTCGCGAATTTGACATTCGCGAGGTTTTTTGGGAACCTAACTCTCGCGAATGTTGAGGGATTACTGTATTTAAAAACATATTTGAAGAATATACCATAACATACCATACCATTTATTTCATTTCTAAGCATCATAACGTATCCCAAGATTTCCTCCTCTTCTTATAAAAAATATAAATCGTTTTTAAAGAAAAGTCATAAGGCAGGCTGAAATCATGAAACAAGATCAGGATATTTTGAACTCAAAATAAAAACAAAAGCAATGTGGAATATAATAAAAAATACGACCATATCAACTAGAAACTTTATAGAGAATGTTGTTTTAAAATATAACGATAGAGATTGAACGATCCGGCAACAGTGGCTAGTCTTTTTACCCAATACTTTTCGAGAATTGCTGCCGATCTCAGTAAGGGTCTTCAGCCACAAAATTCAACATCAAACGTTTCCCTAAAGATATTTAACACGACGTTTCCGAAACTTCTTCCTATGAAATTCTCAAACTAATCGGTAAACTAAAAAAAATTATTATTCGGCCGGTTTAGATGCTTTTCCAAATTGTTTGTTAAAGACTTATGAGCCTGCAATCACACACCCGTCAACTCACATATTTAATGCATCCTTATGCATCAGAACGTTTCCAGATATTTTCAAAACAGCTAAGATTAAGCTGCTATTAAAAAAGGCGTAAACATGAATTTCAAAATTATCGGTTCTTTTGTCAGTTTTTTTCAAAAGTATTAGAGGGACTTTGTTTTACGTACGAATGGAAACCTTTATCAGTAAACACGATGGGTTTTCAGATTGCCAACATATATTTCGAAAATCAAAATCTAGGGAAACAGCCATATTTTCTTATCTTAAAGATGTCGCCTCATCTATGAAGCAAAATGAAGTACCTATTGGAATATTTTTAGATCTTTCAAAAGTCATTGTCATATTGACATAAAAAGTTATGTCATTGATCATAACATTTTACTTTCAAAATTATCTTCTTGTGGTTATGTTCGTACCTAAAACAACAATCTCAGAGAGTGGAAATACCTTACTGGAATGATGGAACATTATGTATGCACCCTTCCGATTCTTTGCCAATTGCACGTGAAGTTCAGCAGGGATCGATTTCAGGCTTTATTCTCTTTCTACCAAACGTAAACGATATGCCCTCGACGATGATAGGAATATACTTTGCAATAAAGAAACCGTAAATAGTCAGATCTTTCAAATTGGTTCTATTACTTAACAGTAAATAAAAAGAAAACTGTTTTAATGCAGTTGTTCATTTCAAATAAATAATTCTATACTCCAATGAAAATGAACGGTGTGCCATTGACTGAAGTTAAAGTAACAACATTTTTAGGTCCCTCAATTCAGTCAAACCTCAAATGGAATGTCCAATTAAATGAATTGAACGCAAAATTAAGTTCATTAAGCTACACGTTCACAATTCTTTCAAATTCAGACAGCCTTCATGTTGTGTATATTTCGTGAATGTTCATTCCCGCCTGAGATATGGCATAATATTCTGAGGAAATATATCTTATAGCTCACAGACTTTAAGATTGCAAAAAAGAATTGTACGATTAATAAGCAAATCCCACTCACGTGATTATAGTAAACCTATCTTTATTAATCTAGGAATGTTACCATTACCTTGTCTCTTTTTCACGAATCTGTTTTTTTTGTATCAAAAATGACTTACTGAAGGGCGGGAATATATTTTTCTGTAAACGTTGATGTCTATAATTATAACAACCGACGTAGTAATCATATTCATCAGGTGACAATATCAAGAGCTCACGACAAAAAATCACATACAATGCATGTACATTATTTTTAAGGCACTTTGCCAACACTTTGTAACTATTAAATTCGATACAAAAGTTTAAGTCTCATGTAAAATCTTTTCTGCTGCATATCTGTTTCTACATAATTAGAGACTATATCGACCATTAAAAAGGAAAGTAATATTAAGTTTAACAATATTATTTACTGTAGTATTTAGCATTTGGACTGTATAATTCTAAACAACCTGTAACAAGTATTGTACCGCAGTTTCTAGACCGTATCTCTATTAGGTTTTTCGTACAGTTTCCCTGATCCTTTGAGCAAAGCTGAGATGGCTCCTTGTTTTTTCTTCTGGACATAAATGTAACTTCTTTATCTGTGCATGTGTTCTAGAATTCAAATAACACAGGGCTGCAACGATTTGCCGCTTTTAAAGAAAATGGATGAATATAAATCAGTTTTTCATCCTGATTACATGTATCATTTTAGAATTTTTCTGTCATGTACCGCTTTTGCAAACTTTTTGGATTTTCGTATTTCAAATTAGCACGTGCTATGTCATACGTAAACGCAGAGCTGCGACATTTACTGCCTTTGATTACAAGTTTTGAAAAAAACTCTAATCCCAGTTTTAGTCAATTAGTTGTTTAGTCAATTAGTTCTGGCATTTAGCAAGAACTGTTTGTTACAAAGGGCTTTAATCATGCATTTAATTGGCGAGAAAATTGTTTCAAAGAATGGCGAGTTCATATAGAAAACGTGAAAGTGATCCGAACTGTTTTTGTTTTATATGTGGCTCATTTATACTAAAACTCCGAAGGGAAAAGATCACTTTGTTTGTGAATGAAAGTATGTCACGCTTACTTGGAAATTAAGTTAGGAAATCAAGATAAATGTTGGGCCCCACATAGTGTTTTGTCAAACATGTGTTGGAGGCTTGAGAAAATGGCATCAACGGAAGCAGAAATCTTTGTCTTGTGGTATTCGGATGCTGTGAAGAGAACAGAAGAATCTTGTAAACTAATGTTACTGCTGTGTTGTGAAAGTGTACGGAAATAAATAGGAAAAGTATGAAAGAAATAGTTTACTCGAATATTCCGTCAGCCATTACACCTGCACCACATGGTCCTGCCATTCTCGTACCCAAGCCAACACATGACCTACCATCTACATCATCTTCAGATTATTCGTACTTCTATGATAGTGAAATGGAGGTTACTGAATTCCCCAAAGAAGAGAAAAGACCGAAGTTGTCTAATCAAGAAGAACTTAATGATTTGATGCAAGATCTAGGCCTTTCATAGGAATCGGCGCAGGTTTTAGGCTCACGGTTTTTCGTCCAGTAGAATTGTGTACATCTAGTTTTGAAAAGTTTATATACTGTATGTTTCTTCAAACTTTCATAAATCAAGGGTTTTTGTTTACCAGTCTTTTCTTTGAAATTACAAACGATTCTTACGTGTTAGAAAAGAATGGATTTCAGATCTATTAATTATTAGCTTAAATGAATTCAAATCACCCAACAGATACAAAACGCCGAGAATTTTTTTTCGCAGTGTCCATATTGTCGCGGCAGGACGTATTATTCCTTCACAAAGGATGCGATGAGGGACAAGAGCCCAAATCTATAGCTGATATTTTATTATACCGGAGTGAATATTTTGTTAAAAATATCTCATTTCCTTCTGTGTTCAAAATTCAACTAGCATTTGGTTTAGGGCAAGGACCACAGAATTATTAAATCGTGCACAGAATTCCTTCTCCTCGCAGCAAGTCACACTCAGATTTTCACAGTTTTGACGTAAAAAATACAAAAATATAATTAAAATCACAGAAACTTCTAAACTGATGAAATATATGGAAAATCATAATTTTTGAATGTGCTAAATGTACAAAGGTTTATACGCTTTTTAAAAACATAAAGCAATGGAAATAACACCTCAGTTTTTGTTTTCATTTTCTCACAGCTAATTTCCGCGCAGCAAATGAAAGACCCTGTAGTACGCCCTCTCTGAGAACTCACTTCTCTCCATGAACGCTCTCTAGCCATCGTCCTACTTCTGGTAGTTGTTAATGCCAGCGAGGCGGAAGATTCCATCTCCACTAATCACCGCCCTGATGGTCTTTACACGTCTTGGCGATTCATTCTTGGGAATTGTTGCTTCGCTAAACCCCCCGCTGAATCCTACGCGTTCGCCGTTGCGTAAAAAACACTTTATCACCCTATTAAGAAATTACTTTGATATGATGACTTCCCACGGCAGAAATTACACAAATTAACTGAGTATGTGACAATAATGGTAAGTGACAATAATGATAAGCAATAATGAACACAGATTTTGTAGACATAATTGTAGACAGAAAAATGACTATATTAATTTATGACAAATTTAACGTGTTAAAAGATGTTCAAAATCTGGTACATAAAAGTGATCGATCACGCAATAAGAAAATAACAGTAAAGAACAGATTGAAGACTAAGATGTCTAGTATAGGAACTTTCACATACATAAACGCTACAGGCAAACAGTACTATATCAATTCAAAAAAAATTGTTTGAAAACATTTGAAAATTTCTGTTACGATTCTAATGACTTCGTTGTCCTGCAACTATATGCTCTCGTAGGCGTCCGTAATCGTGGACATTTCCAATAATTTCCCCTGTCGCTGCTTTCAACTTATCCCACGTCGCTGTCAGTTTTCCTCACTATTGAGGCAATTTCAATTGATAATACAGTTACAACAAAAAGAAAATATATTGCTCATAAGTACTGGATTGCTAATCAACCGGCAAACTGATACCTGTTCCGCTTCTGCGCATATTTTGCTCCGTAATCTTGAACCACCGAGTAATTATATCTAATGCCTTTCCCAAGATTTCGCCGCGATCTCGCTTGTCCCGGCTGGGGCGGTGCCTCGCTGGTGGGAGATACTTGGTTGAGGGAAACCCCTGCTAGTCGACGGTAGGTCGGCGCCAGATCTCGCCATCCAGCGGGGAAAAGTTCATCGCCACCTCCCGACGAAAAACACGCACTACACTGACGGGACTAATGACCAAAGTAGTTGACGCGCCCGGAAAGACGAATCAATCAATCAATCAATCGCCGCGATCTCGGACGGAAGGATCGAGGGTTCGAGCCCTGCCTACGGCATGGATGTGTTTGTGTTGTGCTCGCGTTGTCCTTACGTGCTGTGTTCCCCTACAGTTACCACAAACTGAAACTATCATGGTGGTCGCTACATGATCTTGTAGTTAAAAAGAGACCTAAAACAGGTTTCATCAATCTTATAATCTCTTGAAGACGTTACTAATTGGGTATATTAACAAGAATTTCACTTTAAGTATCACGACTCAATCGTCAGGCGTCCATTTCTTTCGAACTCTAGCTAGCTTTTACTAAAACAAACTTGCCTTCATAGCAACCCATTACATTACTCAATTGTCATTCTCTTCCGCGACAGTACATTCTACCTAGACGTATATTTTCATTTCGTAACAATGTCGAAAACTGTCTCCAAAATTCAGACGAAAACAATGGTTTGTTACAAATATTTCGAGTATAATTTATAATTTCTGTCAGCTGATTGATCTTGTGTTTCCGGGCGCTTCAACAAATATGGTAACTAATCCCGTAAGTGTACCGCATATTATATCGGAAAGATGCGATGTTCCTCTCCCGCTGGAACGTGAGATCCGGGTCGACCAATACGTGGGCGTACGAGGTTCCTCCTCCATGTATCTCCGCCAGTGTTTACCGCCCCTGCCAGGAGAGGCTCTATACTTGGGTTTTTATTTCTTGGCGCGTGAGGGCCTGTAATCGTGACGGAATATCTCACGGCATTTCGCTTCTTTCTCGGTCGTGCCGCTAGATTTCACATGATCGCCAGCACTGCTTGATACGGTGGCAATCATGCGAGATCCAGCGGCACGAGCGAGAAAGACAACAAAATTCCCCTGAGATATTCCATCGTGAAGATAGGCCCCCACGCGCCAAGAAATAAAACCCAAGTATAAGCTCACAGCGTATGTGCTAGTGTAGTGCATACAGATGTGTTTAAGGGGAGACGAAGCAACAAGGTTAAGGGAGAAAAGATCGCACGAGGTCAGAGTCCCGTTCGGTAGAGCACTGCTCAGGCATTCGTCTGGTGTTGAACGAAGAAACCTACGAAAACTGCTGATTAGATCATTTGGCTGGTGGGAGTCTCCTCTGGACAGCGGCTGAATTCCACTCAGCTCGAGCTAGTATCGAAAATAGCCTCCTCTGGACTCAAAAGCCCCGGTAGGACCACCCGGTCAGGGGCACTGTAGTGGCAACGGCTGTGGCGCTGAGACATCTCAGCCAGGTATTTCCGACCAAATAAACGTCAACTCATCACAATAACGCAGCACGCAACTACGCACTAAAGGAATAGTACAAGGAGCATTCAAAATGAAACGAGCTGGAGGTCTAGGAACAACAAGTGGTGCTACAACAGCACATACTTTCCCGTATTATTGCAAGCAGCTACGTAGAATTGAAATATTGTACATTCTGCCCTACAGCATCTTAGCTATTATTTGAAAACGTCCAATTCAACCGAGAAGCAATCATCTATGGTGTAAGATATATAGGTGTGTTAACTAGCCACCTTTGGGGCACATTTTCTGAAGCCAGTTGGAGGCTTGTTCCTCACTTGTCCGTACGGTGCGCACGATCGGTCTGGGTCGCGGTGTAAGATATACATCTTAAGATAAAACTAGAAATGGTCACCCTCCAAACAGTCCAGACCTCTCACCCTGTGATTACGCCATTTTTGGTCCATTTTAGGTCTGAGGGGCAAACGATTCAACCATGGAAGACGTCGGTAAGCAGTATGCACAGATCTCGTTCACAACGCAGTCCCGGAAATTTTACGTGACAGCCATGTACCACCTTGTGTGGTAGTGCCGGCTAATTATCCCTTTCCCGCCCTAAGCGCCCGAAAGCGCCCGACGAGGAAGTGCCCCTATCAGCCCATAGCGCCCAACGACGTTTTTTCGTGTTCTACAATCTATCGGAGGTGAATACTGCAGCTCTTTAGGGAAGAAAACATCAGGCTGAGGAGTGCAAACTACTTGGGAATGCAAAAAATGTGATCTCTTTGCCGGGTGGGATGTTTTTTGTAGTATCACCATGAAAAAAATGAAGAAGTGGAAAACTAGCAAACATTGATTAATATGTTTTCTTCGTATCTCGAAAATTTCATGTCCTTATGTTAACCTTTCCATTTTAACCCATTAGTGACCAGAATTATTTCGTTCGCATAGCGCTCGCCCATTGTTGTCGTGTTTGTGCGCGAATAGGAACCGTTGGAGACGTCTGGCAGGGCTAAATGTTTTTTTAGGATGTCTACGTCAATGGAAGAAATAAAATCCGCAAATTATTGCACAGACATTGAAACGACGCCCCTGAGCCGGTGCCGTTACCAGGTGGTAATGTTGGGCACTAATGAGTAGGCATAGTTTGTTAACCGCTGCATTTTTCATTCATTTTCTTCAATTAACAGAGTACTTTCTGGAGAGATACAGTACCGAAATATGGGAGGGAAAGGGTTAAACATGATCTCTGAAGTTGGTCGCGAATGCAGGGGCGTGGCTCACCTGGTGAGGCGGTCGATGTCGGCGGGCAGGTGCGCGAGCGCGTTGTCGGAGAGGTCGAGCGTGTGCAGGTGGGCGAGGCGCAGCAGGGCGCAGGGCGCGGCGCGCAGGGCGTTGCCGGCCAGCGAGAGCGCGCGCAGCAGCGGCAGGCGCGTCAGCAGCTGCGCGTCGCACTCGCCGCCCGACGCCGCGCCCAGGCGGTTGCGCGCCAGCGACAGCTCGCGCAGCGCGCCGAACGACGCCAGCGACTCGGGCAGCCGCTCCAGCCCGCCGTCCGACAGGTCCAGGCGCTCGGGGCAGCTCGCCATCTGCACCGCCTGCGCAACGCAACACGCCGCGCGCACGCGGGATTCAACGGCGGCGCTCGGGGGCTCGCAGCCACGCGTAAGCGCGCGTGCACATGCCCAGACACAAACACGTGTACACATATGTGTCGTTGAATCACATGATCATTTGTAAATACTGGTAAAGACGTAGAATTTCAAATCGTGAGTTAAGTACTTATAAGTACAAATTTCATTGAAAGCTTATGTATCCTAAGGGCTACATCTCAATACTAACAATTATCAATGTCTTTTCTAAATTTCCTTGTAATTACTTGTAAATATTAGCTTTAAGTCTTAGGTTCTTACAAGAAAAAATTTCATTGTATGTTTATGTAACCCCAAGGGATACATCTCAGTATTAACAACTATAATTGTCTTATCTAAATTGTCTGTTAGTATTAAGAGTTTTTGTACAACACCGGTTTTTTAAAAGCGAATTTGTTAAGTAGTAGATCAGACTGGCATATGGGTTAGCACCCAGGTACCGGTCTTCCTACTACGGCTAGACCGACGCTTTCAGCCATGCACACTTTAAGTTATAATAAATACATATACTGCACAGATATGTGTACGCGGAAACACGCGCGTATACATATATGCCCAGACACTATCATACGCGCCCGCGCGCACACACAGAGAAAACTTCACAAAAACCAACACATGTTTACAAACAAAATCTCCCATACATACACAGAAACGCGCGTGTACGCACATACATACGCGTGTGCACATAGGCACAAACGAACACAATACGGGTGTGCGCACAAACGCGCGCACATACCCACACGCCCAGACACAAACATCTGCGCGCGCACAGAAACACCCACAGGTATTCAAACAAGATCTCCCACACATGCATATGAGAAACAAACAGGAATAAACTAAATCCACTAATAAATGCAGGACATTCGATTCACAAGCATGAATAATTTAACATATAAATTAAACATCCAGAACAAAGAGCCATCAACATATCGTCTTAACAATGCATATTATATATAGTACGAAACTACGCTGTCATTATGTAACATTAAGCCTCTCTCTCTCTCTCTCTCTCTATATATATATATATATATATATATATATATATACATATATATATCCAATATAATATTAACGTTAAATAAATAAAACCTTTTTATCCCTACCCCATCCAACGATGAGAAGTTACTCCAAGAATTTCAAACTATCATGACACAGTGTTCCCACTGTATGGCAACGCCTCAAGAATAATTAAATATACTAACTAAATTACTAATTAAATTACTAGTTACTAATTAACTAATTAAGCGGCTCCTTCTCAATAACTAAACTTCTTATAATTAAATAACTCCTGAAAGACTCTAGCAAACGCACTGAGGGAAATTCGAATTTCGAAAGTGCAAAATTACGCCCATCTACAAAAAATCTCTATCATCAATGTTGTACTTTGGCAATCTTAATTTTCATACTTCTGCAATACTTTCAATGTTCTAAAACACTGAGAGTTCCCGTAACATGCGACCAGCACCACTTTATTTACATCCTTCGCTGCATACAAGGGACAAATTTAAAGAAACATATGTACCCAGTTTTGAGAAAGTTTTGCAAATGATGAGACATCTTTTAAAGTTCCAAAACGTCCGTTTTCAATTCCAAGAGTCACGACATCAGTCAGATCGATTGAGGAATACCAATTTAGGTGAAAATCCTGAAAAAATAGGGATTATCCGCTCTGCTGTCGTTCACAGACGGACGGATGGACATTTTGCCGTAATCCAATGTTTCGGTATTAAGGATCCAGCAAACGTGAATTCCAACAACGCAACGTGTTAGAGGAAGTAATTTAGTAGATATAAGAACTAGTTTTATTCACTTAGTCGTTACTACGACTTATCAATAAGAATTTTTCCGCTGAAAAATTGCCGTGTTTGCCCGCAGCATTACAATAATTTATCTATACTCCGTAAAAGCGAGAAAATAAAATCTCGACTGTTATATGAGGAATTTCCATTTGACGCGCGATGGTGAGCTGAAGTTTTATCAGTGTACCTGCTTATATGTTTCGAATGAATGCTATGTTACAATTGCTTGAGCACTTTAATGGGATTTTCGCCAGTCGCTGGAATAAATCTTGTTTTATAGATTCGAACATCATTAATCTCATTAATACAATACCGAAAGGGGAGTAAATCTAGAATTTATATGGGTACGTTTACAAGACAGCCTCCATTTTGTCTGTATACTAACGAAAGATACTTTGCTTAGGTTAAACTTTTTAACTATGTCATATTTGTTTTGTTGAATTTGTATCCACTTACATATTGGTTTTAATGGTGGTGTTTTAATATGTTAATTGAATTAATCTGTAATTATGATATTGAATTATTCTTGATTCCATACACATATAAAATTTATAAAAGTATAACTGTAACTCTAGTACCTATACGCCTCGAAAATGTAAGCGTAGTAAGTAGTAAGAGTGTTGACAGGAAAAAATACTATCAAGAATAATTATAAATAGATATATAACATTGCACTTTGTTGAGACATATCTTTTGTTATTTTACGGTCGCAATTTTCCTAGATGTACCGTTATCTGCAGGCAATTAATACGTTCACAATGCATGAAACATCTTGCATTTCAAATACTTAATGTAAGCCTCCTTCCACACATTTTGTTATACTTCTCAATATCAAAATTATTCTCAGTATATCTAGCGATAACAGCTAGCATAGCACACACCTGGGATATTACAGAGTAATTCTGGCTTCACCTGATCGTAATCGGTATTGTAATTTGCAAGGGGGCAATGAACATACGCGATGCACTGACAGACTAACTTCTTTGCATCGGCGCAGACGAGTAAAACAAGGAAATGCTTGCAGAGGTAAGACTATCAGACTACTTGTTATCTCGGCAGTGATGGCAAACGTGGATATTTAAAGAGTGATAAAGTCAATAAAGCAATTACATCTATGTTTCATTTCACTACGTTAGATCCTCCAGTTGTATGCACAAGTTGAGCATATGAGGTTGGCAGAACGATTTTTTTTAAACTAGCAAGACATATTAATGAAACATACAAGAAACATGCACATAAAATAAAACTAAAGTATATTTGAAACTTAATTCTGGAATTGTGACTTCAACTTCACGTTTTAAACCCGAACGAAAAATAACAATTACAATTTTTAGCGAAAAATGATGAAGCTGTCCTGTAATAAATCTTCAGCTACATTCTACATTACGAAATTTATGTCAAATATTTCCTTGTTCACTTTATTACAGGATACGCAGGTTCATCAACGCATAAGAGAAACTTGCTCACTTTCACTCACATCCTTGTTTTGTTGTACGACCATTCAACAACTGGACCAACCGAACACAAACACCTGGAACGAATTCATCTTAACGACAACTGAACTACTCAACACACGACACACACGGTTTATGCCATCATCCCCTGCGTTTGTTCGTGGAGTGGACTTCCCAGAGCGGGGACCATGGACTGCTGGAGAAGGACGCCGGTCCTCACGGGGTGGGCGAACGCAAAATGAGCGGCATTGCGGTGTTGTGGCGTCGCGCGACTGTCGGCGCGGCAACCAGGGCGCAACGGACGCCGACGTCGTCTTCCCAGAAGACACTACGCCCCGCGCCCCGCCCCCGCACGCACGCACAAGCCTGCGATGACTCGCGGGTTGACTCGCGGCGCTTTCGCCGCTGGTGGACCAAACACGGCTATGGGGTCAGCAGTAGAAAATGAGGGAATTATGACGGCCAGGGGTCAAGTTTTCAGAACGTTGTGATGGTACAGTGATGGAAAGGGTGATGGTAATTGTGACGTTTGCATGGCAAAGGACGTTTCTTGGGATGTTTGTGAAGGTGAACTGGGGAAGAACATCCAAGTATGGGGATGATAAGGTGACTTGGTGGTGTTGGTACTGAGCCGGTTTGGAAGAGTGTGATTAGGTGGCGGGATTGTCTAGAGGTGAACAATTAGGTGGTGGGGTTGTTAGGTGTCGCAAGGTTGGATGGTGAGTGGATAGTTGGGGAGTGATTTTGATGATGGAGTGGTGAGATGATTGGTTTGGAGTGGCGGGGACTTGGGAGAAGAGGGTCATAGGATGGCACAACGTAGTGAATCGCTCTTCTCGTGAGTTACGACAGTGATGTTGGTACGAGTTACGACAGTAATGTTGGTATGAGTTACGACAGTAATGTTGTTGTCTCCACTATTTTATAGAATAATCTAAAGAACCCATTGAGAAAACCGCGCACAACACAAAGCAGCACCATGTGTCTGCTAGCCTGATCACAACTCAGTCAATCACTAGAATCCTGTTAATATCTAAGGCAGATTTAAAACATTGTCATCGAAAACGTGCTTATTTCAAGAACTCAAATTCTCATTGCTCCTCGTCCTCCAACTACGCCTCCCTTCTCCAGTCACCTCATTTGACAATTCTATGCAAAGACAATAACAGTGACTTTTTTCGAATAGATAAGACGCTTACGTTATAACACATTAGATACTGGGGAGGCATAAATATATTAATTTACTGTACAAAATAGTAAAATAAAAATTCCCATATCACAAGTAGGAACGTTTGGATTGATTGATTTGGGCGAGTTTCCAAGCGTGTCAACAGCCATGGTCATTAGTCCCGTGAGAAGTGCATATTTTAATCACGATGTTCTTCAACCACTGAATGGTGAGATCCGGCGTCTATCTACATGTCGGCTTGCGGGGCTTCCCCATCCAAGTATCTCCCCAGCGGGTCACCGCCCCAGACGGACAAGGTCTCTCGATTGGTTCCCAACATGTAGTACGAGTAACATGTAAGTGAAAATGTGTCGAAGTAAGATGTGAAAATAGAACAAGAAAGAGGAAGTAAAGATCGTGCGCGGTCCGTTGCCCATTTGTAAGGCAGACGTTAATTCCGACGGTCGCAAGATTTTCGACACCAACTACTGTAGATAGCTAGGTTCCATTCAGCCTTTCTCAGGAGCAGAATTTATCTTTGGCCGGCTGCTCTGATCTGTAGTTCGGAGATTAGAGCTTATCTCGGTCGGGCAGATACCCGCTTGTCGGCGTCGGATCTCGCTATCCTGCGGGGCAAGAACGCAGCAACCGCGATAAGACTACACTTACGGGACTAATGACCACGGTAACTGACGCGCCCAGAAACAGGAAATAATCACTGAATCAAAAATGTATTTCGGGGCGTAACTGTAATTGCGAAGCATGCTGTACAATGATTAGGCTAGGTTATGCCTTCTGCCGAGCTCCGCTGAATGTCGTGTCCCCAATGAAATAGGCAAGCGCTCCGGACCGTGTGGTTAGTGGCCGTCGTTTTTCTCTTATTGAAAACATGACGTTTGACGATCAAAATAATTTAGGTTTCTATCCCACGGAGCGAAGGGCATATAGTAAGTACACCACTTCTCAAAGGCGTAGAATGTACGGAATCTGCCAGCTTTCCTTATAAAATATCTGTAAAAGTAGTAACCAATTATATTACGTCTGTCCGGAATATTTTTTTCACATTATTTTATCAATATTCACAAGATGTTAGTGAAGACTTTATGTGGGTGGAACTATTCACCTTGTAAGAATTATTATTGTAATGGAAAAGGAAACTCGCAGCTACATTTTTAAAATTATGGATTTTCTTAGAGATTAATAGCTTTATATATTTTCAAACAACGTAAAACTGAATATTTATATCTTCCTCTTACGTATCTGTAACATTTAAGCCTCGATAAGATACGCAGTCTCTTCATACAACAATCGATTGCAATAGCGGCATGTGAGGTTGGAAATAAGCTCATTACTTGACCGATAGTTTACAGTACGAGGAAGAGAGAATATCACAATTTCCTTGACCCGTTTTTTAAAAGTCGTGCACTATGAGAGTTAAAAAATCTAACAACGTCCGAAATTAATAAGAGTAAATACCGATTAGAGCAGCCTCTGTAGAATTCTCACCCAGGAAGTTCCCCAACACAGCTACGTAGCCGATCATCATTCTTTGAACTCGAAACTAGGACCTTCACAAACGCAGATTCCTTTATAAAAACTCACACCTGCATACGGTACGGCAATAGTTTTTTAATTAAAATAATCATTGGGACGTTAATCAAATGTTAATCATTCAAATATTTGCCTCCAACGATTACAGTCATTTTTGATTTTTTTAAAATAAAAATCGGTGCAAGAATAGAAAACCAAGATGTCGGTTGACACGTAAATTTCATCTGCTGTATTCTGACCATGTGCAAATACTTTTTCAACTTTACTGAAGGTGTTTCTTAAAATAGTAACGTTACTCGTTCCTTTAGAAAATACAAATATTTCCAACATTTAAAACGCATTTCGTTTCGGATTTGCGAAAAGGGGTGATACAAAATTCCTTATGTCTCATGGCTCTAATAAATACATATAGCAGTGGCGCATTAACAAAGCATCTCGTAACAGACATACGAGTTAGTGAATCAAACATAATCGCATTGTCGTGAAGTAACATACTTAGTTTTCACGCAGGTGTTATTACAATATCATTAATTATTAAAAGATAATCGTATTACAATTTAAAGTTTCAAGTGCCAATTGTATTTTCCTTCTAAGACGTTACGTTAATAGAAATTATTCTAAATTGTACCGGCACATTGAAGTGCTATCGTTTAATTTCCATGATCTCATACTTTTTTTTGGTTTGTATTACACATATCGTTTCACATGTACTTACTTACGTCACCAATTTACAGATAGAAGTATTTACAGCCATTGCAAATTGTGAACCACGTCCAATATTTTAACGTTCAGAGTGCACACTACAGGACCAGATAAATCAAGTGGAATATTGCATTCCAAAATTTCCCCAACATGACATATTACGTTGTTCGGCACTGTGCAAAGTCCTCTATTACAGAGGGGTTACTCCAAGAAGGGACCAGTTTGACAGGTTAGGAAACAAACGAACGTCATGTCAGACCATGGCATTGCAAGAGGTTGTGACGAAGCCATTTACAAGTGAGCCAACTGCAAACGAACGCATTAATGAATTGAGCGCACGGACAAAACCTGCAGTAATGTTGCCAACAGTAGACAAGCAGAAGCTGTGAAAGCGGTTCCTTCTTGAACTCTATATAATTACACAATATAATAATATCTCTAATATACTAATACATAATAGGTACGACATGTGCAATTGCATGTGCAATTGGCCCAAAGGAGAGGTGAAGGTAGGGCTTCACCTATTCGTCGTCGCTGGCACAAGGAGGAGGTTGTATGGCGAGTACAACCCCCAGGAAAGATTCTGGTACTCACTTGGAAACGAGGCCGAGTGAGTACTAAATGCAAATGACCAGATAAGAATCCACCTTTGGCGGGATTTGTACCTGGGTCCTTCATATCAAGAAGCCAACGCCCTACTACCAGTGGTGTGAAGGTCTGTTACTGGTGACAGTGGCACGCGTCGTGGTACCGTAGCATGCCACGAGCTTCTCTGCGCAACTAGCGTCAGAATAGGGAACTATTTGTAACCACGCCGTTTTACATAGGGATGGCGTTGTCTCTGGTGTCGGAGAAATGAACTGCGTGGAGGCGATTTCGTCGTGGCACTCGTGCCACGGACTCCCGCTCGTGGCATCGACCTTGACAACACTTTCCTACTATTGAGCCACCACGGCTCCAATAATATATAACACTCTCCCTATTATAACTATAATAACTGTGAGAATAATCTCTCTATTATAATAAATCCAACGTATTGCTCCTGCTTGGTTGAAAAGTGAAGCGCGCTCACTCTCGGCGCTCGCGTGCGCTTCCGGCGTGCGCCTTGCGGCGGCGCGTGCGCCGGAGGACGAGTCGGAGGCGTCGCGACGCATCGCGTTGGCGCGCGACGGCACGCAACTGGTGTCCACGCACGCGTCCCGCGGCAGCAGACACCCGAGCGGAAGAGCTCCGTGCGGGCAGTAGGCGAACTGCGCAGAACGACACGTTGCACTGCGCTGACGCTGAACTTTAGGGAAGGCTAAGAGTATTTCTTATTGGTTGGGCTATCCGGGAGAGACGCGACTTGTCCCGGATAGCCCAGCCAATATTGACACCGGCCGCGGAAGCCTACGCAACCAAGAGTATTTCGTGTTTCCCTCAACTACATTGGCCGTTAGCCCCGTGAGTGTAGTGCATGTTGTAGCCGGATGATGGTGGTGTTCCTCCCCCGCTGGATCGGGCGCTGACCTACAAGTCGGCTTGTCGGCTACAAATCTAGGTTTTCCTAGAGAGGCACCTCCCCATCCGGAACAAGCTCTCTGTTCGCGATTGGTCTCCGATATGTGTGATAGCGTAGTGCTTGAAAGTATGAGTGTGTGAGTGTGTATGTTTGTATAAGGGGGAATAGGATGAGGAAGGAAGATACCGCCCGTCCGTAATGATATTTCTCAGGCCTTCGCCTGGTATCGGTCAGAGGAAACACTAAAAACCTCCGCTGACAGCATCCAGCCACCGGAATTGTCAAGTCAGGGTCTGAAATCTATTACTTCACTAGTTAATGTCGAGAATCCGCCACCGTTTGGACTTTAAAAATAGAAGCCTTCGGTCAAAAACGCTATGGAACAGCTGTTGCTGTCGGTAGGGACTTGGAAGTGGCCGCAACTTTCCGGAGAGAGGGCGATCCTACGCGATTCGAAGTCGGAATACCGTATCTTCGGCCGGGGCATACCGCTGCCGCTCTCATCCACCAAACCAGGGGTTCGTAAACTACGGCCCGCGGGCCAAATGCGGCCCGCCGAGGACATTTATACGGCCCGCCGGGTTTTATGGTTTAAAGAATTTTTTTCTTAAAATCTGCACATTTTTTTATTATGTGTTAGGGTGTCTAGGGATGGCAAAAAATCGATGGTTTTAAAACAAGGATGTTTTCCACCAGAAACATCGATATTTTGCATTCGATGTTTTTTTCACATTGATATTTTGTTGCCAAAACATCGGTGTTTTTTTAAAAATTGTCTTTAATAAAGCAATATCGATGATTTGCGTTATCCTCTTTACCACGCTGTACATTGCGCCATCGCAATTTGAGGAAGTTTGAGATCTGCTCGCATTATGACTGTGTGTTATCGGTAGGCCTGTCATTGCCTGAAGCGATAGTAGTGTTAGAAATGGCCCTCAGACGTTTTGACAGGTCGTGAATCTGACCTACTCCACTCATTGTCAGTCCAGGGAAGGCCCACAGTAACATGTAATATGTGACTAACGATTGCTTTCCAAACTGACATGTCTTTCACCATATATTTATGAATAAAATTGTTTTATATGTACGAGTAAACTTGCAATTGTTCAACATTTATCACAAAAGTATTTGAGTTTTTAATTTTTTAGTCATTTAGTAGTACTTACAGCGCTATTAGAGCAATCAACTGCTGGCAACACTGTCGTTCTCAAATATTCGTTTCTTCATTGTGGAGCGCGAGCGTGAGTGCTACACACAACACACGATTCATTGAGAGGAAGTTTGTGAACTTGAACTGCTAATTCCAGTTGTCGGGTAGGTAAGTCAATAATTTATATTTCATAGTGTTTGTTATTATTAGACCGCGGAACATCATGCAATTGCATATTTTTCGTGATTGCGCATATCGAAAGAAAACTTATATAACTTAAACTACCTCCAAATTGAAACAAATAAAATTGCATATTTCCGGGATTCTTTTCTTTAACTGCATATTTCGATGTATGTGTCATATTTGAGTGCATATAGGTTTTTGTGTAGAAGTGGGCGAAGTCAGATAATTGTGTGTGACTCTGACCATCTCATTAGCCAAAAGCAGGCTCGTAGTTCCCATTGATATACTGGTAAGTTTCTTGATTTAATTTTACTACCTTTTAAATATTGTATTTGTTCCCGTTTTGATTCTTCACTTCGAAATAAGATATATGCAGTGTGCATAAGAATTTGTTCATAGTTTTTGTTTTTACAATAGTGCGATTTTTCTAACTCTGCTTCTCAAGGCCTGTCTTCACGATGGAATATGTCACGGTACCTCGAGTCTTTCTCAGTCATGCCGCTAGATATCGTATGATCGCGACCATAGAGACCATCGAGACCATCCTATCGCAACCGTATCAAGCAGAGCTTGGGCCATGCGACATCTAGCGGCAGGACCGAGAAAGACGCAAAATGCCGTGTGATCGGCCAAAGGGGCTTGAGAGGCAGAGTTAGAAAAATCGCACTATATAATCCGGCCCTCCGACGGCCTGAGGGACAGTGAACTGGCCCCCCGTTTAAAAAGTTTGAGGACCCCTGTACTAAACCTTCTCCACTACAAAACGCATTACAGTGTTAGCGTGCATAAAGGACCGCAGCAGCGCAGAATATTCGAATCGCGTGGCCGCAAGCAACCAAGACTAGAAATAGATTACATCTACCTCCATCTAATAAAAATAAGAGTACACACGATTCTATATCAATTTCATGAAGTGACATCCTGCATAAATTTTCTGTCATCTGTTATACAGACGCACTGCAAATATGGTTGTAAATAATTTTATTGAAAATTATCTGCGATAGGATTTGTGAAAACAAATTCTCTTCGAAAGGCAGTAGAGCTCACGCTTATGTTACAAATACATTCCATTTCAGATCTTGTGCAATATGTAGTTTTTTGACAACAGAGCAGTCCAGAAAATATAATCAAATCACTATCAATACAATGACGAAACTGTCTTTGCAATAAAAACATTGAAAGTGAAGTAATTGAGAATTGATTATTGCGCAAACATTACTCAGTCTTATACGTTACAAAACAGTAAAATTATGAAACCTTCGAAGTCGCGGAAGGCAAATAGAAATATTGGTAGTTTAAGGGCCAAGAAGACCTTGGTATATCAATTTTACAGAATTCCTTGAATCAAGTAGAGATCCTTGACACCGTTTAGCAGGTTCGTTTACTACGTCAATGATTTTTGACAGCCTATTATTTCAACCTAGTAATTGAGTGGATGTCGAAATTGTATCCTGAGTCCTCAAGGTCTCAAATTTATCGGCGGTTATAAACTATACTTTCTCTGACGTGACGTTGCCTGATGAAATTTCCGAAATACTTCTTTAACCAACATTTTTAGGGCGAAGGAAAAAAGTAGGATTAACTGTTTAAACGAGAAATAAATTTCAACTGTATTATATAACAAAAATGGTACTACTGTAATACGAGTGGTGGTTCTGTTTCCATTTTTGAATTCTCTGGGTTTTCAGATGATTCCCTCTTCTCCCACATACACTCATAAGTGTACATATATATGCATACATACATATATATACACATATACATGAATATAATATTCAAATTTATTCCGGGCACAATTTTACTAATTATAATATCCTACTCAACAAATTTAATCTAATAAAATACAACAGTTCTCCTCGTTGATAGGCACACAAAGCTCTAGGATCCATTTAAGATATTTTCAATCATATGTTACGAAACAACAGTTCTGAAAAAAAATTAGCTGGTAATACTGAGTTCTGAGTTCAGCTGAGATACAACGGCCCTCACCATGCCTAAATGAAAACCACAAATACATACAAAAGCCACAATGGACCTTTCACAATACACGTTTTCAAAATTGAAATTTATTAAACCTTTCTTCCCAGCATTGTACAACTCACAACCTGTATCTGAGATAGAAGTTCTAAAATGAAGCTCCCCAATTCCTTGGGTAATATCTAAGAATATTAATAGAAATTGAGTGAAAAATATACTTAATATATTTTTTAATTTAAAAATATGATACTAATTTAATAATTTATACATTAATGGTTGTATAATACGGTTTAGTATTAACAATTTAATTATAATTAAACTTAAGAAAACTTTATATTTTAATAAAAATGTTGCATTTGTATTCAAAGAATAACCTAGTAATAACGAAGTCAACTAGCAATATGAAAATATACTATAAGAAGGTACATTTTGTCTCAATGCTTCCTCATAATTTTCATCACTATAATGGGAGACTCTTTCCCCTCTAAAATAACGTTTTTTAATGATCCATGATTTTAATTATCCTCATCATGAAAATCTAAGATTTTTCGGCGAAACATGGGGATAAATGAACTAGGTGATGGTAATGTTGGTACTGTTGGTATTTAAATGATGTGACAATCGGGAGGAAGGGGAAACGGGATAATCCCGGAAAAACCTGTAGCGAATACTCTTTGTCCACCACAGCACATGGATCGACCGCGGTTAGTTTAGGTTTAAAAATAAAAAACGTAAAATAAAACTCCTGCACTCATAGAAGGAAGGCGAGGAGTATCACCGCTACATCACAGGTCACCCAAATGAACCAAATAAGATATTATAGAGTACGAGAGACTCTGTGCCAATGCATTTTTTGTATTTGATTATTTGAATGGTTTGAGCGATTTATCCTATTACTCTTATATAAGGGGATATGTTTTGAAAGTGACATGTTCTCGAGGAGGAAAGCTGCACCGCAAAGAGTGGAGGCCAAAAAGGACGGAGGAAGAAAAGACAGCAGGCAAGAGGGAAGAAGGCAAAGGGCAAAGGGCAAAGGGCAAAGAGCAGAGCGCAGTTACCTCGAGGGAGTCCTGCTCGAGGCCGTCAGTGTCGTCGAATGTGACGACGCGTCGCTGCTCCTCGCGAGGCGCCATGCTCATCCCCAGCGCCTCGCACCCGGCGCTCGTCACCCCCATGGCCCCGCCCCCGCCCCCACCCCCTGCCCCGCCCCCGCGCACGAACTTCCTCACCGTGGGCACCTGGGGCGGCGGCGGCGGGGGCGGAGGGGGTGGCGGCGGAGGCGGCGGCGGAGGCACCGACGTCAGGCACGTGGTGGCGGTTCGGCCCCCGTCGGGGCGTGCGAGACGCAGGTATACACTGGGACCGAGTCTTCAGAGGGATCACAGACGCACTTGTTTGCAGATCGGTCCGCCAGCTACTTATTTAATCGACACCATTTACTTCTCGTAGAGCACTCTTCACTTAACATAGTTTGGTATCTTGATAAGCGACTCATGCGTTCTCATTTACGAGCACCTCAATAAGGCCAAACTTTTGTTTCACTTTTCATCAAGTCAGTTTTCACAATGCACTTCGCGAACTATTCACTAAGGCACAATGTTAGCCCATGTTCTAGGGTTTGTTACATGTCGCAACCAGTCCATCTCGTCGTTGGAACTCGTCTCAAACGTGGATCACGCGGTGCAGCCGATACTTCACGAAGAACAAAAAAATATTCGACGTTCATGTGAAGAAATTCAGCGAATCAGAAGAGTTGGTCCTGTTACGTTGTTTCGATCACAACCGCGAAGGTATATCACGCCATGTCAGTTGTCAGCGGTCGCGCACACTCAGGTCAGCTAACAGGTTTGGTTGTTACCTGTAATGGCTTATAGGAGATCCGCTATCTAAATGGAACTCTTAACGGACGCAATGGGTTCACGTTTATACTCACTCAAAATGAGATCTCTAAGCACATTTCCACACTGGTGATATGTCCATTACAGTGTGTTATCATTAAATAGCTACTGGATAATTTATGCCCTAGGTGTATCAGATTCAATTGAATCATGTGCATATTTCATGTATCCACTATTTAAAAGTTTTTCCCTCACACACACACATTTTGTTTTTCGTAGTTGAAAAGCATTTATAGTTGAAATGTTACAATAAACAAAGAATTTATAAATTCAAGTTATTTCTTATGAACGTCTGGCTGACAATTCGTCAACACTCCGAAACTTAAAATACGTCTCATAAATTTTCATCCAACTACTCTCACCCACACATTTCCTTCTGATAACGACAAAATACGAAATATGAAGCTAGCTGTTTTTAACGTTCCCCACCGCTGTACCGTGACAGCTCAGTTCCAAACCAATAAAGTCACGACTCGACTGAGAAGACCTTCCTGATCTGCCCTGGTGTAACGTGCCACACGGAGGCTTGAGATAACGGAGGAGCTACCTCTGCCCACTGCCTCGCTCCTCTTTCGGTGATGATGCGAGTGGCAATTTTCCACGCTGCCTACGCGGGAGGTCGGGCAGCCTGCGAAGCTTGACGACCGCCTCCCTGGCACGCGCTGGCCTGTCCGACGACCGTCCCAAGAAGAGTGTCTTTGCGGAACGAAATTCGAAGTAGGCTATCCAGGACCGGAAATAATTGGAATTTGAGAGGCTAGAGAAGAGAAATCAACTATAGTCCTATAAACGTCAAATCGTTTTGTAAAAAATATTTCTTTTGTATTGAGAAAGTTATAATTCCGAAGCAAGCAGTGGAACGAGTGAATCACAAGGTGTGAATCATGAGTTTGTCACCATTTACCTGTGGTGATGAATCACCGAAAATTTACTGGAGAAGAAGAAATTCAAGACTAGAATTTTAACTTAACGTAGAGAAGCAACGGGAATGTGGCACAGTTCTCCAAGTGTAGGAGACAACGCAATTAAACTCGCAATGAACTGCACCCTACTCATTGATGTTAGCTACGTGCCAGTGGAAGATCATATTGAAAAGGATTAAAAGACGAGAAACACATTAAAAAATAACAAATAAAAATTTCAATATATTTGATGACTCGAACATTTAACGAACAAAATGGAAAGAATACCAGATAGCACAGAAGAATCAAATAAACTGTGCTAATATCGAATGATCAACACTCTTTCTTCCTCAATATGTTTGAATATCCACATGTATAAAGTATGTGATCTGCAACCAAAGAAAAGTGCATCACTGGTAAATTTCTTAGTAGCTCACGAAAGTACTGAAATATAAACTAATGTCATAACCCTGAATTTCTCTACAGCACTTATCCATTGAAAAGGAAGTATCGATTAATCTAAAGTCGTAACTGGGCGCCAGATACAACCAAACGAAATGGAAGCGAAATTTCAAATTCCGCAGGAATGAACCACGGAAGAAACACAAGAGCTCACCGTAAAGAAATACAGGAAACCCCAAAAGACGGACCGGAGATGAGCCACACGGCGCCTACAGCCGTCGCCTCATTCAATGGCAGAGGTCGCGAGATCACGACCCGGAACCGGCGCGGGCACTTCGGCCGCCGATTTCCGCGCCTTTCTCCTCCCCGTCTCGCCGCGCCGCCCGCCCGACCTTTGTTTCCGCCGCACAAAGCGCGGGCGTCACGCCCCCGCCGCCCCTGTCGCCCCGCCCCCCGGCGCACTGCCCACGGCCGGAGCCTCTTCCTAGACTTTGTCCCGCTTCTGGGTCTCCCTTTGTCGATTGTTGACGTCCTTTGGATGGCGGGTCGCGAATGCATCAAGTGCCCGCGCCCGAGACGAAAGGCCTACTAAGGCTTCCGGGGACAACGGGCCGCCCCGTCTCCACGATGGTTCACGAGTAGAATAGCCACGCGTGAAATTTGTATATTAAACGTATTTAAAAGGTAGATATAAACGGAAGTCCTCCGGTTACGTGTCAATGTATTATCTCAAAAGGGGACAACTGGTCAGCTTTGATTAACCAAAGCTTGATAATGACTGTCAACGAAGATACAAAGAAAAGGAAATTTAAGTGTCTTGAAAGAAAAGTTTTAAAATTTGAATTGAGATCACGAATCTCAAGTCACGTTCGTAGTCGCAGATCAAATGCCTTTAAACTTAATTCCAGGGCGTGTATACAAACATAAACATCAATTCCCCGTAAATCTGAAATCATGGCAGATCGTTTTTCTAGGAATCGCCTAGGAATACAGAACTACATCGACGATGTGAGGTTATTTGGAAGTTGTGCTGTCGAACGCTTGAAAATTCCCAGACGGCGCGACTGACAACGTTCCTTACGACGGGGCGGGGGGGGGGGCCAAGGGGAGGACGATCTTCGCGCTCGGCCGAGCGGGCAGACAAACGAGCGACGCGACGCGCGACGGAGGTGGAGGCAGGGGCAGAGACAGGCAGTGGCAGCAGCGAGGAGAGAAGCAGGGCTACAATGGACTGTGCACGCTGACACTCTGGAATTTCTAATTCCCTTTTAAATGTTTCAAAACTAAACCTGGCGAGAAGTCACGCTTGAATTATCGAACAAGTTACTCACCCATTTACAGGCACAACCGCTTATTGAAAGTCTTAGAATTGGTCATTGAATTAATCCCAGATTAAACAGTCATGAACACGTGTCTTACAAGCACATGTCTAACACACAAAGAAAGAGTACACAATTGTTTCGACGGCGTATTTATGATGATTTAGTTTTCGTAAATTTTTACGCTTATATTAATTTTTACTTTGAACTTGTGTGAGAGGAAAAAACTTTAAATTGCGGAATCTGTAATTTTTCAACCTCGTCGTGGAAAATACTTAGCAACAATTATCAACGACGTTGAAAAAATAACCGTGACGATCTCTAGCCCTACACCGCCCTACAGACGCGTGCGGAGCGCTTTGCATGGAGAAGCGGTTCACGTAATTTGCTATACGGATCCTGCTCGCGGTAATTGAATTAAAGTAGCTGCATTAAGGTATTTAATATAAATACGTATTGTGAATAGGTCTTCACTGGAAAATTGAACTTTGGAGTAACTAAAAACATTCACAGTTGAACATCTCATACGTTGACGATCAGAGAATACTTTTATGTCACTTCAGTAGTCAGTATGTCACTTTAGAAAATTACTTTCTGGCCTACGAATATTGAAATTACTTTAAAGATATTTTGAAAACTGTTAACTCTAATTTACTGTTTGTTCTCAAAATGTTCATTTCAAATCAAAATAAGGCGCGAGACAATGAAGTAGTCACCATTCATTGAACAGTTCAATGCCAATGCCTCTAATCTGATATTTTGCAACAATCGAAGTTTTTGTTCACTTCCCCTTCACTGTGCAGAGAACAAATTCTGGGTTTAGCAGTGAACAAGTCTGCGCGAAGTGCGAAGGCGACACTGGTGACGAATGACGACACAACGTTACAATCGCAATTGAGAACGAACTCTTATTCGCAGAACCATTGCACAGCAATCTGCTTATTAAATATTTGTTTAGAAGACACCGCCAATGTAGATGTGTAACAGACGATCTTCATATCATGTAAACTCTTGCACTCTCGGTGACGTAGTAGAACTACAGTTCACAAAACGAGATGAAATCACACTTTCTTACACACACTGATCACTAGCAGAAAGAAATGTTGATGTCTATGATGTCAGTATATGGTTAAATTCCCCATAACCGCAAACGTTTAATACAACACGCGTTGATGAATCCAAGCGACGTGACGTGACGTGGCGGGGCGGGTCCGGGTGACGAAATCACGTCGCATCTCGAGGCCCCGGAGGGCCGCGTGGAGGCTGCGGAGGCATGGCGCTGTCGACTGCGCGCCGCGGGGCGGGTGACGGCCGCGCGCGTGGACCGGCGGCGGCGGGGGCGGGGGCGGGGACGGCGGCGGGGACGGCGGCGGGGGCGGCAGCGGGGGACATCTAACGGGACGGCGCTGCGGCGTCGCACAGCGCGAGTGTCGCGTCGCGACGCCTCGCACCAGAGGGTGTGGGCTGGAGGGGAGACGTGGGCGCGCCGGGGCGTGCGGAAAGACCGAGATCGCTCTGATTCGATGTTGTTTTAGTACACGTTCCAGGATTACTTGACGTGGGCAGATTATTTGAATCTTACTTATATATGAAATTATACTCAAGTATTGCGAAAAGATTGGGGGAAAATTGCAAAAAATTTTACCCTTGTGGTGCACCTGTTTTAACTCAGAAGGTTCTTTGAGCCATTGTTAGGCATGGAATTATATTGCTAAAAACTGATGTGATGCATTGGTTGTTTTTAACTGAAAATTTTAATTACATTTCAGGATATATTTCACTTTTTTTTGTACATTCACAAATATTTTTATTTGACTGAGATACTTAAAATCATACAGCACATCTGGCCAATTTTGAGATTTTTATCACGTATGGATGCTTTTGTCACGCATGCATTTATCCACCAAATGGCAAACACGTAACTTATGTCAAAGTTTTAAATTACATAAAATGTTTCATATACTCAGAACATATTTTTACAAATCGTTCTCCTAAGTGGTAATATTGTCACTTCACTAATGGAAAGTTTTCTCACATAATCCGTTTTGTAGTTTAGGCTATATAGTTCTAACGGTCGGTTTCACCATCATTACTTGACATTTTAAGTTCGTCTTAAGAATTTTAAGGTAGACTTAGAAGACGTTTCCGTTTCACTATACCCTTTAAGGCAAACTTAAACGATAAGTGGCTATCTGCTACATAAGAAGATGGCCATGATAGAACTAGCGAAATATGAAAGGTAATTGAATAAAGTAAGTTAATACAATATTAATATTTCGCACAATTTGGAACTCTGTTGGACGTAATTTCATTCATGGAATAGTCTTATTAAATACCACTCGTGCCATGGAAATTCTCAGATAAATTCCAAAGCATTCGTGGTATTATCGATGATAAAGCATGTACCCTTGTACAAACTCACAAATTTCATTTAACTGAAGAAGATATTAAAGCTTTTGAAACCACGAAAAACTATTTTGTAAATGTAAGTATTCACTCTGTAAACTATAATGCTACATTTGTCGAAGAAACAGAGCCTCCTGATTAGGCTATTAGTGCTACCATATGTCAATGTGGAAGAAATGTGGCTTTTTTTCTAGCAAAAGGCGAACATAACTAAGTTACTAGTGAAGAACGATATTGTTCTGTTGAAAAAGAAGCCTGTACTATTGTCGAAGCTTTAGATAAATTGAGATATTTTCCAATCGATCGACATTTTAAATTGATGTCTGATCAAAAACCTATTGATTTTGTGTTTAACACTAATTATCGTAGAATTAAACCCGAAAGAATACGCCAATGAAGAATCCAATTATCCCACTACAAATACGATGTTATGTATCGCCTTGGGAAAGTATTGAAGCTGATACATTTTAGAGTATGCCACAACAATATTCCAAGTAGTCATACAATTCTCTATAATCCAAAAGGAAGTACACAAGTTGAAAAATACAATGAAATCAACTGTAAATTAATTATGATAGCTTTAAAATAAACGAGTCTCTGTAAAAGTAAATGGGGACTAATTTTACAAGACGCTCTAAATTCTATTCGATCGCTCCATTGTACAATTATTATTATTATTATCATGAATGAATGTTCTTGTATCAAAGATCTCGTAACGGATATACTACCCCTCAATGGTTACTTTGCGGTCCTGTTTTTATGAAATGCCATTTCAGATGAAGTAAAGATGATCCTGAGGTTCAAAAGGATCATTTAATTGAAGCTACTCCTCAATACGCATATGTTCGTTTACCGAATGGCCAAGACTTCATCATTTCTATTAGTGAATAAACACCTTATTGCAAAGATTTTTCAAAGGACCCCTTACAGGGAGATCCAGACGACAAACCAAATTCATCTTATTTTGTTAACGATTTTTTCAGAAAACTAATGACGATATTCCTACTGCTTGCGCACGTTGACGATCCACCAGCGAAAGAACATCTCGATTTCTTTAAGCCTACATAATTAATAAGAGGAAGATAAAGGTAGAATAATTATTTTAAGAATTCCAAGAATTGATTACCTTTTGATAAATTGTTAATTCCTTAGTAAATAATATAACATTTTGCTGAATTGAATAAAGATTTAAGTGTGTAAAAGGTTCATTACACCCTCACGTGAGTTAGTGCCTGTGATGTGGTTAAAGTACACTATGTGGGGTACAAGATAACAGTATTACTCTGCAAAAGATCTTACAACAACCACAAAATCATTGAATAACGATATTTTTCTTTTCTTCGGGGGCTTTTCCTAGTTTCAGGGGATGTCGATTTCGACTATCCGCGCCGGGTACCTACTACGTCCCTCATGGGGACTCATTAACATTTACACTAGACAAACTTGCGGGCTCCTCGGTCTGTGGTCGGCAGACACACAAGGCCTTCCGCGACAACGTACACGTACATCAAAGACAAAGGACAAATGACGATGCTCGCGGCGGGACTCGAATCCGTGACCCTTCAAACAGAGGCGTTGAGTATAATACGCACTAGCCACCTCGGCCATGCACGACGGCATTGAAAAATAATGTTGAATGAAGCAGTTATATTACAATGGCAGTTGAAAAATCAACCAATGAGACAAAATGAGGTCAGAATAAGCTAATTTGTGCAAACATTGAGAAGAAAAGTTAATTTATATTCATTTATCGTCTCCTATATTATTTCAATAGTATACTTTTCCGTTGCGGCTCTCACACGCAATCTTTATAAATGAGATCTCTAAAGATAATTTCACAGAGACGTGACGAATTGCACTTTGGCTCTAAAAATATATAGGATTTGTTTAAAAAAAGCATCTACATATTCATGTCAAATGAAACCCGCAATACTTGCCAATGTTTTCGAATCTATATCTCCGAAACAACGCGTTCTCGGGCCTTAAAAACTAAAATTTTGAGGCCAAAGGCCGCAAAGAAACGTTTTTCACACCATTATCCACAAGATGAAACATTCTTGGACATTCAATAAAATTTTTGGTTCGGCGCTTCGGTACCACCAATGCCACCTAAATATTTCAACCCTTGAAGCTGGTAGCCATTTTTGTGACGACACGCTTAGAAGGCTTAGATTCCCCAATCTTACATTTACTTTCTGTATACACCGTGGTTAATCTCGATGCTAACTCTCAAGGAAGATTAAAAACATCTGAAGAAATTATTCAAAGAAGTATGAATTGTTCCAAGAACATCTCTCTATAATCCTAAATAAATTTTTATTGAAAATTTGTTTCAAACATCAATTGCATTGCTATTTTTGTTTGATATTCTGTAAGTACATTAGAAGTCCCTCTCCTTCTTAATGAAAAGGGCAGACAAATGGATAGGGAAAGGGTGGGGTTTAACATGCGAGAGTTCTCGCACGGGTACGCTAATTTATTTAACGTCAAAAGCAATTAAAAAAACTGTGCGACTAAAATGGAGAGAAGTGCAATCAAATTTATCAATGTCCAATTTGTGCTCATTAAAATAAAAACACATTTAAGCGGAATGGCCGGTTTCCAGCCACTGCGGATTGGCCAATGCACCGGGTGGGGCGGACGGGCGAGGAATCACTCAGCGACAACGCCCGGGCGGTGGATTTCGGATGCCGAACGTCCTCGGGAGGGGAGGGGCGGATGGGGGCGGTTGGTGACGTCGGCGAGGAACGCGCGCCTCCGGAACGCCGCCGCGGGCCGTCACGCCCCGAGTTAACGACCGCCCGCGGGCGAGCAGGCAACTCTCGCCCGCCTGCCAAAAACGCCGCGCCTGGAGCCGCCGCCTCCTGCCGTGCCATGCCGTACTGTGCCGTATCGTGCACGAGGACCATGCATGCTTCCGAGGAACGGTGCGTGCCTATGCTACTCTACCCTTCTGCGCGTCTTCCATTGTTTTTTTTGTGTAGCCAATGTGGACTGTTTAGTGTGAGAAAGTTTGGATTCAATAAGCCCAAAGCAGACACTTCATAAATCTACGTCCATTTATCGCATTTGTACAAATCAAAATATTATAAAGCTAAATTAATGAAATATCCGTTCTTTTTTGATTCTTACCTTTTTAAAACAAAGTTATTCAATTAATTTTTCAAGTTTAATATTTAACACGAGCGAAAACAATGATGTGCTCCCTGCAAATGTGACTACTTTTATCTTTAGAGTAATGTATCTACTGTACAGCCATGCATCCATGTAAACTTCACTGAATTAAAGAAATTCAACCAGCTACATATTTATGACAAGTTTCAGTGTTCTTACTAGCGTGCTCTATTCTTCTTTCTGTACCATACGCCTCCCTCCCATGTACTTTGCACGTCTAAAACTCCTTTTTTCTCTGTTTGGATTTAAAAGGTCCAAGTCGAATCGGAGTAAAGTACATCGAATCGACTAAATTTAATCAACTTCTTTTTTGCAGACTAGTTTCAGGTCATCAACTTCGCACTCTCTCTGGCGGTCGTTCACTGTAAACTTCTCGGTCACGACGGTTACTATTAAGATTTCTAATAAAAGAATAGACAAGCAAATTTTCCTCCATCGTTACAACTATACGCTTCCCAGTCATGCTCTCTTTGAGAATAATAACGTTCCTTTCCTTAGATTTAAGATGTGTTCACCACTCTACATTTTTGTTGTATTGGAACATCGATTTTCAGTTTTTTCCAAACGGCACTGCTCTCTTCAAACGGTTTTCATTTCCTTTCACTTAGAAAAGTATACAAAATAGTAAGGTGTAAAACAATAAATTACTTGACAACTTGGAAACTAATGATCCAGACCTTAATAACAATATCATTTTGGAAAGGTGCGTGGCGCGGAGAGGCAGGTGGCGTGGAGAAGTGTGGTAAAGGCCATGCGTGTCGAAGGGTAGAAACTGCGAGGGCGGTGTGGCGTGGGTTAGAAGTGGCGAGGGCGTTGTGGTAGGGATAGACCTGGTAAGACGGTTGTAAAGCAGAAGAAAATATAGTGGTGCTTTCACGCATTAGTAACGGTTACGTACTATTATAATACTGAAATTTATCCATTTTAGCACATTTTAATCATCATAGCAAGAGGTACAAAAACGGCTCCCCGGATATTTTCAAAATTTTCTTAAAAACAGCTTCAAATATAATATAATAATTATAAATTTTCTGTAAATATTATATATACATTTCCTGTAAGAATAAGCTGGCTATAAAAGGAAAATTGACAGAAGAGATTCCCACCATAAAAGGTGTAAGACAGGACTGTTGCATCTCATCAACACTTTTTTAATATATACATGGGCGACATGTTTAGAACATGGAAATTGAATGTAGATCGAGGGATCTATTTTAGGAAAATATTTTTAAATTCTATTTTATATGCAGATGACAAAGTGATAATACAGGACACTGAAGACAAAATGCAACTCGCAGTATATAGATAACACAAACGCCATACTACTCTATTCTTTAGTTTTTTTTCAAAAATTACAAATATGCAATTTTTTGACTTTCTCTCACGTCGTTAATATTTACATTAGTAGTGATTTGTTCACATTATTATATTTATGAGTGCATGTGCTTTAAATAATGTTAAGTAAAGTTCGCCGAAACTCAACAGTTTTTAAGAAAAGTAGCTTAAAATTGCGCATTTTCAGAAACGTTCAAACGTCATTTTCTCAAAAATAGCTCAAAATTTTTTCTTCAAACTTTTCTAACTGATATTGCTAATTGCACTCTTTAATACGACGTAAAGATCAATTCCGGGTATTTTTTAGTTTTTCACAAATTACACAAATGTAATTTTTTTGAAAGATCTCTCACGCTGTTCATATGCACATTTCCAGGAATTTGTAAACACTATTGTATTTGTGAGTTGATACACTTCAAAAGAGTTCCATTGATGATTTTCGAAAACTCAAAAGTTGTCTGTGAAAAAGAGCTTCAAATTTTGCATTTACAGGAGCGCTTTAACGTTATTTTCTTAAATACGGCTCCAAATTTGTGAAAGAAAATTGCCATTTAGTACGAGATTTTACTGTTCTTTAATATTCGTAAAATAATATCTCTGTTCCATTATTAGGAAATCGAAAAATTAAGAAAATATCAAAAAAAAAATGTACTCTGGGCAGTGATAGATGGCAGCTTACAAGAGAATGTGGCAAGTCTAAATAGCTAACCGAGACCAGAGGAAATATAAAACTAACACGGGAAAGCCAACATTGTTATATTAACACGGGAAAGTCTGTGCCATCCTGTAGCACCAATAGTTCGTTATCAGGGCCAGATAATGAATTGTTTTCCGCCGAAAATCCGCCGTCTTTCGCGCAGCGTTACATAACTTTCCCTATACTACGTATATACGTTCATTCTACAACACACCAATTATTAAGAATCACAGATTTTATAGCATCAAGTTTTCAAAAGAAACAATTTACATTTGCACTATTTTTAGATGTTGAAAAAGCTTTTGACAAAGTATGGCATGATGGTTTACGTTACAAGCTAAGAATATTCGGTTTCCCTATATATCTTCAAAAAATATTATCAAGTTTTCTATCACAGCGTAAATTCCAAGTTCAGGTTAACAATGTTTTTTCTTCTGAATACAATATCCACGCTGGAGTACCTCAGGGTTCTCCACTCTCACCAATACTTTTTAATATTTACGTTTCAGATATTCCACATTTAATTAATTCACAAGTAGCCTTTTTTGCCGATGACACATCCCTATTCACTTCTCATGCAGACATTATAACTGGTCGTGATAATTTACAAGATGATTTAAATACTCTGTTACTTGGTACAATAATTGGCAAATCAAAATTAATAGTCAAAAATCTCAAGCAAAAATATTTGCTTTAAAACGAATCTCTCCAACTTATCCACTTATTATTAACTATAAAGCAATTTCTTGGATTTCTAACCAGACCCCAATTACGTATCTTGGATTAAAACTCGATACCAAACTAACGTGGAAACCACACATTACATCAATAATAAACAAAACGAATGTCAAGCTTTTAAAATTATACCCATTTTTGAAGAAAAATTCTCATCTTTCTTTAGATTCAGCTTATGTATATTTAAATATATAATTCGCCCATCATTGACATATGCGTGTCCCATTTGGGGTGGTGCAGCGAAATCGCATATTCAAAAACTAGAGGCTATACAAAATAAATATCTTAGAAAAGCATTGAAAGCACCTTGGTTTATAAGAAACAATCAAATATTACACGAACTCGGTATTCTGTCTCTAAAATCCTGGATCCTTCATCTCTCAGATAAATTTTATACTTCCCTAATTTCTTCTCCTGCTTATACATCTTTTCAACTTGGAAAAACAGCTAATCCTTTCCCGCGAATCAAATCACGCTATTTAAAAGACCGTTTACATCCTCCATAGTTAACTTATTTCATGTAACTATTATTTATTGTAAAAAAAATTATATGTATTTTGTACTATTTATAACCACAGTTTATTTCTAAGATCATTGTGTGTTCAAAAACAATAATACTTATACATATCTGTAACATGTTAGAGGTTACTTTTGAAGTTTCTCCTCAAATTGTACTATGTTAATGTAAAAATTCACACACTTGAAAGACAAATTTTTGTCGAACAAGTATAAATAAATATATTTAAAAAAAACGTATATACGTATGTATACGGGAAAGTAAAAATGACTACCATCAATATTGTAGTTTTCTAATGTTGAATTTTCGCAAATTTCGAAAATATAGAGAGGGCACCGAAGTGCATCGAAAACATCAATGAACCCTGTTCCATTATTATTAGCGCTTACTTTACTCTATAGAACAATAAAAGAAATAAAATGAGCCGTTATTTTAGTAAATACTTTAAATTGTCATTATTTCAAGCAAAACATAAGCTAAAATTATTCGTTTTTTCAAAAAATTGTACACGACTTAATTTAAAGATATGATTTTTAGAACATATTCCAAGAAAAAAAATATCCTCAGTAATGTAGTTTTGGGATGTTAATTCTAGGAAAATACAGAGAGATTGCGAGAACTGAAACCTGCAACAATTGTACAGCTGTTCTTTGATTTATTCGAGAAAAAATAAAGAAACCCATTTTTTGGTAAATAATTTTTGGATTTGCTTATATTTCACGAAATATTATGTGAAAACTATTCACATTTTAGAAAAATCGAGTATGATCTTCATTAAATATCTTTAAAGGACAGATTTCATTCCGAAGAAAATCTCTATCTTCAATATTGCAATTCTGTGAAGATTGCTAAAAGATTTGGAATCTTTGAAATATTCAATAATTATTAAGAGTTCTACGAAAATGCGATCAGTCATACTTTAAACGTCCTTTGGCTCTATCCCAGGAAAAAAATAACAAAAAATTGAGAGCAATTTTTGCGAAAAATAAAAAATGATATGGATTCACGTAAAGAATCCTGAAAACTTATAACATCCGTTTCAAATTCGGAGAGCTTCAAGCTCCGCCAGATCGATTGGAGGATATTAATTTTGGAGAAAATCAGCTGAGCGGCTCCGGCGTTGATTACGGACCTTTCGCAGTAAACCAATTTTTTTGGTATCAGGAGCTCACAAAACGCAGACTCTGACTACACAAGTGATAGAGGAAGTATTTTATGGTTCGATTAAAATAAGTTGGCGATTGACAGTTGCGAATAAAAAGGAGCGATGTTGACAGGTTGCGTACAACTGAGCACGTGTTCCCGGGAGACGAAATATGAAGTCTGCAAATAGATACTTATAAAAGTAACCAAATCATACACTCATATTATGTGAAGCAACAGCTTCTGAAAGACAACTGTCAATCAACTTATTTTAATCGGACCATAGTACATACAGGAACAACTTTTATCCATTTTTTCGATATCAGGACTAGATATTTCAGTAAAAAAGTAGCCGTTTTTCACAAGCATTTCAGTAACTTCTCTTTACGTAATTAGTATGCGAGAAAGGAAATTGGATGTACGGTAGGGAAGTGGAGGCGGCCGGCGTGGTTGGCCTGATGGGGAGGAAGCCCCACGGGGCGGCGTGGCGTGCGCAAGCGCCGCTAACAGGACCGCGCAAAAACCCCTCGGCGGCGCCGCCTGCGCTCGCACGCGCCGCGTTTTTCCACGCGCTTCTTTGAAGGGCTGCAGCAAACCGCTCCTCTCACAGGCGGCAAACTACCGGGCGGCGCCGGTCGGGGCGATACTGTTACTCTAACAAGACCGGAGATGCTCTTCTGGGTGAGCAGAAAAATTGGGAGGATACGAGATGAGAAAACAATCCCGGATTAAGATCAGTAGAGGCAGTGGAGCAATGGATTAGCGTAGAGATGTTTGAAAAAATTATAATGGATTGATTACGTGGTTCCGAGCAGGGAACCGATAGAGTCATTATTCCCGTAAGTGTGGTGAATGTTGAATCCAAGAGGGAGACTGAGTTCCTAGACCGCTAGAACGTGATATCTGGTGTAGACCTACACGTCAGCTTGCGGAGAGATTTCCTCCTCCCATGTATCTCCGCCAGCAGGACACTGTCCCAGCCTCCACGAGCTCTGAGCTCGCGATTGCCCTGCCGACATGTAGTGTAATGCATGTAAGTTTACCTGTGTGTGTTTGTGATGCAGAAGAGGGTCATCGATGCTGAAGGAAATATCGCGCGTGGTTCATGGCTGCTTTGTTAAGTTACTGTTTCGGCGTTCACCTGAAATTCATTGGAGAAAGGACGGGAAAATACTAAACAGAGCAGCCGGCAACTACAATAATCTCCTGAATTCGACGTAGTGTCGAAAGAACATTACTCTCGGGGTTTCAACCCTAGGACCATCCGGTAAGAGATTCTGCAATGACAACCGTCATTGCACTGAGCTAGTAAAAATAGTGTGTAAATAAAAGCCAATGCTACCAAGTAAAATTTACTAATATCATTATTACGAATTAATGAAGAGTGAATCAAATCCAATTGGCACGCAAAATTCCAAATAGTACATCTAGATCAAGTAAAATACAAAGTGCAATAATTACTCCATTTTATATTGTGCAAGGCTCTGGAAGTAGTCGGTCTTATTTCTTGGTTTGTGGTACCCCCCTTTACCGCGTTTTTCACATCTCGCAAGTTGAACAGTTTCCTTTCTTCAATTATTCGCCGTACCAAAGTATATGTCGCCATAACGTTAAACATTGTTCACAAAAATGTTCTTCCTTTCGTGTGAGGTAACTCGTATTCAACAGCGTCGAAATGTTACGTAATGTATTCCCGCGGCCCGAATTGCATCCGCTTCGATTCCAAACCAGGCGGGCCCAATGGGCATGCCGCAACAGCAGCGGCAGCGGCAGTCATAAAGGAAAGTGCGCGCCGGGCAGGGGATGGCGACACAGGAAGTTCAGCAAACACCGAACGCGCATCCACAATGATCCTCAATGGAGGCAGCCGCGCCCTCTCTTGCTCTCCGGGAAGGGTGTGGACCTTACCTGACTTCCCCCTCTCGCGACGCAACTGCTGTTCACTACGGCCGCTAATGCAGGCACTGACTTCACATACAACTGAATGCTCTCCCACATCTTGCATTAGTAATGTTCACTAGCAAATCTCTTGAGTTGATTTATTTATTATCTCTCTATTCTTCAATACATTCAAACATAATCGATCCAATATTTTAATGACAATTTTCATATATTTATATCTCATTCAAATCAACAATCTTCAGATCATCATCTCTTGTTTTTCAGAGGATGGGGGGTGATGGGACTTCATCCTCTTTTCCTCGAAAGTTGAAGATGAATATAGTTTCAGAAATTTTATTTTATTTCTTACATTCAAAAAAACAGATTTTAGTAACGAAAGTAATTACATTTTTTAATTGACGTCACATAAAGCTTATAATGCAACAAATGATTTTTTTTTAAAATTCAGTGTAAATGAAAAATTAACCGCTGGACATCACATAAATAGACATCCCCGAAGAAAAATGCGGATTTCGCTTCTGATGATGTTACAGCATTTGTTCGTAATGTTTTACAGTTCGTATGGTAGGCTGCATCTTTATGCAAATAAATTAAGAGAGAAATAAAATATGTATTATGTGCAGACATTTCGGTTGTTTACAGAGACTTATTTACACTATCAGTATTACTTCACGTTTAGTATTATCACAATAACAATATTAAAAACTATTTCTATTACATTTGTAACTCTAATAATATTTAACGCTACATATCATTTCTAGTTCAACGTGTATATGCCTTAAAATTCAATTAATGGGGAAAGGATCAATATTACTGGAGCTACGTACATTGGAGAATAAAAAAGTCTCCCCTAAGGTTTCGGTGCTACTGTTCTTCAGACGCACAGAGACGATTTTGGAATACCTCTCCCTTGGTTAAAAGTACAACATAATCTCTTCCTTTGCATCGGCCTTGGGAAGTTCAGTGGCTTAGAGCATCGTCCACAGTAGAGCAGAGCTGAAGTCTGCGATTGCTTGTGAGTTCCACGTTAAGCTCTGTTGTGTTCACTCTGATTTTTCGACGAGATCAACAGACCATAGTTGGTAGACTATCAACGAATCCCATCTGAAGACCATCCCATTCATTCAATATTGCCATTCAGCCCTAACGATCAACTTACCATTCTTCAAACACTGGGAGGCAAACCACTAAAGTAATCCTCCCTAGGAATAGGACGTACATGTTAAGGCTTCCTCTCACTCAACAATTAATACAACAGAAAAAAATTTTATACATCTTTTCAAATTAATTTCTCCAACCCACTTTTCACATCTGTATATTAACGTTTCTACGCCCGTGGAAAAATATGCTTAAAGTTTGTTCGCAAAATGGTCAAAAACTGCTTCTTTCACCTAACACGCCAATACCAATTTTCTTCCTGGAAGGTGTTTCTTCAGTTCTGATACCTGGGAGACGTCGTTGAGTACCCAATCCGGACTGTAGGGTGAATGATCCAACTTCTTGAAGCCACAGTCTTACCAGCATTCTTTGCAATCTGAGCGTGGACGTGAAAAAGCTAAACATCGTGAGATCACGCACCGCAACCAATTCAAGTACCCATTCTCCAAAAACTTAATAAAATGTCTGCTATAAAGTTGTAGCATTACATCAACTGAAGCTGACTACGTTCTGCTCAGAACGTTTTCCCATTGATGAGCATTATTTTGGTCAGGCCGGATGAAACCTCTACTTCCTTCACAGTCAGGGAAATATCCGATCTAGAATTTGCTCAAAACTGCGTTGTGCGACAGCAGGAGTGAGAGCAATGAGCACGAGTTCACCGGCGAAGGGGGCCTCGATGGAGTCATCCAATGGAACGTAATCAACGTAGGCGCAATGGAGCGGCGCAGTGCGGGCGACACCCCTTCTCACGCACCGCCCACGCAGTTTCCTCTACGCCCACACCCGCTTAGGTGGCTCAGGGCATCAACTGATGTCACTTCAGTGCCTCTGACCGCGAAGTCCTACGGTTCGAGCTCCAATGGTGGCAGGATTTTCGATTGATTAATTTATTGGTGATTCCGGGCTCGTCAACTACAGAGGTCATTAGTCTCGTAAGTGTAGTGCGTGTTTTTTTCTTGGAGATGGCAATGATCTTTTCCCCGCTGGATGGCGAGATTCGGCGCCGACCTACCATCGGCTAGGGGGGGGGGGTTCCTCTCAATCAGATATCTCCCACCAGCGGGGCACCGCACCAGCCGGGACAAGCTCTAAGCTCCCGACTGGTCTTCCGGAATGTGTGGTAGTGTAGTGCATGTTAGTGTAAGTGTATGTGTAAAGGTATAAATATAGGACAAGGAAGAGGAAGGAAAGATCGCGCGCGGTCCGTGGCCCGTTTGTTAGGGTACTGCTCCGGCATTCGCCTGGTGTTGATCGAAGAAACCACAGAAAACTACCGATCAGAGCAGCCGGCCGCTAGAATTCTCCTCCAGACAGCGATTGAATTCGACCTAACTGACAAGCTAATGTCGAAAATCCTGCCGCCGTCGGGACTCGAACCTAGGACCTCCCGGTCATAGGAACTGCAGTGACATCAGTTGATGCACTAAGCCATCTGTCCTGGTCACACACGCGGCCGGCTGCTCAGATCCGAAGTTAAGTGGTTTCTCCGATCATACTAAGCGAAACCCGGAGCAGTACCCAAACAAATGGGACACAGACCACACAGATCTTTCCTTCCCCTTTCTTGTCCTTTCCTCTCCCTTTACTTACACACACACACTTACTTGCACTATACTACCACACACGACCAATTTCTTTGGTCTGGGCCAGCGTTACAAACTTGCCCCATTCTCTTGCCAGCTTCCATCTACCGCCACCCACAGTACTTTTTTTTCAACATTTCCTCGATTTTAAAGAAAACATTTGGAGTCGTTTTTGAAAAACTCTTGTTTTTCTTGTTTTTTAAAAATTGCACATATTGCGAGAAAAATACTACAAATTTCGAAAAATGTACCAGATCTTAATGAAAGAACGTGAACTATGGACAACAAATTTCATTTTAAAGAAAAATCTTTTATCTTCAATATTGTAGTTGTAGGAAGTCGACGAACAAATTCTAACTTTTGCAATTACCGAAAATTCAGAGATAACAATGAAAATCGGACCTATGTCACCTTTATAAGTTCATTCAACTCTATCCTTACAAGAAATTTAAAGAAAAAATTTGAAGCCATTTTTGAGAAACTTTTGAAAATGTACCAAGGGCTTCATGTAAAGTACTCCCAAAAAGTAATGTTTTTTTCAAATCTCAGAGATTTTGACTCAGGGCAGATCAACAAGAGTTTCTTCAATTAAAAAAAATCCTATGCCTGGTTTAGGCGCTAGTGTCGTTCACATATACCAGACGGACAGACACACAGACGGACGGGCAGATGTTTTGCCAACAATCGAAATTTCGGTATCAAGGAACCACAAAACATGGATTCTGGCTACACCACAAGTTAGAGGATTTTTTCTATACTTAGCAACTGGATTTATATACTAATCGTTATTTGGGGCCTGCAATGAGAGATTTTCTGCCTAAAATTCGCAATTTTCTGGAGCAATGCAAATTACATCACCACATGATAATATGTTTCCTATCTTTCAAATGTTTCCTATGTTTCCTATCCTTCAAACGTAAAGCATAGTCCCCATCATAATGACATCCAAAACTCAGAGCAATTAATTCTTAAGTCAATATTAGTCCCAGACTAAAATTTCAGCTTTAATTGATCAAGGAAAATTGTCGACATACAGAGACCATTCACTGTCTCTGGGATTCTTCCACAATAGTAAGCTCCTTTATAGACAAAGAGAAGACTCAACCACAGTTGCGTGTTAGAGAATATCTTAACACAGAGTTCTAGATCTGTTCATCCACCGTAACCAAGTCATGACACGAGTTTTCACCACACTGTTATTCTGCAGTTAAAATAATTATTACCTAGTTTACCGAGAATGAATTCGTTGCATTTAGTTGCATCTAATGCTAACTCAACATCTCAAATTGTCTCTTTCAATTGATAAGGATTCGCGTCAAGCTGCGGCATTCCCATCGAGTTACCATCGTCCTGAGTTTTCCGCAAAGCGGGCAACGACTTGCGGTGACATCTGCCGAGCGCCGACGGTGGCCAGGAGAGGCAGTGGTTGGGGGTAGGGGGGTGGCGGTGGAGTTGGCAGGAAGGGAGAGAGGAAGGGGGAGGGGAAGGGAGGGGAAGACGTGGGCGGAGGCGCCTCTTCCGGGAGCCGTTGGTGCTCAGCACCCGGCAAAATGCGCCACGCCCCCTCACTCAGGCACACCACACACACGCCCCGTGTCGGCTTCTGACACCCTCTTCATCTTCACCAGACGCCACCCTCTCCGTGCTCAAGGGCTCCGTCATAACCAAACTCGAGAATAAAATAGAAAACATTAGGCCTCCATGACCACCGGGAAATGGATAGCTGTAAAAACGTAACGGAGCATACAAAAATAATGCTGATCGCTCTAAATGTCACCGATCTCTAGATTAGATTTGGCCTTTTCACCATGCGAAGTCACCACAACTGTACTCTCTACAGTAAGATTATAACGATGTATTTATTATTTAATGAGTTGTATCAATGTTTTTGTTCACTAAAAAATTATACGCCTAAGAATTTTATTCTTTAATTTGAATCAATTCTTTACTATTCATTTGAAGGGCAATCCCTTCGGGAGATGTTAAATTTCATCGACACAGTTTTCCTCTCATTTATGATTAGTTATTTGTTCCTAAACTACTTCGAAATGTCCCAAATGACAAGCAGCATTGTTTCCATTTTATCAAATGATGATTTATTTAGTATCGTCGGCGAAGAGAACTGCCTTTTTATTGGTGGGTGAGGAGGGCACATTATACACATAAAGAAAAGAACACGATCTAATGCGCGAAGCTTCATACTAAATGTCTTACTGATGGGAAAGTAATGCTTTAGATGTTTTGTAGTCTTTAAAGCACATCCGCAGTTAAGTATGAAGATCACCAAATCATACGCGGAGTCTAAAATTCCAAATATAGCTAATTTTCAGCGTAATGTTTTATGATTAATTAGACTAAATGGTTTCGTCAAATCAATGAAAACATATAATTAATAAGTTGATCAGTGAGCACGAAATCAACTTCCGTGCTCAAAAATGAAAACTACATTACTGATAAATGTAAAAAATGACAGTTTCCAAAGGGTTTGTTTTTCTGAAACCGTGTTGTCAATTTTTATTAATATCCAGTCTCCGCGTTACATCTTTCAATCAAGCACTCGCCATCTGTCAATCCCCCTTCTTCTTGAATTTCCACCGAAGATTCCCTTTCGTTGCTCTTCGTCCCCGCGCTTCCTTGGCGGCTGCCGCCGTCGTCGTGGCCCTGGAGGTTGCACGGTCGCGTGGGCGGGCGGGCGCGCCGAGCGTGAGAGGAGAGCAAGTTGCTGCCGGATCCTCCATCTGATGCAGCGAGCGGTTTAAGGCTTCGTTAGTGCAGTTAAGGTGCAGCGCAACTCAAGAGCTCAGGTTGGCGATGTTAATTAGTCAGTTTATTACTCGTGATTTATTTTTTGTGATGCAAACACTTCGTTTTGTTCCACTCAAAGGAATTTCTACACTACTGTGATCTCTCAATAACTGTAATTCCTCGATATCTGTATTTCAGTTCTTCAATTTTCCTCGAACGCCCGAATAAATATATTTATACAAGACGAATATAAACAAGATATTCGAATTTTTACTATTTTCTGGTCGCTCTGTTCCATCTTTAGAACACTGTTTTTCTATTTGGGTTTGATATACGAGTACAATGGGAGGAATCCAATGGCATCGTTTGCTAATAATATGACTCTCACTTGACTGCGTCATGTCCCCGGAAGTTGTCAAGTTCACTGCTAGGGCTAATTTTCCAACTTTCTTTCCTATAAGCACATCACAATATTTCTTTTAGTCTGACACGCAGTTCGCAAATACTCTAGCAACCGTTAAATACGAATATGCAGCCCTAATCGTCATGTTACAGACAACGATCTTCCAGAGGGCTCACGGCGTAATTGTTAGCGCATAGTATTTTTGCCATTAGATTGATTGATTGTTAGTGATTCCGGGCGCTTCAACTACAGAGGTAATTAATACCGTAAGTGTATTGCATGCCTTTTTATCGGGAGATGGCGGTGATCTTCCCCGCTGAATGGCGAGATCTGGCGCCGACTTACCGTCGAATAGCGAGGTTTTCCCCAACCAAGTACCTCCCACCAGGAGGGCACCGTCCCAGCCGGGACAAGACCTATATCCCGACCGTTTCCCCGCATGTGCGGAAGTGTAGTGCATGTTAGTTTGTGTGCGTGAGTGTGTAAGGTGTGAGGATAGGACTAGAATAGGAATAATCGCGCGGAGGTCCGTGGCCCGTTTTTTAGGGTACTGCTCCAGCATTCGCCTGGTGTTCATCGGAGAAACCACGGAAAACTACCGACCAGAGCAGCGGTCAACAGAAATCTCCTCCAGTCAACGACTGCATTCGATCTAGCTGATAAATGAGTGTCGAAAATCCTGCCGCTGTCGGGAGATGAACCTAGGACCTCCCGGTCAGAGGCACTGCAGTGAAATCAGTTGTTGCACTGTGCCACCTCTCTCGCTTTTTGCTACTGGAGCGTGAGTTCGATCCACCGGAGATTATTCTACCTTTTCATGTAAAAATAAGTATGGTGTTCTATAAGAAAGTATTTTTCACGAAGTTAGTTCAATATTTTTAAAATTAAAAAAAAAATTAAAAGCTAAAAGTACAACCCTGATGAGCCCCAATGTCCTGATTGTTTTGTTCAAAATCCTATCTCAATATCTTTAGCGATGGAAGGGACTCTGTGTCCTATTTCTTTAGCAGACGTATGTTAATTATCACCATCAATTTATTCACAGGATAATTGTTCAGAACCTTTCCGGAGAAGCCAGTGCCTAATCCATTATTTTCTCTTGGAGGGAGTTCGTCAAGTGGGCACAAGAACATACAAGACAATAGATTCTAATGTTTTATGTAACAATTCACGACATACGACTTCGAAATCTTGACACATCTTAATGCGACATTAGTTATTAACGTTAGGTAGTTAAACAGCCAATCACGACTTGTGTTATTGACCGTACGGCATTCATTACTATCTTCTTATGAAAATCAATCAACAAAACATGAAATATCATTTTTTGGAACAAGTGTACTCGCACATCGTCAGCCTGAGTCGGATTACTGTGGTGAGGGTCCCTGGAAAGAATTTGTTGGGGGCTCCTGTGGTGTGGAAATCTCAGGAACAAAGATCGAAAGCGCTTTAAAACTATTTATATTTATTAATTTTGTGTTATAATTATTAATTTTTGGTAACTATGTAATAAATGCATTTAAAAATGTTAGACACTTTTTTAGCTTTCCTGGCCGCAAAATAGTCGATCACAAGGTCAAAACTTGTTTCTCTCATAACACTGTTATTGCATCTTAAAATAGCGAGATCGTTGGGATGAGTCAATGACGTTTGCAATCTGCCTTTAACAATTTTTATTCTGAAAATGATCTTTCAGAAGTACAATTAATTATTACCAAAATAAGATAAATTTTCGAAATGATTTTCACGTTAGAAAAAGATCTCAGGCTTGTATAATTTTGTATTATTGCATCGTTAATATGTGTCGTAGATCAAATAAGGTATTGGAAGATAAAATAATATAAATATAAAATTGAAACAAAATAAAAGTATAAATTACATAAAAATTTTATAATGTAACCAATACAATTAAAATAATAAGAGTACAAATATTTTATTCAAATGAGAAAAAATTATTTTAAAATTAAATTAAAAACATAAATTTTATTTATATTGTATGACTTTTGTTAAAACTCACAATTTCCCCGAATAGTTTTAATCAATATACGTTATAATAAGGTAATTTAATTTAAAGCGTTAAGTTGTTTCATACACTGATTATTATTCTAATTTGAATGACTTTGGCTAATTGTTTTCGCAAGAATGTTTTCTCACAGTGAAATAATAAAATGAATACGATATGACGAAAACGATAAAATTGCTGATTGAATGAGACACTGCATTTCTCTGTCTCAATGATATCATGCGTGGAATAATCTCTGTGGGTACTCTTTCCATGGTAGCCAATAGCACTCCAAGAGCCCCAGTTGGAGCTTTTTTCCAATTTATTTATTGTTTACTAATACATAGAACAGTAAAACTATACATGTTTTAGTTGCATAATAACTTACAAACTATACTTAAATCTAATACAAGGGAGAGGAAGACAAATAGAACCCTCTATTAATTGACAATTTCTGCGTGTTTTTTTTCCCTTCAGAAATACGTGGAAGGGGAATTTGTTTTGAATTCAGGTTGGTTGTTTAGGATTTCGGCTGGGGTTGAGTACATTTAATGTGGGGATTTGTAGCATGGAGAACAAAAGTTGGAGGAAAGGTAATTTAATATGGTTGGCTGGATAATTTCTTTCTGCATTGGTCGTTGGTAACAAACAAGCGACATTGGTGATTATCCTGACGTGCTGGATTTGGAAATTTTTTAAATTTGTTAATAATAGTTTTTTCTGCATTAATCCCAATGAGACTCCGGTAGCAGTTGAAGGACAATGGCGGGGTCGCGCGCTGGAGCAAGGTAGCGGCGCGCGCGGCGTCGGCGGCGTCGGCGGTGTCGGCGGCGGATAACTGTTCGCGGCGGCGGTTTTGCGCACATTACGCGCTCGTTTTATGTCGCCCGCTCCGCGAGCCCCGCCCACCCCTCGCCCCCGCCCCCGCCTTCGCCCACCTCCTCTATCATCTGCGCCTTCTTACGTCCAGGCACGACTTCTGCGGCTGGATCGCTTGGCGTGGAAGTTGCCCACACGTTCTCAAAGAGAGCCAAGCATGAGTTTAATAGCTTTGGTTTTGCAGTCTGTTAACGAGCTAAGAGAAAAAGAAAGGCAAGATCAAGTTAGAACGTAGGGATAATGTACAACATTCTGAGTATACAAGTGAGCAGAGAATTTTACTGGTAAAATTACCATCAATAGTGTGGCATGCGCCATGGAAATGTGTATAAAAATCGATTCTTCCTACTACTGTTTGTTTAAATAATTTAAAATGTGCTCCAGCAGCAAAAAGGTTTCTTTGAGATAAAAATCCTACACGCCAGTATTTATCATTTCCATCACTCCCTCGTCGCTGTTAGCGGGAAGTATGGCACCGCCATTAGACAGGACAAATACTATTTCCAACATTGTTTCACAAGTCGTAACAGCAATAGTTGCCCAAATACAACAAATAGTAGTGGGAATGGTTTGAGCAAAGACATACAATGGATAAAAATCTCGAAAAAGGCAAGTATCCTCAAGTACTATGTAAACGGCCTCAAATGCCAATAAAATAAATTCAAAATATTCTTACGTCATCACAATGTCAGATTGCTTGCATCACGGGAACACATTTAATCCCACGTAAAAAATCCTTACCAGAATTTCTATTTTAAATAAAGAACTAATTTTTCATTAAAAATAACTGCTAAAATGTTACTATTTTGGAGGGCTCTTTTAAAAACATTATTGTCACAAATAATTCAAGTTTGTAATATTCTCTCATTTAAGTTTCTCTCACATGCCGATTCGCATCAAATACTTTACAATCTGGACATAAATGAATGAAAGAATGAAACATCCCTTCAAAGAAAAAAAATTGTAACGTATAGAAGGAACCTCTTTACATGTTGAAATGAGAACACGGTGCTTTATAGTGCCCGTCGCCAGTTGCGGTGCAACTCATTACTACGCGTCTCAAGGAGGCCCTGGGTGGCGCGAACTGTGACTAACGCAGCCGAGTGGGGGGGGGGGCGCAGGTGGGGATTGGGGAGGCGCTGGGCGCAGATCCGGCGGAAGCGCGCTCGGAGGCGGGGGCAGTGCGACGCCGCGGCGGTGGCGGGGGTCTCGAGGAAATGGCACCTGCTGCTAAGGGGCACCTCCGAGGCGGCGCTGGGGGGGCGCCAAAAGAACAGGAGTTGGTATTTGTGGGGAAAGCGTGATATTACATCTCTGGCTGCCTCACCGACGAGAGTAGAAGCGGAACAGTCAATTGTGATAGTGAGCATGCGATTAAAAGCCTGTCTTTTAGCGGGTAAGGAAGGGACTGCTGGTGCGGCGATAGCATTCACAGAAAGGACCATTAGCGAAGACGTTTGGGGGAAGAAAGTAGCTATTAGGTTTCAGCATCGAACATTAGGTGAAGCTCTAATGTCGAAAGTTGTGGGATGATGGACACGTCACAATAATGAAGCGAAAAGTAGTTGAAAGAGAGAGGGGCTATAGGCAGTGACGACGACGAGATGGACAGCAGGGCGAAGGCGACGTGGGGAAATAGGGAATGGAGAAAGGAGCAGGGCAACAAAGTTGGGGAACTATGGTGTGGTCAGAGGAGAAGGGGAGGGGGGCGAGGCCCTTGAAGCAGCCAAGGCCGTCGTGCGCATCGGAGCGATGCGCCGTGGCAGAGAAGGGAGAGGGGAGGGGCAATCGACGCAGGAACCAAGCTCATCATCGCAATCAGCGCCCGCCCTTCCCTACGCCACAGAAGGCGGTGGAGAGGAACAGTGTCCCTGCCTTCCCTCTGCGTCATACCTCTATCCAAAAATCCTCAATCATTAATACTATAAAACAGGGGTGTCCCACTTGCAAGACTTTAAGGGCCGCAACTGAAACCTATAATATGGTTGCGAGACATATTTTCATTACTCGGGCAATCCACAATATCCGGCACTTCCCCCAGATGCTCTGAAACGGGAGGGACATGGAACTATGGATCATATCAGGCCGTACCATCCGTAAAGCAGTGAAACACACGGGGATGATTTTGAATTTCAGAATTTACTAAAAAATATCCTTCAATGTAAATTTAACAACTTTTTACATTAAAGGGGTTGTTGAATTCGGCAGGGCGCATATGCTATGCACAAAACGTTTGCCCAACATGGATGAAAGGGACTTCCACTTTTGATTAATAACTTTTCGCGGACCACAATAAATGGGGTCCTGGGCCGCATGCGGCTCGCGGGCCGCCAGTTGGGCATCCCTGCTTTAAAGTCTGTCCTTTTACCGCTCGTTTCACACCCTCTAGCTCTTCTATCTCTTGCGAGTTTCTTGCAAGTTTCATTATCTGCAGTGCGGCTCCATTTTGTAAGCTGGGAGGCCCAAGGAAAATTGGCTGGTCACGGTATTACATCATCTAAATCAGCTCATAGGTGTAAGCTAACAACTTAATATTGTTGTGTTGTTTATTACATATCGTTAATGAATATGATAGTCTACCTAATGCCCTGTATATTTTCTCAGTTATAGTTCATGATATACTTTTGTTACATACTTTTAAGAGTACTCAGTATCAAAACAAGACAAGCAAAATAATGTTTACTTTCGCACTCCGATTTATGATTATTACTATGGGCATTGAAATATGGCTTATTAAAATTCCAGTCTATCACAATTTGTTTCTTCAATACTGAGTCTTCAACAATCAGTAATTGATCATCGCTTTTTTTATATCTGGAATCATACTTTTCCATTTTCATTAAACTTCATTGAAAAACCACTAATAGTTAAAAACCATGATGCATTAAACTAACACCTGCACAACACTTCCCTGACGTTCGTCAAACGAGCTCACTGTTTGTTCAAAAGTATTATTAAAATAAACCCTCATTTATACGAATTCCAAGGGAGAGAAATAATCGTAGTTCGTGTTATAAAAATTCGTGTTATTCGAGTTTTATAAATGTCCGTATTACTGTAATGCGTTGCCGGAACCGATGTATTGTTTGTGTTACGGCGAAATTCGTGTTAAGTGAGTTCGCGGGTTTTCTGTCGTAGAAACCAGATTATAGAAACTCAAGATGAAGCTCCAACAAGTGCCGCGTGCAGTCGATTAGCTCTGAGGTTAGGACGGCTCGCCGTCTGGGCCGTCTTTGTATGCGAGTCTATTGTGGTCACAGATTGTACCCAAGATTTCCACCAAAATTTATATTCGACGATTAATCTGGTCGCGCTCAAGGCTCTGCGAATTTGAATAGGATCATCTAATTTTTTAGGGTACATTTCAGGAAGCCCTAAAACATTTTCGATATGTTTTTAACAATTGCTTTGTATGTATTATCTTAATTTATTAATTGTTAAATACTATATTTGACATTGTAACAGATCTACTGGTATGTCATCATTCAATAAATTGTTCATTTCTTTGATTAAATATATTGGTATTTCTTTTTCAACGAGTAACAGAAGGATTGAGTGAGTTCACAACAAAACTTGAAAAGGAATAAACGTGCGGTAAAAAAAGGCAGAAAGGAAGTTTGGTGAGGATTAGTCTCCTCCGTCTACGTCGAAAACCGCCTCTGGGCCAGGAATATATAATTCTCTGTATAATTAATCGTTTTACTATAGACTTCTGATCTGTAGTTTTCGTACTTATACTTTTATTTGATTGCTGATTTGTTTCTTTTTACCATCTGAATAATTCTATTTTCTTCTCTTGTTTTCTCTCTATCGTTTCTCTTGTTTTCTCCTTCAACTTCACGATTTGCCTTTGCGACATTTCCTATGTACTGTTTTATTTCACGTTTCAATTCAGTTTTAAATACATTTTCCAAGAACGTCTAACAGTTACTTTAAGTCAATGTTATTTCTCTATTACTAGTCTCCTTTACTGATTCTGATAGAGCATTTATTATTATAAAGCAGAAGAAGTTAATGTATTTTTCCTCTGGGCTCCGACATGCTTTCTTTTATATTTTCTGGTACAATATTATTTCAAGGGTAATCTATTTGACTGGAAAATTACTGCCCGACATTTTTAGCACTGACTGATCACATACGTGGATGACATGTCGGTATATTTACACTCTCTTGTGCATTTTTTACGTTAACTTTTACACCTAATTAAGGTATAATGTACATCATAAGTAATACAGATAATCTGTATATATTTAAATTGAGAGAAAATAAGAAGAAAAATACTTTATGGCTGAAGAATTTCTTCTGAAAGTTTAAGTTAAATACCTGATAATTCCTTTAAAATAAATAACCATTTTAAAGTTTGTTAGTTTCGTTGACATTTCTCTTATTCGATTCCATCGTTCTTTCAGGAATTCACTGAAAACAGACTGGCTATAATGTGAATTATATAATAATTGTCTTGAAGACTTATAAAACGATATAATTCCGAGTTAAAAATGGCGCCAAAACAACGCCGAGTAACCTCGACTGAAGAGCTGACGGATGCTGGTGGAACTACAACAGTGCGGCCAAGAAGTTCCTTAACACGGCCGCAGGTAGCGCCAGTCTCTTCAGCCACTGGCGCGGACCGACTCGGGTCTTCAAATGATACTCGATTCGAACAGATTCGGACTGAGATTCGAACAGGGATATCATTGAATTTTTCAGTGTTACAGAACTTAATTGCATCCCAGAAAAGCAGTACTAAGATGTTTAATCACAGAAATTAACAACTTATTCAATGATAACACATTAATTGACCTGTTAAAATTTCAACAAATCGATTTTAACAATCAATAAATAAAACAGTGGTATTATAACACCACATAAAACCATTTTTTAGGGTATTTCGAAAATGTTTTTGGAGCTTCGTGAAATGTACACTAAAAATTAGGAGATATAATTCAAATTTGCAGGGCCTTGGGCGCGACCAGATTAATCAGGGAACATAAATTTTAGTGGAAATCATGGGTGAAATTTAGGCGATTGTGTTGTTCCCAGACGGACACATGGAGAGATAAAAAGCTTTGGGCTTTTCTTGAATTAGTACACATAAAATTGATAATTTTTTGCTGATTGACTTCACAGATTAGTTGAAGTTTCATTCTTTCATATAATTGGATATTCAGCACTTAAGATAAATAGAAAAGTAGTCCTTGGGAAGATACATTTATATACATTTACGAGGGTTTGTTAAATATGTCAGCTAAAGAAAGGGTTATCATTTAATCAAACTGTATTGTACTTTCCTGTACAGCCGTTTAATTCATGAGAGGGTCACTAAAAAAAAGAATTTTCATTAAAACATCACTCCTCAATATAACTTATTTTATCTTGAACTATTTAAGCGTAGCCAAATGGCTTGGAGAGTTTTCCCCCGAATACATAGCGATTCCTCAAATTGTCAGGATAAAATAAGGGGAAAAATCAGAGATTGAACATATTTGCGCAAATATGATTTACTACGTAAGGATACGGGCCCCTTTCAAAAAATCCCAGGACCCCTCTGTGCGTTCAGCAATAGATTTTGCGTTTACTTTTCAATTTTGGTTATCGATTGACTGAAGTTTTTCATTAAAATTTACCACTAGTTCGGCTGTAACATTTTCTACTTTTAAGTTCTGGATTAAAGTTTCCATTTCTTCGAAAACGAATTCTTTTTTCCAGATCTGAGAATTATTTTTCAATAATCTTTGTTCTATGAATGAAACAAAAACTGCTACAAAATGGCACACAATGAAATTTCTCCTCAAAGTTAGGGACATATCCTTTTCAGCCGCGGCTCACTTTTTGGTTTTGTCCCATCCCGTTCCTACCTGTCGACAATCGGAGCTTAAAATTCGCAATTTGTTCACAGTTGAAGCATTCGGGTGTATGAGAGGACTTCTGACATTTTGCAAAAGTAAGATTATTGGTTTATTATGCCCTTCTCACAAATGAGATACAAAGGCTCTCTTTATATATTAGCTTTAGAGTCCGGAAAAATTGTCAATGAAAGAATATTCATAATGTATGCGTCTGCCATCCGTCCCCCCAGTCCTGCCATCCGTTACTGCGACCCACAGTAGCCTCGGGGCCCAGCAGGGGCACCCCCGCAGGGCCCAGCAAGGGGTCCCTCCGATCGCCAGTCGGCATTACTAATCCCTACGGGATTTTCAATGATTGCTGAAGGCAGCCTTCTTCGCTGGCTAATGCAAGGTTTGGGTCTCCACTCTAATCAGTGGCCTGGTGTGCCAACTCAGTTTCTCTCCTGTACCCTCCATGGACCGACAACAGGAAGTCCCAAGGTTCATGACCCTTCCCTCTCTACTTACTTCCCACTCTCCTCAAAATGGAGTACTTCTTCGTCGGACCCCTCACCTTCAACCTATTCAGCAAGGGAGGCCCTACCAGTAGTTAGGCTACCACTGACATAGTTCTCAGGCTCATGGGGGTACTCAAGCTCCACCAAGTGCATGGGCGTGTAACTCCCTAGGTGGTGTAATTATTATCGCCTCCTACATTATTTCAGTAGTATACCTTTCCGTTGCGGTTCTCACACGCAAACAATCTTTATAAATGAAGTCTCTAAAGAAAGGGAATTTCACGAAGACGTGACGAATTGAATTTTGACTACAAAAATTTAAAGGGTTTGTTTAAAAAAACGCATCTAAATATTAATTTCAAATGCACGGGTTGTGTTTTACCTGTACTAGTATTTTCGTTATCATTCGATTAAATGTTCACGTCAGCGGGTTCAGACACGTAGGTTTTCAAAAGAAAAAAGCTAATATTTTTGTGACTATCACAAAAAGCTAAAAGCTAACTGTCAAAGAATATTGAATAATTACTTCAAATGTTGTCTTGAAGAAAGTGTTGTGAATTGTTCCAAAAACACTCTTCATGATACTGATTAAATCTTTATTGAAAATTTCTTTTAAACATCAATTGCATTGTTTTTTTATTTTTATGTGATACTGTGTTAGTACATTGCAAGATATCTTGATACATTTTTAAATAAATAAATAAACGCGTTTAGTTAACTTCCCTCTTAGAATGGAAATAGAAGGATAGAGATGAATGTGAGGTTTAACATGTGAGAGTTCTCGCACGGGTGCGCGAAGGTAGTAGGGGAAAACGTGGGCTATGGCACAAGCAAATAATAAACTTTTTAAATTAGCCAAGGTAAAATAGCTTGAAATAAATAAAAAAAACAATAATGAAAACGCGCTAGCCTACAATACTACGTACATTAATTTAAAAAAGCCACTAAATTTGAAATGATAAAAAGAGTAGGGTAAGTCACTTGAGACAACTGCCAACGATCGCAGTCCAAATGCACGATGTAATTGTTGGCGGTATCTGGAAGTATATACATCAATGCCCAGCTGCAAATTCATATTGTAGATGATATTAAACTCAAGATGTCGGCCTGTTAAGATATTCAATACGTAAACCTAGTTTGAGAAACGTTCCCATGTACCGAAGTGAAGTCTAAGCCAACTAAATTGTTTTTAATGGTAACAAGTGGTATTAGTACTCAAAGGTGAAAATATTAGTTTGATTATATTTTGTCTCGAAATTGCTTTTCTTGAGATACATAAGAACGCAGAAAATTATCCAATACATTTTAGTATACAAAAAAGTTTTCAATTTTCGCACCTCAGGAAGCTGGCACCCCGACTCTCCAACCCCCCCTTCCTCATAAGAAATCAAGGGAAGTTAAATAGTATTGAAAAGAGTAGGGTTGTACTTGCCCGATCCGGTATTTTCGCACTACTTTACTTTGCATTCTCAAGAGTAAAAACCTTTTCTAATATTTTTGTGTCTACCAAGGAAAGCGAAAAGCTAACTCTCAAGGAAGATTGAATAATTTCTTCAAACGTTTTTAAAGAAGTATGAATTGTTCCAAGAACATCTCTCTACAACGCTGAAGAAACCTTTATTGAAAAATTGTTTCCAACATCAACTGCATTGTTATTTTTGTTTGATATTCTGGAAGTACATTATAAGTTACATTTATACATGTTTTAAACAAATAAACACGTTTCATTAACAACTTTCCTTCTTAATAGAGAGGATAGACAAATGGATGGGGAAAGAGTGGGGTTTAACCTGCGAGAGTTCTCGCACGGGTACGCCAGTTATTATTATTATTATTATTATTATTATTATTATTATTATTATTATTATTATTATTATATTATTATTCCATTCCATCACGACTAAAGATGTTACGTGTTCTTGACAAATGCGGCATTTATCATCTTGGGAAATTTTGAGAACCGCTTTATCATAATGTCGTGTTCTCAAGGCCTGATCTTGGGCAGCTATTACAAGTGCTTCCGATTCTGGCTTCATTCTTCCCCTTTTAGGCCACATAAATGATTGATCTTTATTGATCTGCACCTTGTCCATTCGTTTCAGATATTGTCCGTGGAGTGGTTTGTCTCTCCACGATTTCTTTAACTTTTTTTGTGTCTCAAATTTCATGTTAAGTAGCATCAGAAGTTCAGTGTTTCTGTCATTCTGGATGTCTTGCATAGTCTTGTTCGCAATGCTTCTTGCTACACTTACAATGCCTCTGTTTCCCATTCTTCGGTCAGATTTCATGACCTGCCTCATTAGTGGGTCGTCTTGATGGCTGACTACATACTTTCCCATCCCGGTTATTGCATTGTGCCAGGAGGCTTCAATTTGTCTCAGGCCTCTTCCTCCTTCTTTACGTGACACATAAAGTCTATGTACATCAGCTCGGGGGTGGGAAACGTGATGCATTGTAAGCAGTTTTCTGGTTTTTCGATCCATGATGCGAATTTCCTGCTCAGTCCAGTCTACTAGTCCGAAACTGTATTCGGCTACAGGTACCGCCAAACTACCTATTGCTGATATTTTATTCCTTGAGTTTAGAGCAGAGTGCAGGACAAGTCTCACTCTTCTGTAATACTCCTTGCGAATTCTCTCTTTCATTGTGTCGTTCGAGATTGTCTCACATTCTTCGATGCCCAGATATTTGTAAGTTTTACCTGACTCAAGATCTTGAATCACAGTGTGTCTATCAACTTCAATGTTCTCTGAAGTTGTCATTTTGCCTCTTTTTAAGTTGGCTTTTGCACACTTGTCAAGACCAAACTTCATGCAGATGTCATTGCTAAAATCATTGATGACAGACAGCATTTGGGAGAGAATTGCTTCATTCTTAGCAAACACTTTAAGATCATCCATGTAAAATAAATGTGATACAGGCCTTTCGTCACCATGGAGCTTGTAACCAAAGTCAGTGTGCGACAGCTGTCTCGATCGAGGAATCAAACTAATGCAAAACAGCAGAGGGGATAGTGAATCTTCTTGAAAAATTCCCCTGTTAATCTGAATACTTCTTGTTTCTACTACTGCCTTTCCGCTGTGGATTAGTAACCTGGTGCTCCACGAGTTCATACTAGCCTTGCAAAACTCAACAAGTTTAGGATGAAATCGATAGATCTCCAGGGTCTTCAAAATCCAATCGTGTGGTACACTGTCAAAGGCCTTCTGGTAGTCAATCCAAGCCATGCTTAAATTACGTTTTCGTTTCTTTACATCATTCAAAATTATTTTATTCAGAAGCAAGATTTCCTTACAGCCATAGGAACCTTTACGACATCCCTTCTGTTCAACTGGCAACAGATGGTTCTTCTCTAGGTACCTATACATTTTGTCAGCTATGGCTGAAGTTATAAGTTTGTACATTACTGGCAGGCAAGTAATTGGCCTGTAGTTTATTATTATTATTATTATTATTATTATTATTATTATTATACCCCGAGAAGAGCGCCCTCGCGCTCCCCGAAGTCTCTTCCGGACGGCAAGGAGGTCACAGGCTAGTGCAGAACTGCACAACGCCTGCTCCCGTGGGCATTCTGCACTTGCGAGCCGATCGTCTGCCCGTGGCAGCGCCGAAAGTGCAAGTAGTGGGGAGTAGGAAGCTTTGCGGGAAGGGGAGAAGTCTGACGTAGCACGACGCGGCGCGTAGATTGAATGCCTGGGCATCTAATAATGATCCATGCTTCAAAATTAAATGCCGATTTGTTTAAATGGATTATGTCTAGTATTTCAAGTTATCAGGGCCATAATTCACTGTTACGTTCTGTGCACTACTGTATATCCACCATTGTATCCACCACTGTATGTATTTTCATTTTCTATTTTTTTAAAAGAAAATAACATGCTCATTGTGACTCTTAAGCATTATTTTAAAGCAATAGCTTTAAAATATATGTTTATATATAAGTAAAAATATTATTTAATTCTCTCTAACACAGAGTTGCAATTCAATAATTGATTGTTCACCAGGAATGTTATAATTTCCAAATCATAGAAAAATGAACAAAATCATGAGAGCAATCTCTCACATTAAGATTGACATAAAAATAGAATATGTGGTAATTCCAAGAAGGGTAATGTTTAATAGCACATTTGTGACCATTTTTACCCATTATGAAACTGAATAAAAGAGATCAACAAGCAAACGTCTGTGACGACATGTTACGGACAATCATAAGATAATCATGGGTATTGGTTAAATAGAATGCAAAGGACTTTTATTTTTATACGATCTCGTAAACGACTCTAAACTCTTGTCAGAAATTAGAACAGAAAATAATCATGATTTTTTAAGAACAATATGTTTTTGCTTTGGGAGAAACCGTCTTATTCAATTAAACATAGTTAATAAAAATAGTTTATTGCTGTCATCATCAAACACAATTCAGTATCAAAATTTTGTGTTTAGCACAACACTAAATTTGTGATTACATTATAAGCTCTGCAAGCAATTATAATACTTAGTGTCGAAATCTAATACTTATAATTCGTTGTAGTTTCATATTTCGCCCTGTCATATACCGAGAACAAACATTTGCAATATAATACAAAATACAATATTACTTGAACTGTATATGACCGTCATGTTCTTGCCGATTACTCTTTAAATTTACGCGCTATCTTTCGAATTGCGCATTCTGATTGGTGGTCCCCACTCCTAGATTGGGTCTCATCCCCACCCTTTATCGATTTTCTCATTTGCACCCGAGTTGCCCGCACGCAGCTCCTGAGGTCAGTGAAAGTGCAAAATGCTGTGCAGGTCTGGGCTAGTGGATGCGCGTCACTCGCTGCCTCGCCAACCGCGCTCTCTCTGGGCGTCGCGACGCACCGGCGTCGCACCGCCCGCGCCTCCGTGTGGCGCAGCCTGGTGTGCTGTGGTGGTACTCGGATGACGACTAACTTCAGCAGTTAAAGCGCGTGGGAACGTATCACTTTTTTCACAGCCTCTAGCATCATGCAATTTCTTCGTAAATAATACACGTCTATAACGAAACACGTCTATAACGATAACTGATGTGCGATTTTGACGAAAGGCAACAATTTGCAGTTGAGTTCAATCAGTTAATAACACTCTTTACTAGTACAATTAATAATGCTCCGAAAATGATGTCCATGTATCTTCCTTGCAAAATGAACTGATAATTTCACAATTGTACAGTCATAGTCTATTATTAGACTGATTGTACTGAGCATAAGAAGAATTGATTCAAACTTCAGCGAAACCCAGCTGTCGATGGGCAAGAATGATAAAATGTTCGTGTCACTGTAATTCCTGTTTACCCCTCACTAGTGAAATTCTTATTTTAAGAATGTAAACATTTCAATATTATGTGAAATCAAACGAGTACTACTACCATTAAACGCCACTGACACTTTTCTATGCAAATTCACGTGAGGAAATAGAAGAGAAAATAAGCAATTCAATGCCGCAAAATAATGAAAAAATAAATAAACAGAAAAATCATTCCAAGAGATTGCCAGTGGGTGAGAGTGTCCTCTGTACGATATGAAGAAATAGCATGTCAGATCTTAAATGAAGAGATGTGAAACATGTTGAACTAGCTGGTGCTAATAGGAATCTTCTTCTTGGAAGTATGGACGTCAATTTGTCAAGATATGTGCGAATGCGCATCCAAAGGTCCAAAATGAAGTCTTCTGACTCCAGCAACAGAAAGCTAACGTGCGAATAGCATATTTGAATACAACCGTGAATATATGCAACTAGTGTTACAGCAGCTCATACTATATCGCATTATTTGTAACTTTTACAATTTTCGAAAATTTTCAACATTTCAATTTTGAAAATTTAGAGTTCAACGAAAATCGTACCCTCACCATTTTTACAAGCGTATTTCGTACTTTCCGAGAAATTATCACAGAAAACAATTAAAATGTTGAAAATTTCCTGGAAGATACATGCAAAGTTCCACTAAAACCCAATATATACATTCCAAATTCAGAGGGCCGCGACATCAACCATATCGAAAAATATCAATTTTCGTGGAAATTGTTGAATGTGTAAAGTTTGGCGAGCCACACACAATATGTTGAAGACATCTAATGGGCGAGTAGGAACCCACCTGCCGTGAGGAGAGGGAAGAAATTTCCGTTTCATTCAGTTGGTGAGAACAGTCAGAGTAGTCAGTGAGAGCGGTACGCGTGGTATCCCGTCTTGTAATTTCCGATGTAACTGCCAGAGAATTGTTGTTAACCAGATCAAGTGTTTTCTATTACCTTTGCCTCTGCTCTCCACTCTAGAAATTCCTTTAAAAATCCTGCACAAGGTTTAGGCGCTAGCGTTGTTCACATACGGAGCAGACGTTGTGCTGTAAACCAATTTGTCGGTATCAAGGATCCATACAAGGATGATTCTGACTACCCTACGTATTAGATACCTGTTTACAATATATAGGATCAAGAATTATCCACTTTTTAATATCAGATACTCGCAGAATGACATTTTCTGTCGAAAAATCTCTGCCTTTTGCTGCTGCATTACACTACTTTCTTGATATTACGTAAGTGCAAAAAGTATCAAATATACACGGCAAAATGCGTGTCAGATTTAAGATATTAGATTTTCATTTCGTTCCTTTCTACCTGACTCTTACTTAACATCGACCTTTCGCTCTTTCTCCTCTCGCCCCTTCCTTCCTGACTTACTCACTGTTCCTTATTTCCTGCCTTTCATGTTCTCATGTGAGGTACGAAGTAAGTCCATTCCTGCCACCTGAATTCTGCTCACCCTTCTTCCCTTGCCTTTCCTGCTTTTGTCGCTTCCTCTCTACATTATTAGTCAAATAAAGCAATTTTCCGTTAAATAATTTACACAGTTGGCTCGTAGCTTGGAATTTCTTTTCCAAATTATCTAAATTATCAGGTTAAGAAAGAGGAAAATCAGGGATTGAACATGTTTAAGAAAATAAAATGCTTTATTACGTAAGGCCTCGGGGCCCCTTCCCAAATATTTACTGGGCACGGCTCTCCTACCGCCTTCTATGCACTCGCCTGTATTAATATCGAATGCCTCCTGACCGGGAGGTCCTAGGTTCGAATCCCGACGGCAGCAGGATTTTCAACGCTAGTTTGTCAGCTAGGTCGAATTGAATCGCAGTCTGGAGAAGAATTCTAGCGGCTGGCTGCTCTGATCGGTAGTTTACTGTGGTTTCTCCGATCAACGACAGGCGAATGCCGGAGCAGTATCCTAACAAAAGGGACACGAACCACGCGCGATCTTTCCTTCCTTTATCTTTGTCCTACTCGTCACACACACACGCGCACACGTTAACATGAACTACACTACAACTCATGACAGGAGACCGGTCGGGAGCTTAGAGCTTGTTCCGCAGGGCAGTGCCCCGTTGATGGGAGATCTCTGGTTGGGGAAAACCCCGCTAGTCGACGGTAGGTCGGCGCCGGATCTCGACCTCCAGCGGGGAAGATCAACCCCATCTCACGATGAAAACATGAACTACATTTACGGGACTCATGACCTCAGTAGTTGACGCACCCGGAATCACAATCAATCAATCAATCGAATGCCTCCTTACACTCGTGTCTATTGAGCGGGTGATGAAGCGAGACTGAGACGACTGCCGGTGACTGTCGTTCAGTGTGCGCGTGTGCCGAATAACTAGTGGCGGGTCGTGGCCGGACGCTGGGACAACAGTGGTCGAGTGTGCGGGGCTCCGATTCAAAAAGGTACGAAAAACGGCGCCCGCAGCCTGAGGTCGCGACTGCTGGCCGTGCTGTGACCGCCACTAGTGTGCTCCCCGACATTAAAACCGTTTTACACGGGTATTTTTTCATCATTTTTCGTCGCTACAGGAATGCGACGGACCAGACTGGATGTAATTTTTACGAAAAAATGACGCACGCCTCGTTTTTCGTACAGATTTCAACTAGCGCTTCTGGTGTCACCTTTTGTAACTTTCTTTGGTTTACTTTGCTTGTGTTGCGATTACTTTCTTTTGCACCGTATCGAGAAAGTCCTAATGTGCTGAATTTTAATGTGAGTGATAATGTAGTGAGAAATAAAACATGTCCTGTGTTCTAACGTCTCGTTCCGTTCACAGTCCTAATACAATGTGGCTAAATAATTTGTTACCAAAGAAACTGTTCAACTGTTTGATCTTCAGAACTTTTTGTGGGGTCTAGAGGAATTATTTTCATCACTATCACAGCAGAAAACCAAATGACCATGTAAAACGCTCGTTTTTGTTCATCTAGTTTCGATAGCGAAACACTAGCACGTACAAATGAACGTTCCATTCCCATCCATGTTCTGTACACAAAAATGAAAGAATGGCCGTGTAAAATGGGCTTTTTTCTCGAACACAAGGCTGCCGCACTTAGAAGAATTTATGAACCACATATCAAATTCAAGTTAGGCCGCGGGCCGTACCATAATTTGTAAGATGCAAGCGCAAACGATTTGACGAACAATACAAAGCATTATAACACAATGTGTAGTCTATCAGCTATCTCTACAATATAAGACCTTCAGTAGACCACTAATGTTAAGTGTTACGTCACATTATAATCACAGTTATGTAATTATAAAAATTCATAACAGAATAGCTAAAAAATCGTTGTATTTTGTTGGTATAATAATTTTTTTCCAAGCAGTCGCGAGCCGCACAAAAAGATCCGGCGGGCCGCGGGCCGCCAGTTGGAAAGCCCTGCTCGAACACCAGCACTGCAACTCGACCTTCGGCCGTCAGCCCTCGAACAGCAACTCCCTCAACCGTAAGCAGTCGCGCAACTACCACGGCGAAAGCCCAGCCTTCCGATGGTATTTTCGTTTTTCTAAAAGTGTCATTCGCTAAACAGTTCTTTATGTTGTGCTGGATTTTCTATTCATGTTGCACAAGAAACTTAGTTTTAATATCATTCGTGCTATTCGAGATGTAAGTTTTACGTGTTTTGGTCGTTAGCGTCCGACAAGTTCGTGAAAGCGTATCAGGTAACATATCAACCTGTTGTCTTAGTTTGTTGGTGCAATTCCTGGACGAAACAAGTATTTATTGGATAAAAAACTCAAATTGCACGAATGATGTACAGACAAAAGTCTTGAATATCGTTAACTCTTTGTATCACATGATATGGATAGCACATAAAACGGAGAAGAGACTGATATTAAAGTAAAATCATCATCAGTGAAGCGAGAAAAATTAAATTTATAATATAGGACCTTATTACATAAAAATATACACAGTACAAACTGCAAAGTCTGCACAGTCAAATCCATTCTCTGGCGGGGGTAGGGGTGATACGAGTACAGACATAAAGGGGTTAAGAGTAATCCCTAATGTTTCAACGATTACGAATACGTAACAACGGTGTGGAAGAGGTGGGGTAGGAAAGAGCGGAGTGTGGACGAGCGGGATAGGGACGAGCGGGATAGGGACGAGCGGGATAGGGACGTGCGGGATAGGGACGAGCGAGACAGGGACGAGGAAGATAGGGGCATGGCGAGATGGGATAGGGACAGGACGAAGCTGGGTAGGGACGGGACGAGGTGTGGTAGGAATGGGACGAGGCGTAGTAGGGACATGGGGATGCTGTGTAGGGATTTACCAGGATTTGACGGAATACGCAAAATACAAATCACATCCATTCATCCATTATTGATAGAATACTTCAGCTAGTACTTAACTAAATAACCTGGCCGCTTTGGCTGAATAAACGAAGAAGAGCATGCGTTCCGAACTCACCTCGTCGAGCCACCGCCGCCAGAGGTCGCGCTCCCAGGGCTGCGCGAAGCCCAGGAAGACGTGGCGGGGCGCGCCGCTGCCGCCGCCGCCGGAGGAGGAGCCGGCGCTGGAGGAACCGCTGGAGGCCGAGCCGCCGGCGGCGCCGGAGGCGGAGGCGCCGGGGCCCGGCGTCACCCGCAGCACCAGGCGGCCGTGGCGCGGCGCCCGCTCGCTCACCGCGCCGCCCGACAGCTCCAGCACCTCGGGCCCGCCCGCGCCGGGTGACCCTGCGCACCACATACACATGCTCGCCACTCAGGCCCGATGCTTATTACCCAGAAATATCAATTGTCGACCCCGTGGCCGAGATCGCTAAAGCAGTAGTGCCGTAGTGATCTTGGACCGTGGGGGTCGCGGGTTCGAGTCCCGCCTCGGGCATGGTTGTATGTGTTCGTCCTTTCACCCTATCTACCCTCATACCATAATTTTACATCCAATAGTGGTCGCTAATGACCTAATAGTTGATACGACCTTAAAAAATAAAAAGTAAAATTAAAAAAATGTTTATTGATTTTCTGTCTGTATTTGTGTTCGTCCTTTCACCCCCAATCATCATATCATCTTCAAAATTACCACAACGTTAAACTCTATAGTGATCGCTAATGACCTAGATGTTGATGCGACCTGAAAAAAATACGGTTCACTATTCCCCGCCCTCCTCTATATCAGTCACCGCAGAACCGTCTCATCTCGAACTTCCCGATTCTCTTCTAAACTTCCGATTGGCCTCCCGGTGTTAAGTATTAAACTGCGTGTATGTATTTATATGTATGTGTGTATGTATGTGTAAGAGGAGAGGAGGGGTCAACAATGTGAGGGGGGTTATCACGGCTCCGTGGCCCTTGTATTATGGCCCTACTCTGGCATTCGCTTGGTAATGATCAGAGAAATCGATGAAAGCTACTGATCAAGAGCCGTCGCCGCCGCCATAATTTTCCTCCAGAGAGCATCTAAATTCCACCTAGCTCTTTAGTTAGTGTCGAAAACCCACCAAATTGGGTCGAACTCTAAGGCGTTCCAGTTAGAGGCGCTGCCTGGCAAACAGTTGTTGCCACGAGCTCCCTCTGCAATTCTCTAAAAATGTTGAAAATTGGTATGCATCTATCATGTAAAATCTAAGAGAATATGAACCGAATATTTTCTGCATCATTCCAATGTTTTGTTGATGAAATGAAAACAAAATCAGAATGGAGAGTAAAGGTTAAAATATCAAAATGAGTCTGTTTTTAATAATATCGTTTGACTATATTTTCTAATTGAGATTTGAAGCTTGTTTTTTGATGGAAGGAGGAATTTTCTAATGGTCTCTGCCTGTGGATCCGCCCCTGTAACCCAGGTTTTCCAACGTTTGTTGAAATGAAAAACATTTGAAGAGGTATTTTATCCATGTAACTCCACTACATTTTGTCCCCGTGCCTACATCTGTGATTAAAATGTTCAAAATATATGTATAAAATATTTGTTAAGTAGTCAGTATCCTCTAACGAGAGCCAGTATCCCCTGTATAGAATAGCCAGGAACAGGAAAGGAGACAGGGCTGGTAGAATTATGTTCGAAGAGTCAAAAATTTTTATTTTGAATTTGCCTTTAAATTATAAGATCATTTCCCTAAAGTTGCTACTAGTTCCTTTACAGGCAAATACTCACTTTTTGCACTGGACGCGTAAATTTAAAAAATGCACAGTAAAGTCGTTTCTCAGTTACCTTAAAAGAATACTAACTTGACGCACAATTAGCGGTAGGGAAAATCTCTCTTTTATACACGATCATAGATCGTTAATTTTGCAGTGGCAGTATTTGGGAGGACGTCACTGGCTTCGTGCGCAGTCGCTCATCTAGGTAAAGTAAAAGGCGGGGGCTGAGCTGGGCGACACACTGGCGACCTCTGTAGCACTAGTTTACAGCACTAATTATATATATATATTTTGTTGCATTTTCTTATGGCCTTATGGCCAGAGCCTGGTCATGCAAATATTATTATTATTATTATTATTATTATTATTATTATTATTATTATATTATTATTTCCATGAATTCGTACTAAAAATAATGCAGCAATGTGCATGTACGCATGTGTCATTGGCGTAAACATTCCCAAATGCCGAACGCTTGTCGCCTCGTGCGTTAACATTTCATTTGTACGCTAAATACTCACTTTTCGCACTAATTACGTAATAAAAATTTTGCATGGTAACGTTGTTTCTCAGATGTCTCAAGAGAAGATTAACACATCCCTCATTGTTACGCGATCAAAAGAAACGGACACTCACGTAGCAGCGTCACTCAGGTAGGAATTGGGGAGAGCACGTTGCAAGTGCGGAGAACACGTGGTGAGAGCACGTTGCACGTCACTCACGTAGGCATTGGAGAGAACACGTCGAACGTGCGGGCGCTCACCTGGGTAGAGGAAAGAGGCGGTGGCCGAGCAGGGCGACGGGGCCGGCGGCGCCACTGCGGGAAGACGAGCCCCTTGAGCAGCTGCAGGTGCGCGGCGCGCGCCCAGCCGCCCCAGGCGGCCAGCGCCAGCGCGTGGGGGCCGTCGGCGCCCGGGGCCGGGCCGGGCCCCGCGCGGAAGCGCACCACGTGCCGCAGCTCGGGGTCCACGCCCAGGCGCGCGCGCCGCGCCGCGCACCCCACGCCCAGCGCGCGCAGGCACGCCTCCTGCACGCGCAGCGGCGCCTCGTCCGCGCGCAGCCGACGCGCCGCGCCGCCGCCGTACTGCGCACGCGCAAACAACACACGTCGATTCTTTCTCAAACAAAGAACAAAGGACAACAATTAAATTTGTGCAAAGACTTGGTCGAACCGACCGGGATTCGAACCCGGGCCTTCTGGTTGACGCCCAGCTGCTCTGACCACTAAGCTACCGAGTCCACCAACCCTTTAAATTGTTTTTCACGAGCGCAATTATCGCTCCTTGTACGTACACACAATTGTCACCATTCCCGTCACCTTGTTGGAAGCTAATAGGCTCGGAGAATATGTTCCGCAGTCGTAAAGAATTCAATTTGTGACCATGTTACTAAGCAACAATGCGTTTTTAATAAATAAATTTGTTCAAAGACTTGGTCGAAGACTGGTTCAAAGAAAAGTGACAACTATATACAAACGACAACAATCACATTAGTGAGGGACGTAAAGCTGGTTGTGTTTGATTGTTAGTGATTCCGGGCGCGTCAACTGCTAAGGTTATTAGTCCCGTAAGTGGAGTGTATGTGATCTTTTCTTCGGGAGGTGGCGGTGATCTTCCGTTGCTAGATGTCGAGGTCCGGTGCTGACCTACCGTCGGCTAGCGGGGGTTTCCCCAACCAGATATCTTCCACCGTGTCACCGCTCCAGCCGGGACAAGCTCTAACTGTAAGCTCCTGACCGGTCTTCTTGCATGTGTGGTTGTGTAGTGCATGTTAGTGCACGTGTGTAAGTAAGGGGTAAGCAAGGGGACCAAGAAGGGGAAGGAATGATCGCGCGTGGTCCGTAGTCCATTTGTTAGGGTACTGCTCCGGCATTTGCCTGGTGTTAATCGGAGAAACCGTGGAAATCTACTGATCAGAGCAGCGAGACTGCTGATCAGAGTAGCCGACTGCTAAAATTCCCCTCCAGACGGCGAATGAATTCTACCTAGCTGACAAACTAGTGTCGAAAATCCTGCCACCGCGGCGCGCCGTCGGGACTTGAACCTAGGACTTCTCTGTCAGAGGCACTGCAATGATATCAGTCAATCCCCTGAGGTCACCCGGGTGGTAGCGTTAATGAGTCCTTCCCCACCGTACTGCGCACACACAACAAATGCACACACACATCGTCAACTTCTCGATGTCTCAAACATACCATCTCGAAACATAAAGGATTACAATCACATTCACTGAGGAAGTAAAATCGATGATCTCTTGTTCGTATAAATCGAATTTCTTCCCCGCCGTGCTCTGCACACACAAACACCCATACGTACACATGATCAACTTCTTGGCAAAATGGAAAGGACAACAATCTCATTAATCTAGGAAGTAAAACTGGTGGTCCAGTGTTGTTGAAGGTGAGTCCCTTTCCTATTGCACTGCGCACCACAAACACAGAACCACTAACAATCAACCCCTTGACAAAATGGAAGGAAAGTAAAAGCGATTGTCCCGTGACGTACATACAGAATCATCCTGCCACTCATTTTAAATATCATCTCCATTTTCAGTTTTATGTTCTGATAACATCCTTGTTAAATTATGTTTGTAGCAATAACTACTCATTTGTATTATTTTGTGACAATTTGAACGAATCCCAAAATCTAAATAAATCTATTAATATTGTTGTTAATAATAATGTTCATGCAGAAAAATCCCTAACCCAAGTGTTTACATGCTGGAAACATGTGCTGTCGACGCGCCATGCCCCCGCCTGACTGCGCGCACGAAAATGAAGACATTATTAACTCCTCAGTAAAATGGAAAAGACAACTATAACATTATTTAGAGAAGAAAAGATGGTAGCTCTGTGTTCGTGTTAAAGACGAGCGCTGACCTCAGAGTACTGCGCGCCACTCAATATCTCTCTCCTATCAACTTCCTGGCAAAAAAGGAAGGAAAGAAAAGGCGGTAGCCCCAAGAGGTACATTCAGCAGGAGACACCCTGCTACCCGTTTAAAATATCTTCAATTTTGAATTTTATGTTCTGATACGTTGCTTGTTAAATCATGTTTCTTGGCGGATCCAGGGAGTGCATAGGGACCACGCCACCCCCAAAAGGTTTAGACTTTTAGATTACCTCCCTTTATTTGGCAAAATTAATTTAAATATTTCTTCTACAGTACATAATAATATGCAATATAATAGCAAATATGTTTATTATTTAACAAAAATCTACGATGCCCCCTCCCAAATGGTTGGCTGGATCCGCCCCTGGTTGCACTTAATATTCATGTGAATTATTTTATGTTATTTTAGTCCGAAGGCCCGAACCTCATAATATAAATAATTCCATTATTGTTATTATTATCGGCCATTTCTGACCACGCTACACAATTAACGTGTAGCTATTACGATTAACTTTTCAGCGGCATCCTTCGATAAGACAAGATTGTTACGCCTTGAATTGTGAACTATGAGGTGCTATGATGATGATGATGATGATGACGATGGGTGAAGAGGCATTCACAAATACGACCATGTTGGATAGGACGAAGCTGGACTCGAATCTGCAGCCTCCTCGGCGCAGACGACGGCTGCCGCAACCGTCTGCGGCACGGGGCCGACTTTATTATTATTATTATTATTATTATTATTATTATTATTATTATTATTATTATTATTATTATTATTATTATATTATTATTAATCGAAATATTCTCGAAATATGTGTAAAATAAAAAATTAAAAAATCTAATATAGGAAATGTGTATGTCCCTCTATGGAATGCTCTACGCTGCATCACTGAACTTTATATCACGATCGTTTCATTCACATGCAAGTCAACATTCCTTTAAAGTTTATAATTTACGGTGTTTGATTAAAGAAAGGAATGCGCTTACTGCTCATTTATTCTAGAATAACTTGCTGGCTTTTTACCATACATCCTTATTATGACGCACTTGTACTCGTAAGGAAAGAAAACTAGTCTGGGACGATACAATCTTTTCTTATTATTTTATATAAGAAACTGCATTTTTATTACTAATTTTATATAAGAACTATATTACGCAATGCATTCTCAGTAATATTCCTTTGGCTCACAACCTGAAATTGCTCTTTGGCAACTACACATATTTCATGTTCATAATCAACCAATTTCTTGGATTTACACTTTTCCTTATACAAAATAGAAAGACCGCAAGAATTTTTTTGCTTTTAAGCTTAATGAAACTAAAGATTTTCCTTTAACTGGCTTGAATACTACACCATTATCATTTAGGAAGAACGAATAGGGTAATTTATAAGATATTCTGGTAGATGTGATCTTGCGCAGAACTGCGCAGAAGAAACACGTGGATAGAATAGCTGCTTTAGAATGGAGTTCTTGAGGTCTACCAGGAAACCATGGCGAGAAAATAATAGGAACTCCTACATTTGAAAGATTGAGAGGTGCGAGGAAACGTAGTGTTTATGATTGAAAGACAATGATGCTGTAATGTAAGGGTGTTTGTAGAATAGTTTAGAGTCCGATACCGATATTGATGTACAAATAGGAGTTGTTTGAATATTGAATGAAGAATATTGATGTCATGGCAGAAGACACTCAAGATGGCGATCTGTGAATGCAGTATTTTTGAAGAAATCTTTTGACATTGATAGGAAGATTTTGTGTCTACGCGGCGGGACAAAAAATTAAATTAGTGAGGAAAATGCCAACAAAAAAAAACAACCAAAAAACACACACACACAAACGAATTTGGTTACGCAGAACTCACAGTATTAGCGGCAGGTCGCCACGTGCGTTTTAAGGCGGAACTTTTGTCACAGCGCTATTTAATACTTTTGAGTACCGTTGCGCCAGAGGCTACACACTTTCCACATCCATGAAACGCAATTAACATACGGTTTATAGGGTCGTACGGACTCGTTCCCTCCTCAATGGTTTGATTGGAGGCGGATGTGTCGCGGCCGAGTGCAGCTGCCCTGGCAAGAGGCGTGGCGAGAGAGGTGGGGGGAGGGGACGCTGGCCGTTGCTATGCGCTCGCTGTGCAGTTTCCGGTCCGTCACACCCCGGCGCCCACGCCCCGCGCCACCCCACGCGTTCCCACGCACCCGACGCCCACCGCGCCACGCACCGCCACGCACTCCCTTCGCCCACCCGACCTCAGCCCTACAGAGACAGGCGTTTCCGCTGGCCGCTCCACGGGTTCCTCGAGGGGTAGAAGGCGCACATTGGATCTCCTGACGTGACTCATCTGTGACATCGTAATGGGAACACGCATTGGGGGTACTCATTTAAAAGAGCAGTCAAAGAAAAATACCCATTAATTTTGTCTTCGACAAAACAGTGGCTCTTAGCTTTTTTGAACATCATCAAATTACAAAGATTTGCAGTTTCCACAATGCATGAGGGTGTAGTTTTTATCACGGGAGATGGTGGTGTTATCCAGCTCGATGGTGAAATCTGGCGTCGATCTACACGTAGGCTTGCGTGGTTTTCCCCGACCAAGAATCTCCCACCAACGGGGCATAGCCACAGCCGGGTCAAGCTCTAAGCTCCCGACATGTGTAGTTGTGTAGTGCATGTGTGCATGTGAGAGCACTTAAGTAATGGTGAGAATAGGACAAGGAAGTGTAAGGAAAGGCCACGCGTGGCCTGTGTTTGTCAGGATACTGCTCCGGCATTCGCCTACTATTTGATCTGAGAAACCACAGACTACTACCGTCCAGAGGCACCTGACCCTTGAATTTTCTTCCAGGCTGAAATAGATCTAGCTATCTAGCTAGTGTCGAAAATTCCGCCACCGTCGCAACTCGAACTCTAGATCCGTCTGGTCAGAGCCACTCCAGAGTCGGTGACAATGCCGGCTCTGAGCATTGTGTTTCTTCAGGAGAAGAAAGGGGACCTCCTGACGTGACTCACCCATGCCATTGTAATGGGAACAAGCATCGACTGAGGGACGAAGCTCCTTTTATTCATTTCTTTTAAAATGAGCGGCCTTCACTTCATTTAAAACGAGCGGCCTACGAAAATCACACATGAATTTTGTCTTCAACAAAATAGTGGCGCTTAGCCCCTTTTTTGAAATTCGTAATTTACAATGATTTGCTATTTTCACGTCCGAACACGTATGTTGGATGTAATTCCCAACCTAAATCAAGTGCTTGATTTATAAAATTGTAGGTCCCGGAGCGCTCCCCGAATTACTTATTAATTCAATAGAAATAATTATATATTTATAGTATTTAGTAATTTCTTCCGCGGTACTGGAATGCCGTTCCGCAGCGTTCCGCCAGAAATTAAGCCCTGCCTATGTATATTGTCCACAAGTAACACGGAGACCAGTCGGTTCCGGAGCGAGAATTAAATTACTATCGACTTTATTATTTCTTACTGAATTGATGTCAAAACAATATACGTTTTCTTTGGTTTGCTTTGAATAAGGAACAATTATACCAGCGAGTCGGAAGAAAAAGAAATGAAGGTCACATTACGTACTCCTCGTATTATTGTTGTATTCAGATCTAGTCATCAGTTCGTAGCGGGTAAGACGACTCTGATGACAAATTCTCGAAGGTATATACACCAAAAAGTACTTCTCTCTATTTATTGTTGATACATTAACTTAAACAATGCCTTAAATATTTTCAGACACCGTTATACAAGTATCAGTGTCACTAACACATATATCAATGTATTTAGGTATGTGATAATTCTCGTATTATTTGTTCCAGAACACCTGAAATAAAACCTGAACACACGAAAAATTAAAGCATATTTGCAGACTAAAAATATCGATAGCGAAGACTTGTGGAAGGTACCTCACTTCATGAGATCAAATTCGTTAATGAAACATCGAAAAAAATTGATCAAGTTCCATTTTTTTTGGTAAAATGTATGTTCTGCTAACAAAATATTTTTTTACATTTATGCTTACAAAAAAAATTAGTTTCATTGCTGATTGCTTTTTCATGCTCACAACTCGTCAAAGCCAAATATACTCTAAACATAATTTCTTAACTTTTAGAGACTATATAAACACGGCAATGATAAATTTGGCTTTTCCACTGGAACCATTTCTCGGAAAAATTAAAAATTAGTGTGACACTTGCTAATCATCTGGATCCTGGAAAGTTAATAGTTTGTAATTACAGAACTCTTGGTGTTTTCAAAAATGCGTATTTGCAAGCCAACTATAAATACCATTTATAAACGTACAATAAGAATTATTAAATAATTAATGTACGGAATTCCAAGAAAATGTTCATGCAATAACACCTAAAATTTCATTTTTTTATTTTTCCATGATCCGTCGTTTGAAACGCTTCTTTACGCACGACTTATCTCGGAGTAGCCAACACTCATCAACCGACTTTGATCTCACACACTGAGGTTTCCTTGTGAGATCTGGGATAATTGCAGACGTGATACAAAGAGAGAGGAGAATGAAGACGATTAACTGTCCTTTAAGAACCTAGGCGTTGGAATTCGTTTAATGAACCGACTCTCACCACTTACAGAGAAGACAATGCGAAAATAATGAAAACCGTCGCCGATGTGTGAACGCAGTGCGAAAGCTGCTGCCCCTCTGCCTCCAGCGTCGTTCCCTGGGGGGCGCTAGTGCGACCCTAGTGCTGGGAGATCGCGATGTCTCTGGGGTTCAAATTCCGATGGATCTAGATCAGAGGTTCCTAAAGGGGACGGTACCTACCCCCCACGGGTCGATGAAATTGTGAAGGGGTCAGTGATGATCAAGGATCGATTAGGGGTCAATAACGGAATGTGAACCTGCGATTGATAGTGCAATCAAGTTCACATTAATTCAAAAATATTAATGAATTGATCATTGTTTTTTATATAAAGCTACGAAACATGTAATAGCATACTACAAATTCGCTCTTCGTTGTTTGTATTCGTTATTCATCCTTGGGATCAGGAGCGTAGCTGGTGCAACCAGTGCCTCACACCGGTCTCCCGAAGAACGGGGCCGTATTGTTATATCCATTACATATTTAAAACTAAATTTCACGCTTATTGCAGATAGAGATAACATTTAGACTTTAAATACCAGGACCCTTCCAAATATGATCATAGGCTTCCTGTACACGTACTTTTTCTTGATATTCTGCAGATGAGACTGCGTGGCAAGGATTATCTGCCTACGCCACAACTTCAAGGACTAGCCAACTGTTGAAGTGAACCTCGCGTGCCACGAGGCGTGGGATCAACTTACACATGACATGTTAATCTGAGTCACCGGAATATTTATTACATTCACTTTTCCTGGCCGTGTTCCCTGCAACATTTACAATGAAGCTGTCGACTGCTATTTCTAGTACCTATTCATTCTTTCAATAGTCATCTTATATCTCCAAATACTCATTTGGAAAACGAAAGCCTATGTCTTTCCTTTGTTCTACCTCTTGTTCGCAACGTAAACTATTTCATTTGGATTATTGATTTATATTTTTTGTAGCAGGGTGTTCAAATCAATTTTTACATATTTTGGATCAAAGTCGATTACCCTCTTCCATTATCAAGCACAATCTAACCATGAATTTTAACAGATAAATAATGCGAAATCGTTTAGAAAATAATGAATAAATAAAACAAACCGTAAATCGAAATTCTAGAACCAATGAAAAAGCCCAAAAAAGTCGTAAAAGATAACAATACACGCAAACCACTAATAAATGCACTACCACCTGGAAATATAAGAATTTGAAGTGGCTTACAAATATGAGATAAGTGATGACGTCATTGATAATTGATAGGTATCGTTCTGAGGGTACGTTTCTCGAGAGCCCGCGACACTTATTCAGCGCCAATCAACAACTACGGGGCTTGAGTAAAGTTGCTCCAGAAAGTATACAAAACTTGGTAAACAAAAATTTCGCGCTTCGGCCCCGTGGCCGAGATCGCCAGTGGTGCCGTAGTGATCTCGAACCAAGGGGTCGCGGGATCGAGTCTCGCGTCGAGCATGGTTGTATGTGTTCGTCCTTTCACCCCTTTCATCACCATATCGTTTCATCCAATAGTGGTCGCTAATGGCCTTGTAGTTGATGCGACCTTAAATAAAAAAAATCGCGCGTGCAGTAGGTTTTGAGTTCGTTATAAAGTTCTCACAATGGCGCTGATCTGTTCCCCCTGGGCGCCTCTTTCGCATGCCTCACTGCCTCTGGCGCCATGAACCAGCCACAGGAAAAGCGCAGTTGCCCAGAGGTTGCACGCCAGTTGACATTGGTCACAGGATGACTTTCGAAAATCGTATAGCCACCGCGGACTCCAAGAAGCTTTAGCGAACCTTCCGCCTTCAAGACTACGATAGCGCTCTTGCGCACGTTCACGCTCTGCAAACAGTTTAAAGGGAAGACATACAATGAGGCTGTGGTAATTGTTCGTGCGGGGCGGAAATCTTTGCTTCCATCTTCGATCTAAAACTTCAGTGGTAACATGAAGTAAGCAAGAGCGCCTGTCTTGATTTTACATTTTCTCTCATTACATTATTTTATGTAAATATTGACTCAATATTTTTCGCTATTTTCTCTTTTCTCTTCGACATTTGCAGAATTTCAGTTTATTTGAAATGGCAGATGGGAAAGTTATTCCGAGTAGGATGATATTTATGAAAGAAAATTATAGGGAGAATATTTTTAGAAACTGCAGAAAATATCAGTCAGAATATTGATAAAGTTACTAAAAAGTTTGATTATTTAAATTTGCCTAGTTAATATTACACCAATTGGCACACTTACGGGTCGCTTTCTAAAAAGCTTTAGAAAAGGTAACAAGCTGTACACGGACAGCCAAGAAGTCATGGTAACAAGCTGTTCATAGGTCGTTATATTATCACGAACAACGCTATGACTTTGCGTGTTAATATATATATATATAGGGTGTCCAGAAGTTCCCGTTACAAAAAATACCCCAAATTCTGTGTTGCACGTCATGAAAAATGGCAGGTCCAGTCCCCCCCCAAAAATTGCCTTTGAGAAAATTGAGTTTAAAAATCACTTCCGGCCACGAAATTCAAACCGGCCGCTACGACACTGCAGAGGCGGCGTCTCCTGCGCGGAGCATTTCCTCTTTTCTCCGCGTAAACGGTGAAACAGTCGAGTAATATTCTCTAAGGAAATCATCGCTTACACTAGAATACGTTAATAGTATCAAATGTTTGTAAGTTCTGTTCAATAAATGTTTTAAATGTACTTATTGAAAATCCAATTTTGTTCAAAATGATAGCCACGGTACATGGAGGCGTAAACATAAATGATGAACACATCCAACATTAATGTAAAATATTGAATATCCTGAAATGCTCGAATTGTTATTTTTTAGCACATACTCATATGAACGAGTTCCTTGGGCTTAAGATTGTCACATTCGTGAAGATTATTCTAAATGTCGAGATACAATAAAAAGCGAAATATATTCGTTCATGAAAATAGCGAGTTTATTGATTATCTCTGGACACGGCATTTGAATTGATGCTTCTGGCAGTCATTTTGTGGTGATACAGGTCGAATAGTGCATTGAAGAATCTTTATAGGAGGCACGTGGGCAATTAACCAATCCCATAGATCAATGTTAACAGAGATAAAATAGCGTTGCCTAATGTGCCATAAGCCAATGAATAAAATATAGAAAACTAGTATATTCCTGGCGTGAAAGGGTAAAAAACTGAGAAAGACTGTGATGGTGCATTCCGAGGTGTACAAATATTTCAAAAAACTCATTCTTGCATGCAAAAGTTCGACCGTATGTAGTAGGAACCATGTATTAAGTGTCAGTTTTGCCACAGTATCCGAATCGTACAGTAAAGGACGTCAGCCCGTTTTTTTGGCTAGTTAGGGATGCACGCGCAAACAGCTAGCGTTCCTCGTGGAGAAAAGTTAAACAACTGAAAATAACTGAAGTCAATGCCATCTTCGCAATAACACGAACAAAACTTCGATCCCGGCAAGGGATTACCGTAGTACAGACATTTATAATACTCGGTTGTAATTAATATAAATAATATAAAATTTTGTTAGGTTGAAAATAATATAAAATTTTGTTGCAAGAAGAAATAATTTTTAAAATACGAACTCCAATTATTTCGGTCCCTTGGAATTCGTGTTAATGAGGGTTTACAATCATAATTTGTCAGCACTACATACGCGTCTTTCAGTTCTTTGATCTGCTTAACACGAAATGTTATAGTTACAAGGCCGACCAACGGAGTCTGTTGTTTGTGTTGGAGGCCGTGTGTCGTTCAACAATTTTTGTAATGCCATCTTGTTATGATGCAGGCCAACGAAGTATATACACAAAATTATATTGTTTTTGAGTAAGTGTACTCATATGTAATTATTTGTTTCGACTGTCCTTAAAGGACGGCGAACTGCTAAACGTCAACGGAAGCCGCCCATTAAGGATGGGTTTTTGTTCCTCTGTTTGGTTGCATTAAGTCGATATACAGTACAGTAATACCAAAACGTATTAGCTAGTAAAAGTTTGTGAATGAGAAACATGGTCACAAGGTTTCAGTGTGCAACGTATTTTGTCTTAAATGAAAGTCAAACCTTTACTAATTTAAATTATTTCATTTTCTGCCATTCTATTTCTGATCTTTTAACTGTATAAACGCTCTTCTGTAAGTGAAATATTGCATCTTTACTTATAGTTAACACAAGGTCATCGTAACTTCAACTTTCTTCTAGTTTTCGGCTTCTTTTCGAATCTCTAACTTTAGCACATATAACAATGTGGACAAATTCTTAAAACTCATTCTTGATTCATATAAATATTGTGTTTAATTATAAGTTATTTGAAAGGTAAACCGATTAACAGCGGCACGACTTGTTTTTGCATATACTGTATTTTGGTGCGTTTCCTTTATTACGCAATTCTACCATCTTAATAATTATTGATCGATAAGAAACGATTAGACTAATGATGAAAGTCAACCACCGAAATATTTTGTCAGAGGTACGAACGTTGAAGGATTACAGAAAAAGTAAAAGTCGATCGTTGACCGTCACGGTTGTGCTCCTCATTATGCAAAAGACGCCACAAAATGCTAAGTACTCCTCGGTTCATGGCCGTTCACTTTCCCTCACAGAAATTGTTTCTTGCGTCTTCCGAAATCAACTGAAAGTGACTAGCAGTCATTAAGATCTTTTGAAAGTGATTTCATTGTTTCACGACGAATGCACATCCATTGTACCATGAGATTAATATGAATCTGAAGCGAATATCAGACGTTTTACATTCGAGCTACACACATTTGCTGACCGCAAAGATTGCAGTGGATAATAAGATAACTTCAGTACTAACCTCACATCTGTACCATTCTCTTTTCTCGTGGAACATCATAGTCATTTTTCATTGTCTAACAGATGTGAAAGATTAAAGGTAATCATCATCATCATCATTAATCATCATTAAAGGTAATCATCAAAGATCATCACTAACGAAATGCATTTTGCCAATAAAATTACACATTAACGAAAAGTAAAATCGTATTCTTTACCTTACAGTAAGGATACAGCAACGTCAGATAAATTTCTTTCTGCATCTTTAACGAATTTCTGTTGGCACTGACTCCAGAAAAAAAATGAGATAATTAGTATCACTTTCTTACAGATTATAGGTATACACTAACTACCAATTTATTAAAAAAAACAATGAAAATTCAAATTTTGTTAGATGCACACTTTCAGTGACTTAATTCACTACATGCTGATATGAAAAATTAATTTGCTTGTCGGCTGTGACCAAGACAGTTCCGTATGTATTCCGTACAAGAAAACCGAGAAGTGTAAATGAACAAAACAGCTTAGGGATCAGTGCCGTTGCCAGTAGTAGTGGAGCGGGGGTGGGAGAGGGGGAGGCGGAGGCGGAGAAACCGCGAGGCGGTTTCACCGCGGGATCGAATCGGGCGTTTCATCGGTGGCGCGAAAGTGGGCGGCGGCGGCGGCGGCGGCGGCGGCAGGGTAGTGACGATGGGGGCGGTGGCGGTGGTGACGAGAGAGAGGAGACAGGCCAACGAAGCGAACCCGGAGAGGTGGCTCAGGGCATCACTGCACTGCCTCTGAGCGGAAGGTCCTAGGTTCGAGTCCCTACAGCGGGAGGATTTTCGACACTAGCTTGTCAGCTAGGTCGAATTCAGTCGCTGTCTGGAGGAGAATTATAGCGGTCGGCTGCTCTGATCCGGTAGTTTTCCGTAGTTTCTCCTATCAACACCAGTCGAATCCCGGAGCAGGCTAACAAACAGGCCATGGACCGCGCGCTGTCTTTCCTTTCTCTTCCTTATCCTTTCCTCACCCCTTAAACACACACAATAATAAGAACTTCACTACCACACATGTCAGGAGACCGGTCGGGGGCTTAGAGCTAGTCCCGGCTGGGGCGGTGCCCGGCTGGAGGGGATATACGTGGTTGTGGAAAACCTTGCTAATCGACGGTAGGTCGGCGGTGGATCTCGACATCCAGCGGGGAACGACAACCGCCACCTACCGGTGGAAAACATGTTCCACACTTACGGGATTAATGATCTCAGTAGTTGACGCGCCCGGATTCACTAACAATCAATCAATCCATCCATGCAACGAACCGGAGGCAGAGGCAGGGCGAGGCGAGTCTCAGAATGGGTGACCACCGTACGGCTACTGCGGATTGCTTCCACCGTCTGCCGTCCTGGTGTGCAGCACCGACATTGCTGCCTCATTGCTTCTCTCAACATTTGCCGCACCGCGGCGAGAACAATGACATACAAACTCAAACATTACCATTTACAGGCGCTAAATATGTGAGACATCTATTTGCACTTCCACCAGAATGCAGTTTTAACAGTTGTATTTTAGGATAATTCTTATTGGATTTTTTGTCCGTTATTTCTCAAATGCTGCATCAATGTATTACTTATTTCTCAAATAGTTCCTGAATGCATTTGGTAATTTTGTCATTTGTTGAATTGTGTCACTGTTCTTGTCGAATTGTGAACTTCACGGATTAGGTAGCAAATATTAATTGATCATGGTTCGAAAAGTGGGGGTGGGGAAGGCGGCAGGCCTGCTTCCGTAATGAAACGTGGTAGTGTATTGTTTTGAGCAGGAAAGTCTTATTCAAGTTTTCTTCATAAACGTCTTTTGGGCTGAAACGTCTTTTACATGCCGTAAATGAATGACTTGGAGTAGGTTATACTTCCCCTAAGATGGAATGCGTGTAAAATCAGTATATTCGGCTTTCGAAAATCTGATTTTTCCGACTAGATTTAAACATGCGAATATCGTTGATGCGGTCCTTCTTGCAGACCAACGAAGCCGTTATTGCTATAATTCATAAACTGATAAAATGCAGAAAATGTTTATAACGGAATGTCACATACAGTAGTAGTACTTTTACCATTTGTGTTCTCACTTCCTCGAAAAGCTCTGCACTCCACACAAGATGAACAGGAGGAAGTATGAAAATTTCACCTTCAAACACTTCTCTGATAGCTTTCCAACAAGGTCGGCAGTATTCCCACTTCAGGAAAGATTTCCCTTAGCAGTGGGATTTCCTTTGTAAATGTTGTGGATGAAAAAATAAAAGAGATATCTAGGCGAGCTACATGCTGAACTGCACATTGCAGTGATGTTTCAAACGAAAATGCAATTGAAAGGCTTGGGGAAGTAATAAGGTAAACTACATCAACCACAAGTAATCTCTCGCTTTTCGTAAATGATAATACAACGATTATCCGAAAACGTGACTTATCTTGTTACTATACAAGTCTTCTTATTTCTGAAGGGATTAGGGCAATCACCTGACACATTGAGCAAGATCGAGATATTGAAATTTGCGAATTCGTATTGAAGGTAATTGATCCAAAAGCTCAGTGGGAGAACTGGTCCCAAAATCACTGGCACGAAAAATTTCAAGGAGAAATGTGACCTAAAAAATTGTACTTTTTTAGTTGAGTGTTTATTTTTTCTAGTAAAGAAGGATGTAGAAGGATAATTCACAATCCCGCCGGTATAATTACAGCAGCGTAAATTCTGACACTCGCAGAGAAATAAGCACCTTCGCTCCGGTTAACACCGTTCTCCAAAATTACAATTTTTGACATGCGACACTGTTCTTATGCTTCTTGGTTCCTTTCTTCAGTCTTCATTTTTATTATTTTCCTTCTTTTATACTGTCACACCCATCGTTCGTTATCGAGCCACACGGTGGCGTCGATTGTCAACCACAGCGTCGAGCTCCGGCGGCGTGGGTGTGCGCCGAAGTCAACGAGGGCGGCCCGGGCCTAGCTCAGTCGGCCAACTTTGTCACCTGCTTAGAATCTAACTCGGATGGAAGGAGTCGTAAGGCGTTTGCTAACTACAGAAACAATTCAGTGGTTGGTAAAGCAAATAAAAAGGTTTATTCCCGCCTAATAATAGGCCGGGGAAGTTACAGTGATTCAAAGAGTTAAGAAAGGCCCTACCTGATGAGCTCAGTTAGAAACGAAAGAAAAAATGAGATAAAACTTAAATCTAAAAAAAAAATAAAGAACGAGAATTACAATCACATTCCTTTACAGGCCCCAACAAACTCTAGGCCATTCTCCTTCTGGCTGACAATAATGAGGAAACAAGTGCCTAAGCGCGGCACCGCAATGCACAATAGTTCTTTGGCGGTCGTTGACCGAAGTTTATGCCTGAATGGGGCGGCGTGTAGGCGGCCCTCGGCGGCGGCGGCGACAGCGGCTGCGGCGGTGACGGCGGCGGCGGCGACGGTCAGCTGGCCCGGATCGTGAATGATCGCGAATTCCGTTCACACAAATCAGCAGTTCTTACGGAAAGTTCTCTGGAGTTTTCACGATCACGAATCTCGGAGAAAACTAGTCACCGGTCACTGCCCACGGCAGAGCTCAGAGTCCACGAACTAAGTCCCAAAATAATAACTCTCCCTCGAACGCGGCGCCGGAGCTATCACTTACTCCGCGGCGCTCGCCACCCAAGACAAGTCGAGTAAACGTAGTGTTCGAACGCGGCGCCGGAGCTGTTACTCGCTCCGCGGCGCTCGCCCCCCCCCCCAGCTCAATCGAACAAGAAGAAGTGATTTTTCTCCCCTACGCCTCTAGCGTGGAGGTGCCCTCGTTCCGCCACCCCGAAAATTCAAAAGTGCCCCAAAATCGCTCCCACCCCACGGAATTTTGCCCCTGATTGGCTAAGTGCTACTACGCCGTAATTTTGTCCTCGGCCAATCAGGTCTGGTGATTCTAGGAATTTTCCGTAGCCCTATCTCTGTCTGGAAAACGCTCTCCGTCTGACTTCGGAAGTAGGTCAGTAAAGGGTACGCGGAATGTCCGTTGGGACCCCCGGAGAAAGCTGCGAAGGACGGCCTGGGTACTCAGTGCGCATGATACCCGGAACGGCGGGATCGGCACACGTCTCTAATCTCTTCTTCGGCGCCCGGGTGCGTGACGGGATGAGGGTCGACTCGCGGACGATGGCCATAAACTTTAGAGGGGCGCGTGCTGTCATCCCTTCCATTAGCGGAGGGGGCGCGCCGACCCGGCTGGCGGCGGCGGGAGGTGGACGCCTCGCATCGACAGTTATTTGTGAAATTTAAAAAATATTAAAAATAGCGTACCGCTACAATACTGTGTAGTAAATTACTTTCCTTGATTATAATTCTGAGTAGTAAGAATCCACGATCTGGGTCCTTGTTACTGAAAATGTGGTTTTTGTCCGTCCGTGAACGCTAGCACCTAAACTGCATATAGGATTCTCATCAAATTTTATATTCTTTATAGATGTGAATGATGTCATGGACTCCTTACTTTGAAACAGATTTTAATTTTTAGGACAATGACATATTTGAAAACTTTAAAGAATGGCTCCATGTTTTTCTTTTAAATTTGTTGCTCGAATTTATCAAATAGTGCTTAGACAAATTGGCCAGATCCAAGTTTCGCTGAAAACATATTTTCCATTTTTCGTGCCAGTACTTGGACTCTGGATTCAGAAATGTTAGCTGAGTGGGGACGTGTCCGCGTAACCCAAGTGTACCCAAATTGGCCCCCCAGCCCTGCCAAATATTTTTACTGAGGTGAAACACATTTGCGAGTTCAACTGTCTACTATCGTCTACTATATTATTTCAGTAGTATACGTTTAGTAGTATTAAGTAGTATACGTACCTCTAATCTCCTATATTATTTCAGTAGTATTATTTCAGTAGTATCGTACCTTCCCTTTGCGGTTGTCACACGCAACCAATCTTTATAAATGAGGTCTCTAATCAAAGAAAATTTCACGGAGACGTGATGCATTGCACTTTGATTTCAAAAATATACAGGATTTGTTTAAAAAACGCATCTCAATATTCATGTAAAATGCAATCTACAACGCACGTCAGGATTTTTCAATATAACTCTCCTAAACGAAGCGCTCCAGGGCCTTAAAAACTAAAATCTTGGCGCCAAATGCCTCAAAGAAACGTTTCTCACACCGTAATCTATAGGATGAGATCTTATTGACCATTCTATTACATTTTTGCTCGTTTGACGCTTCTCGATTCAACCTGTTCAGAGTGTGCAAGTTCACCTGTGTAGAATCTGCAAGTGTACGTGAAATTACTAATAACTTGATATTTTATGCGATTGAATTACACGGGTGTATCTCTTTGCTCGATATTAAGGTTGAATAAGAATACTTTGCATTGACAAAGGTATATTATATTGTTATCAATTACAAGGTGACATAGTACATGTGACAAAGTACAAGTGACGGAAGATGAGAGTGTCTTGAAGAAAAATATATATTTCAGGCTTAATATGGAAATGAAAAAATAAGGAACAGGGTGGGGTATAGCATGCGAGAGTTCTCTCAAGGGTACGCTAGTATTGCTAATTTCGCTTTCGTGCAGAAATTGATTGAAAACTTTGCAGCCTGGCCGAGTGAAAGACGTAAATGCCCAGAAACAAAGGAAAAATCCCAAACCAATGAAACAGTGTCAATTTTGACTGAATTAACATCGACTGTGCAAATATTTGATCATATTAATCAGCAATTTCTCATAACTGATATTAAGAGTATTCTCTTGCCCACTGCGTCATTGCTTACGACACAGTCGACGTCATGCGACGAGGAAGAAGTGTTCACATACAAGTATGCCTTTCAGAACAGCCAATTTTTGCTGTTTCAGGACCCTATTTTCACCACACTCGAAAGCAGCATTTTCGCTGATGCAAGCAATTAGTGTATACTAATTTTAAGCGACAGTTACAAATAACATGACAAACTACGGTTGTAGGACCATTAGTTAACTTTTCATTTCTTTTTCTTCTTTCTTTTCAAGAAGTGAGAAGTTGCGGGCGCGCGGAGCGTCGGAGCTCTTTTGCCGAGTGAGCTGCGCCGAAGGAAAGGGGAACACTCGCTCCGCGGACAGCGAGTCTTTCGCGCTCTACTTGCCCTCCTCTCCCCTCTCCTTCGCTTCGCACCACCCTCTCGGCGCTCACTCTCCCATCGATAAGGCGCGAGCTCGCCTTCCGGCACTTCCCACAACAGCCACCTGACGCGTCCGCTTCCGACCTTCCTCGACTCGCTCACAGGAAAGGAACTCAACTCGTTCTGTTTCATACTTTGTAGTTCAGTCACCCCTAGCGCTGGACAAACGAAGGGTTGAACTAGAAGTCATCTTTCTTTCGAGAAAATAATCAAATAGCACCTACCTGCCTGCACTTTGCATTTGTACCTACCTGCATTTTGCATTTTTGAAATACGTTTTTGGTCATTTATTAAATTAACAATATTACAGCAATAACATTTTTTTATTTTCAGAAGGAATATAATTGCAAAGGACAACATTGAATAACAAGGGACAATATTAAATGCAGCATGTATTTGTATCTTTAAAGATACATGTGGTTTTCTTTGCTGGGAGTGACTTGTACGAATTTTCTTCTTTCTCTCTCTCTCTCTCTCTGCGGACGGACTGAGGTTTATCTTCACATTGGACAGATTTCCGCATACAACACGTTCCGAGCAAGTTTTACTAAATTTTTATTACATATTATATATATATATATATATATATATATATATATATATATTATACGTTCCTATTTTAAAGATAAATAAAACATGAGAGACACAAATAATTGAAAATAGAAAATAATAGAATTCAAGAAAGCAAATCGTTCACTTCATGCCCTAAGAATATTTTCCCGCCAATCATAAATTACTCGAGGGAGGAAGAATCAATTAGTACAAGTTTCACTTTTATTCATATAAAATTTTCTCATCTTTGTTCAATCTATAATAAAATATGAATAAAATTAAATACGCGAAACAAAATAAGTGTGACACTACGTGTTGCAAGTAGGCTAGAGTTACACACACACTCGGTTCGTTTGCAGACCAGTGCGCTGAGTCAGCTATGTTCGAGAATGCTAGTTCCAACTGTCATTTTCGAGAATGAATGACACCAATTATATGCCTATTATCGGAGTGCGCCATTTTTGCCCGCGACCAAAAAGTCAACCATGAATAATGATTATGGAGCAGATTTCTATGATTTTTAGTAGTTTTATTTGTTGCTTCAGGGCATAGCTAAGTGAAATTTCTTGACATTTGGTTGGAATTGGATGATATTTAGATTAATATCTTAGTGCATATTTGTGCATATTTAGCCAATTTCTCCTCTTGGTGCATATCCCTGTAATTACAGGAGCATATTTTGCATATTTCGTTTAAAAAGAGACTTATCTGTAAAACGTTTCATGTTTTCATAGAATCTATTCACTTGCGAACGATCATTGATTAGAAAGAGCTTGTCACAGTTTGCATTTTTTAAATGTTCTATTGACGGTAACATACTTGTGCAAATGTAGGATATTTATTAATACACGTTTTAAATCAGACAGAAAAACTTGAACAAGACCTACAATGTACTTCACTAAGATACAAATTTACTTCAATAATTTCTCCCGAAAAGTAAGCTAGATTATATTATGTCCGCAAACAACTATATATTTTCATTTCAAGCATGCTTCTTCTGGATTTTACTATGAAAGGTTTACACAGGATATGATATATTGTTAATTTTAACTGCATATTAAAGTGCATATTTCAGAATTTTTAGGTCATAAATGCATATTTTTAAAATCATATTTCAAGATTTTTAGGGCATAAAAATCCTCTCTCTAATAATGAATATTGAAGGCGATACCGGATCTCTCGACACTGTTTATTGTTCAAAAATATCTATTATATCTTGAACTCATTATTTATTCCACTATGAAATGAAGAGGGTAACTGAACTATAAGTATAAAATAGAATGGAATTCTCTAGCTACGATTAAAATTGAATAAAAATTTCATTGCTCATGGCAGGTTGCAATCCTGTTTTATAACATTTACAATAATTCAAGTTATATTAAAAAGACATCATATTAAACTTCCAGAAACGCTTATTTCGTTAATCATCAATTATGAGGCATGTGATTACAATGTTTCCTTGTCAATGAAAACTTTAAGCATATTTCCTCGTAATTTCACTTTTACTCTCTTGCCTTCTATTTATTAAGAAAAGTGTGTAAAGCTGCAATGAAATGTGAGAAATTTTTGACAGAAAAATTCATAATGTGGGTTCCAGATATAAAAAATTTCGATAATTTTCCCTAGTATGTGTAAAAAATTACTTTCTGTAGTAGTAAGTTGTATAGACAAAACTCACGCTTTGTGAGCCCTTTATACCGAAAAATTTGTTTACGGCAAAACGGCTGTATGCCCGCAGTTCCTTTCTGTATCACATCAGGGCCTAAACCGTTTAGACGATTTCCTTCAAATTTGACATTCCCTGATCGATCCGATCGAATTCAAGGCCCTGCGAAAGGGATATTCCGATTGCGGGAGGGGGACTTTCCACGAATTGCCTCAACAATTTTTCAAAGGAGAGGAGTTGGAGCTCAAACTTTCTCCATTTTTTTTTCTCGAAAAGAGCTATGTATGCATATAAATATTTTTCGAGTCTTCTACTACAATATTGATGACATATTTCCTGTGTTTTCTTCAAAATTAGATATGTAAATAAAGTCATGTACAATTTTTTGAAAAGATGAGTAGTTTTCGAGTAATTTTGCATGAAATAATGCAGTTGTAATGAAATACACAAAACAAAATTTTGTCGAAGGCTACACAGCCAATTTTATTCTTTAATTTTTCTCTGAAATTTAACGAAATATTTAATAAAAATGTCGCATGTTTAATTTTTGTTGACACTCTATATATTCGAAAATTGCGCAAACATTGAAAATTCTTAAATTAAATTTATTCTTGAAAATTAAATCTTTAATTAACCCGGCAGTGGTAACGTGACTTTTTGAAACAAAAGTGGTAACGCGGGGTGTCTCCAGACCCCCACACTCTTTTCATGATATATGCTAAATTATTAAAAAATAAATTAATATAATATTCTTCTTCTATTATTAAGAAGTTTTGCGTGTAATTAAACAATTTACTAAGAATTTAATTGCTAAACAACTCTGAGAATTCATCAGGAAAGCATCTAATATTTGGAGTTGATTTTTCTGCCGGTCTGCGTGTGTTGTCGCATCCAAGCCCATGTTTCGTAGCAGAAATTGAAATCTTTTCAAATTCAGAGTACATTGGAAAATTTCAATATCCACATTATCCACTTTCCACAATTCAGCATGATTTGGGTGCCTTGATTTCACAGACCCAGACAAAATACGTCGCACAACTACTGCCTTTATTTCCCCTTTGTCTTATTTGTGCTGCTATCATTTTTATTCCTCTAAATCCATTTAATTTTTGATGTTGGTGGATTCTTTCAATCTCTCAATCATATCCAAATTCATAAACAAGGAAAACATTATCCTGGTATTTTGGAATTGCGTGCAGACTGCTTTTTCCAGGGCGGTGAGTAACGATACCCGCTTTCAGCAAAAATTGGCGTATTCTTCCACTCCTTTCTTAACATATAAAGTGACGTAGAATGTTCGTAGTACTTCAGTATTAATTTTGAAAGGGAATCCTAACGTAAAAATACAGCATGCAATACGTTCCCAAACTAATAGAATGTACGAGACTGAAGACAACTTTGATAACGTAGAAGGTAAAGCGGGGATCTCTGGGCACCCCAAACAAAACAATAGCTTGCTACACGGATAAAACTCACTAAAGTGGCAAACTGAGAGCACACTAAATATCATGATACAAAAAGAGAAAGGTACTAAAGCAATGGTCAGGGTAGCCAACATGGGAAATACAACAAGCGGGAAGAAAGAATAGTGGACCCCCGCGTTACCACTCCCGGGATAATGTTATATACAATTTTTTGAAAATGTAAAAAATTGTTTCGTAATTGTGATCAATATAAATCATGCCAGAAAGTATGTGCTTTTGTAACATCAGTAGTTTATTATTAAAATTAATTACAGTTCTACATTAAATATTTGTTCCTTTTGTAAGAGACCACATGGTGTTTATTAGAAGCGAAACACACCGAAACAGTCAATCAACTGCGCATAGAGCACGCTCCGTTGACTGACAATACTGCCAAGAAAGCCCGAGAACGAGCACACCGAAAGTTCTGATCTTCGCCAGACTTGCAACTACAGAGACCACCCAAAAAGATAAATCATTATTAAACGTACAATTCATTAAGAATATTACCTGCACATGCGCGGAAGTTCGATATTGCTGTAGGCTGCACTGGGTTTAAAGCCCCTATTACATTAGCAACAAGTGCGTGCATTACGCGCGCGTGAGGCAAGACGTGGGCGCGAGAACGCGAGTGCGCCGGGGACGTGAGTGAATGGGCCACCGCGCCACCCCTCTGCAGGCAGCCACGGCGCATGCGTCGCACGCAGCGTCCTGCGTCCGGCGTGCGTGGCGGGCGGCGTGGGAGCGCGTCGACGGCAGAGGTGGCGACGATGGTGGCGGCGGCGACGATGGTGGCGGCGGCGACGATGGTGGCGGCGGCGACGATGGTGGCGGCGGCGACGATGGTGGCGGCGGCGACGATGGTGGCGGCGGCGACGATGGTGGCGGCGGCGACGATGGTGGCGGCGGCGACGATGGTGGCGGCGGCGACGATGGTGGCGGCGACGACGATGGTGGCGGCGGCGACGATGGTGGCGGCGGCGACGATGGTGGCGGCGGCGACGATGGTAGCGGCGGCGACGATGGTGGCGGCGGCGACGATGGTGGCGGCGGCGACGATGGTGGCGGCGGCGACGATGGTGGCGGCGGCGACGATGGTGGCGGCGGCGACGATGGTGGCGGCGGCGACGATGGTGGCGGCGGCGACGATGGTGGCGGCGGCGACGATGGTGGCGGCGGCGATGATGGTAGCGGCGGCGACGATGGTGGCGGCGGCGACGATGGTGGCGGCGGCGACGATGGTGGCGGCGGCGATGATGGTGGCGGCGGCGATGATGGTGGCGGCGGCGACGATGGTGGCGGCGGCGACGATGGTGGCGGCGGCGATGATGGTGGCGGCGGCGACGATGGTGGCGGCGGCGATGATGGTGGCGGCGGCGATGATGGTGGCGGCGGCGATGATGGTGGCGGCGGCGATGATGATGGCGGCGGTGGTAATGGTGGCGGGGGCGGGGGCGGTGTCATCGGCGGTGGCGGGGGAGATGGCGGCGGCGGTGGGGGGAGTGGGCGGCGGCGGAGGCGGGGGCGGCGGCGGCGGCGGCGGCGGGGGCGGCGGCGGCGGCGGGGGCGGGGGCGGCGGGGGCGATGGCGGATGCGGTGGATGCGTGCACGCGTGAGACGCGGTGAAACGCGTCAGCGGAGACAAAAGCAGAGCGATGCCGCGCAACGGTTCGGCAACACGACGGGGCGCGGGCAGGCGGGGAGCCAAGTGCGTGACGCGCAGACGCGCACCTGTCGTACGCACCCACAAAGCTCCAACTCCTGGCTCTTGACCCTCGGAGCAGGAAGGTCGGTGGTCTCGGTGGCCAGCCTGGGGCCACCAAAGCCAGAAACTCCAAGAAAGTGTCCCCGCCAACACCCCAAAAGGTGCAGTTCCTATTCAACAATTTGTTGAAAGTATCTTGTGGGAAAAGTGTGTAACAAACTACTCGAAACCAGAATATATAATTAAGATTATTACTATTATTGCTGCAATTGAATGCGAGAAAATTATTTGAAGAAATATTAGCAATAATAACGAAAAATATATTGGAGGGCCAGTAGTTGAGTGAGGGGATAATTGTCAGGCGTCTACAGCTTCTTCTATGTACAGGCCATATTCTGGCCCATCACAATCAGATGTGCTACTCGCGACCAGGAATAGTATTAAAATAAAAGAATTCTTAATTTTTTTCTTTTGTAAACAATGCAATGTAATATTGGCATCAATACAGAACGAATACACGAGAAACTTGTGTTGTTTGTTTTTCACATGTATTCGATCTTATTTGTTGTGTGTTCTATTTCAAGTAGTTTACGGAGAAAAAATTTCAAAATGGGGGCTGAAGAATGAACAACTGGAAAGCATAAAATGGAGAATGATTTCATTCCTTTTTAAATCTAATTAATATTGTAATGTGTACCAAGTATTTACAAATTATATCCGTAACTTCTGATCTGCTCTATGATGCGATGCTTTCCTGCTTGACAAATCTGAGCCAAAATGCTTACACACTGCTGAGCCAAATGCCTCTGTAGATGAACCGCGTAAAAAAAATATTTCCCTGCTCATGCGTTTAACTTCTGATTGACAGTTCTATAGTTAGTTTAGGAGTTTAGGCCAGAAGATGATATTTTGACAGGCTCTACAACATATGAGCTTTGTCGAAGACCGCGAAGCTCTGCGAGATATACACTTATATTCTTCTGTTAGCCAGGTGAGTCACGCACCAGATGTTAATGGTTCAGTGTCAGGTTAATGTGCGCAGTTAAGAGGTTAGGGACAGCTTTTAAGAGCTATTTATTTGCTCTTAAAACTCGGCTCTAAAATATAATATTGTCGCAATTGATATAAATTACACTGAGAAGCAGAAAAGAATTTGTGTGCGTTTGAATTATGTTATCAAAAGTATGCAAACAAATCCGAATTTAAAAGAGCCCGCGTTGTTTACTTTCATCACTTTTTAATTAAACTTGCAGTAGAATAAATTTCAAAGTATAATGCATGTAAATAGTGTTTCTTAAAACGGAAGTTTTGTTGTGATCTTTTATTGCACAGTGGCTACATAAAAACTTTTTTTGCATGCGAATATTCTGTAGTTTGTGGAATGTCAAAAATAATGGGGAATGTTACGGACCCCGCATACGTTAGCCAACGTTTGTGATCAATGGAAATAATTTCTGTGTCATACTCACCAACAATGATCTTCCTCCCCTGCACTTATTTGGACGTAAATGCCAAAATAATCAGCCACATGACCGAAATGAGTATACCCCTTCATTTTCATCGGGCAACGTCCCCTCTATCATTTATCGCGATATTGCAAGTAATTTAAGATGACATCATGATTCCGAAATAGAAAAATTACTTTTCAATTTTTTAAATATTGATTTGTGAATCACGTCGGAAACTGCTTCTTTCCCCAATAAATCTTAGTAATCACGCTTAGTAATGACGATACGTGTCTCATTACTGCGCTTACATTCCAAGATATGTAAATGAGTGATCTTCTGCCTTCACTTCACTTCTACTGGTCTTTGCAATCATGACAAATTTTTTGTCCTGTAATTAAGGATTCTATTTATATATAACATTTAATATACGTCAACAAAGGAAAACCGTTGTTGAAAAACAGTTATGTGGCTGGAAAACTGAATGAATGTTAGAATCGAGTAATAAATGCAGCTGTAACTCATGAAAAAATGTAATTTTTTTTCGCCTCGAGTTAAATCTGAAAGACGAGTTCGCTGCAAACTCCGGCCTCCAATTACGGCACGCTGTTATGCAACGCCCGAGCAAGGATGAGCGGTTGCGTGGCAGGGGCGGGCGCCGAGCGCGGGGCTTCCAGGAGGGAAGCCGAGCGACGGGAAGTCCCTCAAACGCCTTCTGCGCGGCCTCATGAGCTCCTCAAAGGTCTATTTTGAAATATCTGCATAGAGCAGTGTTGTCAAGGTCGATGCCACGAGTGGGAGTCCATGGCTCGAGTGCCACGACGAAATCGCCCCTTCACGCAGTTCGTCATCCCACCACCAGAGACCACGCCGTCTCTATTGTAAAACGGCGGGGATACTAATAGTTTCTTTTCCCGACGCTAGTTGCGTAGAGTAGCTCGTGGCATGCTACCGAGCCACGACGGGTGCCACTGCTACCAGGAGAAGACCTTGACACCACTGACATAGAGCATGGTACACCTACGATGAACTATAACTGATATGAAATAAAAAGGAGAGATCAAAGGTCAGATGCAAGTATATATATTAGTAATTCCTACAATTAAAAATCGGAATGTAATTCCTGCTATTGTCACATTTAAAAATAGTGACATCAGCTGTGACGAGCTTATTCAATAGAGAGCTGCAATAACAAAACTTAAACTCTTAACGTAGCTTCTGTTTGCATAATGGTCTTCAGCTGACGATCTGTCACAAGTAAATATACATAAATCGGACAATAGTCGTAAAGGTCTTAACCGACTCATGATGACTTCAAAAACATTTTAGAAATATGGGTAGTTAACGGCTGGTAAGGTTATAATTCTATTGTTTCGACTGATTGATGTTTACGGGCGCGTCAACTAATAATGTAATTAGTTTCGTCCGTTGGAACAAGAGATCCGGAACCGATCTACACCTCAGCTTGCGGGGGGGGGGTCCCTCTTCAGATATCACTCGCTAGCAGCGCTCCTTCTAGCACATGGTCTACCGACCTGTGTCGTCCGACCTGTCTACCGACCTGTCTTCTGGTCTACCGACCTTTGTGGTAGTGTAGTGAAATTCACTAACAGGGTGTTTTTAAGGCAAAGGAAAGGGCAAGAATGAGAAAAGAAGATCGCTCGCAGTTGGTGATACTCGTTTTTTGGGGGTACTGCCACGGCACTCGCCTGATATTGATAGCGGAAACGACGGAAAATTACCCATCAGAGCAGATAGGATATTTTTCTTGATTTTTAAGGTTCTGTGCTCTTAACTGTGGGGGGAACTGTACTGAGAACAAGTATGGACAACACAAACACACAAACATCCACGCCCGAAGCGGGATTCGAACCCGCGACCCTTCGATCTGAGGCAGATATGGCCCTTCAGCCTTAGCGACCTCGACTATCCAGGCCGGCTCAGTTAGAATTCTCCATCCGACAGTGTCTGGATTCGACCAAGCTATTTAGCTAATTAGCGTCGAAAATTTCGCCACTGTGAAGACTCAAACCCCAGGGCTTCCCGGTCAGAGTTCGTTGCAGTGGCAACAGTAGTTGTCTTAACTCAGTAATTAAACCCTTTGATCATTAGTTGGTACAATGATTTTCTACCTGTACTTAAAAAATCCTACTTGTAGTCGGGAGGTATAGCAATACATGAAGCGCCTATATGTATGTGCTTAGAAGGTGTGTAAATTATAATAAATGTGTGTACCGAAGAATATACCACAGATGATAATTATTATAATAATTATAATTACGCAGATGACGATCTGACGTTTTTTGCAGTGATCACATGTGACATCGTCATCGAAATTTGTATTATTTTGAGTCTACCAGACCGGCTATTTTACACCAGTAGATTTTACCATTTGTATGTTGACAGTGTACACAATTCTTTACCAGATATTTGTATTCGATCATTATAAAGAAAACTATGAATTCAGTTTTCGTACCATAGGTAATCACGGACCCCAATAATCAGGGATACTCAAGTCTTTACAAAACAAGATTGGTAAAGATAGACTATTCCTGTTTTTTTGTGCAAAATATGCAAATACATGTGGCTGAAAATGTTAAACAAATGTAAAATTACTTCCGTACAATGAATTTTATATAACATCATTTATATAAGAGAGATAACAAGGGCCCTGTTAAACAAAAAAAATACATTTTCAAGCCTATAAAATGGTTAATATTGCAACAAAATCTTACAGGATCAATTTTGTAGTACATTTTATCCACTTTAATTTTATACAGGACATTATTTTTTGTGGGATTGATATTTGTAGAGATATGTGCAAAACAAATTGAAAAAACACCTTCAAACGACCGCCCCTGGCTCACTCTTCACACTTCAGGATTTTTAGTATGTTATGCAGTAGGTACCTACAAACATTCATGACAAGTTTCAAAACTCGGAGATTTTTTTCCCTTCGATCCCCATTTTTTGGTCTAATTTGACTGGGCTAATAAGCTCAAAATATATGCGGTGCTCTATTTGAATGAATACAGTTCGTTGATTCTTCGTAAAATGCCCGTGATAAAAAATATCTTTAATAGTCCCATTCTATCATGCACTTATGTCGGAACTGTAATGCAATATGTTTAAGAACAAAGTTGACACTGAATGCTCAATTTACGTGACCTCTGTAAACCGAATATAAGTTTCCCTCCACTAATTTTTTTATTTAAGTTTATCCACTCGTATATGGTGCCGCCTAGAAATTCAATTTTTTTCTTGATAATGTTGACAAGGTATTATTGACACAATATTTAGATGGAAGAAAAAGTGCTGTCCTGGACTGAGATATTCTGAGAATTGACCACGAAATCATCTTCGCCTTTATACTGAAAATAGATTTTGAAAAAGGGCAATTGGTTTATGTCTTTTACTTTTTCTCATGTGAAGATTTATCCTAATCATCACCGGAGTAGTTAATATCAAACCTCTGGGGGTCAGCTTTCTAAGGTGTCAATATTTTGAATTATTGCATTATATTGATTTTTTTAGTTCATCAATGTCAAAAACACCGCTTGATTTTTTCTTTCTTTAACTTAGTGCAGGTTTTGATACTAAATGTTTTAACTCATAATGCCATGTTCTTTGCCACTTTTATATTTTTCGATTATTGACAAATGATCAAAACATTTTTTTACATCTAGTAGAATATTTTGAATTGGATAATGTACAAGTTTACTTTGAGCACGTTAAGTACGAGATGAGTTCGTAAAATACTGTGAGGGGTAAACAGCTTTATTAATTTTAGCAAAAAGAGATCTTAGACAATAACTAGTAGTGCTACAGAATGGCACAGACTTTCCCGTATTAGTTTCTACTTCTTTGGTTTTCGGCTAGTTATTCATACCTGCCACTTATTCTTGCTAGGTGCCGTCTATCGCCGCCCACACTACATTTTTTTGAACATTCACTTAAGTTTTCGCTTTCCTAGTGGTAGAACGAAATATTAATTTTAGAATATTAAAGAACACTAAAATCTCGACCTAAGTAGCAATTTTCTTTGACGAATTTGGAGCCGTTTTTAAGAAAGTAGCGTTTAAGCGCAACTAAATATGCGAAATTTGAAACTCTTTTTCACAGAAAACTTATGAGTTTTCGAAAAACTTCATTTGAAGTAATTTGAAGCATTTTAACTTACAAATGCCCATACTTACAAATACCATTCGGGAAATTCTACCTAACCAACCGTATTGACTGACAGATCAGTGGGGCGTGAGCTGCCGTGTTCGTCATCCCGCTAGGCTCACCCGCCCGCCAGGCTATTTGTGGGCGGCCAGTAGCGCCCTGCACCTTCCCAAACGTCTTTTCGCCCGCAGGCGCGTCTACTTTCAGCTCCGCTGCGGAAGACGCGAGTTTATGCTCCAGAACAATAGCGCAGCGCGGTTCGCGCAGATGAGGCAGCCTCCAGAACACGCGCGAGATAAAGCAACAGTTCAAAAGCGGTCTTAAGCGGCGTGAAATCTATTCTGAAGCCGCTTGTGCAAACACAGGCTGCATTTCCTTAGACACTCGTGTCGCGCGGGTTTCCGGAAAGTTTGGGCATAATCTTTCACCACTGTTCATCGATCGTTCTTCCGAAGTATTCTTTCGCAGAATTCTTTAGCGATTCCACACGTGAGCGCAACTATTCTGGTCCTTTGTTGTGAGACATCACTTCCCGTCATATTTTACCAAATTGTTCTGGATGTTCTGGACAAGTCCGCTCAAGCAAACGCGTATATTCAAATCCAATCTTTTTATATCGTCACTTCACGCAATTTTCAATGTGGGGGATAAGATCGTTTTGTAGGGTCACGATCCTCAAACAAGATCATGTTTTCGAAGGAATGACAAAATCTTATTAATTAATGTCAACCAAAACTTGCCATCATGTTACAACAGTGCATACAAGATATTGGATATTGGATACGAGAAAAGTACAAGGAACTCTTTTTCACCATTGAAAAAAATATTTTGAGAATATTCATTTTTCTACAACAGTTCAATAAAAAGATCGATAAAAATCTTATTTTACAATGGGATTTTTTTTGTTATATGCATTCCCAAGCCTTTAATGCCAAGCCACCTTCAGAACATAAGGTCAACAATTTTGTGAAAAGAAGAAATATATGCCGATATTAATTAATATTAACGAACATAAACCGTGCATTACCTAGTTTCCGTATTTGCTGGTGGTTCCTGATTGGTTTTGTGTTTTGAACATTCACAGACTAGGCAATTAATCAAAATTCCCGGTATTACATTTTTCAATTATTTCTGTATCTTCCTAATTGTGTTACTCCCCATGTTCCTTAGTGTTCGTCCGCCAAGGTCCGCTGCACATGGCGTGTGTGAAGGCCTTACGCCCGGGAACACTTGAGCTCTCCTTTCACAACGAGGCGAAGATGCGCGTCGCTCCACGTTCGTATTGTTGTGGAGCTTCCCACAGTTAAAACACATTTTTTGTTTATGAAAAACATTTTTCTTTGTGTCACCACAATGTTATCTGTATGCAAATTGTTATACTGGTTCCATGTCAGTAGGTCATTTATATCGTAATATGAATCTCACATTTTGTCTTACATATGTCTACGTTCTCAAATTCGCATGAGGTTTCTGAAGTCTTGTTTAGCGAATTTTGACAATTGAATCGGCAACGTCCATTTACAGTAACCCAGAGATTTAAGAAGCAACTGAACCCATTGAAAAATTTTAAATTCTGAAAAAAATTCTTTATGCTTCTCGTATTGTTCCTAACTGTTCGATAGTTGAGTAATGTGTGCTATAGATGTATTATTTTCTAAGCCACAAAATACCAAACTCGTGGGCTATATGTTTGATTGCCTTTCTCATAAAATACCTTGTATTTGATTCGTTGAGATATCCTTCAAATTTTTCTCATCTAAACAAATATTCATTTAAGTTAATTGCCTTCTAATGTGAACTTTTTAGAAGGAAAACTTTAACACATTAATAAACTAGTCACATTTGAATCTCCACATTTAGCTTTATGTTCTAAACATACATTTAAAAAAATATTTTCATAAAATGTATTGCAAATAATATTGTAAAAGCAAACAACATTTTCGATGTAACAGAAAAATACCTGATCCTACCGAGAAGCGGTAGAAAGTTAAGGAAGGTACAAGAGCTTCCCCCTTGCGAGTCGCTTTCGACATCCGTCTCTCGTATTCAGTTTTTCTATCCAAGAAGTGAGTGGCGTGGGTGTCTGCATGACGAACACGCCCGCCCTACATTAGGAAAACTGTCTTTAAGACATTCCTAGAATTCCTAATGTGATACGATGCGATAGATCTACAGTATCGAATTTTTTGCAACATATTTCTTTGGTACATTACAAGTAGGTACTAGAATTAGAGTGAACTCTACAAGGGACATGAGTTAATTTTTTTACGCCTTGACAACAAAATGATATCTTTGTGGACGTTATATTACTTTTCTGGGAGAGTCCCGCAGCTATAGTATGGGCTGCCAGAAACGCTAAAAGTAGGTTTCTAGTGTGAATCTATTTTCACTTTAAAAATAATGATTTATTTATTTATTTATTTAAAAAACAGTAAAAACTGTATATGACGTGTGGGGAAAGAAATTTATCTGCGCACATTTTCTTGAGGGCCAGAATAAAAATAAAAAAAATAAAAAATTTAAAAAGTTTTTTTGAGGTTGCTATTTTCTTCTTGCAAAATATCTTTAGAGCCTTTCTCTTACATTTTTTGGGTGGTTTCCGCTCTTCTGGGTACTCTTCCGTTTCATTTGGAAGACATGGCACTATTAATCGCCGTAACATAAAAAAAGGGGGGTTATAAGTATACGCCCCGAATTTTAAAATGTGCAGGAAAATAGGGGCAAATGGAGCCCGAATTAAATTCCTTGAAACCGTATTCTAAAAAATGAGGCTCTTTGAAACCATCTTTTACATTTTTGGAGATTTAGCCCTTTCGGGTACCCCCATTCCATAGCAGGCGTTGGTGGTTAGAATCGAGACGAACCTCTAAATCTACGTAACATTAAATTGACGCTTCAATAGTCCTCTCGTGGTGGAACTATAAAAAACAGTTCAGGGGCTGGCCGTTTGAGGTTGGGTTCAAGTATGAATTAATATTGACTTTTAAAAAAATGTTTTAAAAAGGGAAACATTTTCGCACGTTTGTAGATGGTTAATTAGTTTCTCGCATTCCGGAAACTAGTTTTCAAAATCAAGCTCCTATTTATCTTATTACGCATTCACAGCAAAAAGCGCAGTATTACTGTGTAACGCGCCGTTTCTATCAATGATTATTTTTCCAAGAGAACTTATCAATAGTACTGCTAAATGCAAAATATATAGAGAAACTCATTTCACAATTAAAACAATATCACTTACAAGTTCCCCCTTAGTACCAACAAATATTTTCTTCACCGTTTCGGTCTGAAGGGCGCGGATATCCAATGAGTAATTTTCGAATTTTGTGGCAGCCTGTGATCTATCCATCCTCGCGCAGCAAAATACCCCGTGGGAAATGAGACCACACGTGATTGTGCTGTTCAGAGCGGCCATTGTTCGCTTATTACTTCAAATCATAAATTCGCATTCATCTGAACCAGCACAAAGGTAGATTTTATCTCTCGTGATACTTGGTCTGTTTACTACCCGATAATCACAAGATTTTGGACGTTATGTTACAACAAATTTCGTCGAGACACTGCTGTACAGAAACAAAGCAAAATGGCAAAAAAATCTTATTTAATTGCAGATAACACATGTAAAATGACTTCCCAGTATTTGCGCCGAAACTGTTACAGGCTTTATGAGCTTCTTTGCGAGAGTTCACAAAATTTACTCTTTGCCGTGTTGTGATAGTCTTGACAACATTAATTTCGGCAAGAAAACCATCATATTAGGGGTTGGGCTGATGATTTAATAAAAAGAGGAGAACGAGCTAGTTCAGCATCCGTCTAAATGCTCGTTTACTGGAGGGATGAAATCAGTCTCCAGGACTGGAGAGCCTTCGCCAACGAATACCGTCGAATGATTCCAAGCCTGGATGCCGAGACCAGAGTAGGTTGATTGATTATTTTTGTTTCCGGGCGCGTCAACTGCTGAGGTCATTAGATCTGTAAGTGTAATACATAATATATGCCAGGAAGTGAGTGTTCCTTCCATTTAGACAACGAGATTCGGCGCCAACCTACACGACGGTTTGAGGAAGGTTTTCACTATGGGTATCTCCGTCTGTAGGGCACGGCCTCAACCTGGTCAAGATCTAAGCTCCCGATTGGTTTCATGTTATGTGCGTTGCTTGCAGGACATGTATGTGTAAGGGTGTGTGCGTGCGTATGTAAGGGTACGTAATGCGACACGAATTAGGAAGGGAAGATCAAGCTACGTAGCCCGTTTGTTAAGGTACACCACCGAGATTCGCCTGGTATTGATTGGATAAAACCGATTGAGAAAATACAAACCTTGTGAAGGTGTGTTTAATAGGCTTTCGGCGAAACTGTGAAATTCCATTCTGTCGGCAATATAAAATCAAATAGCATGTAGTTCGATTGGCGATGCAAATAAGTTTTGTATTACTCGGGAGAAAATATGTTTCTAATTTTCAAACTTGCTAACCACACTTCGTTGGTACATTTATTTATCATTCAACTATACATTGTAAAAGGGTGCAGTAGGGATTCTGGAGCTCAGGACAACAGCAGTTTATATTTCTCACATAGAACTCTCGCGTTATGGACGGTGTGATAGCTTCATTTGAGACGTTCCCGAAGTATATTCCCTGGCCGGACAAAAATGAAGCTGTACTTTCTAACAAAAAGCGTCACAGTTCCTATTGCTGTGTGACGAAAAAAAATCTCAGGCACACCAAGTAAACTAGGCACGGCAATGGGAATACACCATGCTCGTCATATGTCTCCCTTATGCCCGGGCATGGACAATAAATAAAAACCGGGATCAGGCCTGGAAACAGCGCTAGCAAACAGAAGTCGGATTAATCCGACCCTAAAATACCCAATCCATTAATCCATCCATCCAATACAGTTTTCAGAGTGCTTTTACGAAAATTCTTAAATTCACTCACACACACCACACATCATACAGGTATTCCAAATCTTTTCAAATATTATTTCAACTACTCGAACTTTATTTAAAGATGTAATATAATGAAAATCATTATTATTCTATAGTAGGTAAAATGATATACCTAATATGTAATTCGCTGGCATCTTGTCAAAAAAATGTAATATAACTATAGTAGAAACCCGGTATTCCGAACTAATTGGGGTGTGGTCTGTTCCGATTCGGAAATTGTTGGGATTGTCCGGAAAAAAAATAGCGTACGTATACAAATACATCCTTAGGATTACCAGTCACAATGCAACGTAGCTTGCGGTGTGAGAAAATGGTAGCGTTGCCTAGTGATCGCATCATCAAGCACATTCAGTTCCTTACTGCAAAAGAAGATGACCGATTTTGTAAATTTTTTGAAATTAAAATTACTGCTACATAAACATGTGATGTACATCGTAGTTACGAGTGTATTAAACGATTCATCGCGACAACTCGGTTTCAATAATTTGTTGTTCAGTTACAGAATAATTATAAAATTCTTTCTTTACACTACAAATAAACATTTTATTTATTTTGTTTATTTTTTCTCCATCTCGAATTTTGTTCAGATTATTCGAAATTTAGGATCTGCAGGGTTCGGAATAATGGGTTTCTACACTATTAACACTTTTTAATAATTATTAGAAACGCTGACAAATTTGTAATTGAACAAGTAGAAATAAAAATTTGAATCCAATGACTCACCTGCACCCAGAGCGTGAGGTCGTCGGAGAGCAGCAGGTCGCGGCAGACGTCGCGCACGGTGGAGGCGGCGGTGAGGTAGACGAGGGTGCCCCTCTCTTCGGCGGCGCCCGCCCCCGCGCCCGGCCCCGCAGCCGCCGCCGACGCCTCGCCCTCCGCCTCCCCGCCCACGAACACGCGCACCCAGCCGCACGGCTGCGGCGCCGACGACGACGACGCCGCCGACGCCAGCGACAGCGACGGCGTCGCCAGCGACAGCGACGGCGAGGGGGAGGGCGACGGCGACGTCGTTACAGACAGCGACGGCGCGGGCGACGGCGACGGCAGCGGCGACGCCGACGGCGACGATGGCGGCCGATGAGGCGGCGACGGCGCGCCCACCTGAGGGCAAAACACGGGTTACAACCACGAACTCTTAGGAATAAATAGAACTTTCTTCTGTTTAGGTTGGTAGTGTCTGCCACTTCCGTGGCTTTTTATTCTTTGCACTCCGGATCCACTGACAAGGCTTTAGCACAGTTTTGTGCTGAAGTATTGTATTGCAGTGTAAATGAATGTATTTTATTTGCTGATCTTGAGCGGCATGTACGTTACATTTGGAAAACCCTTTAACAGTTACAGATGGGAAATATAGGTTGCGGGAATGGTAAGTTGTTATTTATCTAATAACACTAGGGAACACGATTTTTACCTCCAGAGATATAGAGTGCGTAACATTCTCGATTTTATAAGTAGATTACGAATATCACAATAAAAACGTCATATAACGTCACAGTTTTTAAATATATCATATCTTTATATCGTATCACAATGTATTTTGCTATTAATACAAATAAATTTAAATTACTCCTGTAAGATGTGTAGAATCAATACGCATAAAATCTATTTAAAAAAATAACGTATTTTTTCAGTTCATATACGCCAGTTTCATGATTTATCAACAAATTCGGGCTTTCGTGAGTTTTTTTACCTTATGTTTTCGACGGTTTCTGCCTTTATTCTTTCATCTGGTGGTCGCACTCAATTACGAGTAGGACTTAGTGGTCTTGGTGGAAGTTTTGAAAACACGTCACGTGCACCCTCATATATCCTATTACATAGGCGTAATCGAAAGGAATTGTTTTAGCCCTTATCGCAAGTATATCAGTATCCAATTGTTGGGGTGGCAGATTCTGAGTCAGTGTGAGTCACGTGGAACTATAACCGCAATGCGCGTGAAGTTCGTGTCAGGTTTGCGTGTGCCTCAAATACATTAATACATTATAGTTCTGTGATTTTTATAATGTGAAATTCGCCACATGAGCTATAGAATTGAATCGGTTCGATAATATGCCAATAGCCATTTCACATCCAAAATGCGCGGATCAACCCGAAAACTTGTATAACGATTGTGGAAGATTTACTGCCAAATTTAAGGGAAAAAATATATGAAATTGCAAAACTTGCGTGTTCTTTACGTATACTTTGGCTGTCGTTTTTCTGATCAGGACAAACCATGGGCTGCTCGCCAGTGTTGTGTGACCTGTACAACGAACCTTCGATTGTAGTTGTTGGGAAAACTCAAATCTTTGTCGTTCGCTCTACCAAGGTTGTAGAGAATACCAACAAAACATTTTAATGTCTGAATATTATCGGACGAATATGTGTATTCCGTTTTTAACTTTTTCTTACCTCATATGAAGCACGCTCATAAAATTTTGAAGTAATATAACCAAAATGCCAATGTGGAAATTAGTATAGGATTTTGTTTATTTTGTTTATTAAATATGTTTTTATCTTTTGAACCTTGCGTGATAGATACTTTTTATGATGCTTTTCGAAATCAGCGCGATCGTTTCCTTAGAAATCACCTACTTTTATCATCGAGGTATGAAAAAAAATCGTTTTTTGTTCCCTAGTGTAATCGACAGGTGATAAAAAAGCTTGAGGGCCTTTGGTTCGAGGGCTTTTTGCCGCCCGAGATCATAAGAACCAGTTAACGCCCGTGGTACATACATGATTTTATTTTTTATGTAATTTTAATTATTCATATTTACTTCTTTACTAATTAACCAATTGTTAACTTGACTCGGGTTGCCATTTCATATTTTCCTCCCATAATTCCCTTTCATAATTCCCTCCGCAAGGAAACATGTAGCAACATTCAACAGTTTTCATATTTCCCTCATCGCCACGATCCTCTCGATCAAGGTAAGTTATTCAGTGAATATCGAGCTCCGTATCGAAGGCAATAACAAGCAATGACATATCAGTAAAAAAGAAATACGAAGTGTTCGTAAGACGAGAAAGTAAAAATATTAAAAAGAATCGTTATTTCTGTATGGGGAGCATTAGAACCTGTTAACACCTGTGGTACATAAAAGATATTTTGTAATTAGGGAGTGGGAAAACAGGTCTTCTTCCTTTTAATACCCCCCCCCAGAATTACCATTCATGATCCTCTCAATGAGATACCTTGTAGCATCATTCACCTGTTCTCATATATCCGTCTCACCAAGATAATCTCGTTCCAGGTAAGTTATAACAACATATATCGAGCTCCGAATCGAAGGCAATAACAAACATAACGTATCAGTAAAAAATAAAACTATTGAATTGTCCAGGGCTCGCACGAGGTTTTTGGATACCCTACAGTCTTATAAGTTTTTACTTTCACGCCTGATGAATACTTCGTAAGAACGCAGCAAATGTCGGCGTCTTAAGAGAGGTAGGTAGTGTAGGAATCTGGAAAGATTTAAAAATGAAAGCTATTAAGCTTTGGATTAGATTAGCAAGTGAAGAGTCTGACACGCTTATTCGCAGGTGATTTAGAGCGCAATTACAGGAAAACGATCAGCGGTATTGTTCGTACAAAGTCAAACGGGTACTAGAACGCGCAGGGCTGGGAGACGTTTCTCCTGAAATGGTTGAGAATAGGGAACACGGGAAATAGAACGGTTAATTTCAGATCGACTTTCGGATATAAAAGGCAAGATATTCTGGCAACATCGGCAGAAAAATGTTCGTTAGTGGTACAAGTTCACACGAGTCTTGTATGGGGATGCGAAAGTTTACGTACACACACTTAAAAGGGATGCAAGAGGGGGATACGCTTGGTTTAGGTTAGGGGGATGGATGCAACGTTGAATGAAGGATTCGAATGACAATGGAATCTGTGTACTGTGCGGTGATAGAGAAGATTGGATCCACATCCTGTTAAATTGCTGCGCTAACTTGGAGAGGAAAATGGATGGGAATGGGGAACTATTGCTTCCAATTTAGAAACATAACGCTCGCTCAAAACATATTAGCTGATAATAGATCTCACTTCATGAAAGAATTAGGAACATTTTTAGGAAAGGTTCGAACTATCAGGGAAAAGGTAATCAGGGAGTGGGAAAACAGCACTGGTTAGTAGTACGAGCGGAGCCTAGACTGGAGATGAAATAATTAATTCAATAAGCAAGAGATAATTAATTTAACTAGTAAGGTAATCAATAATGATAATCATTAATATTAATTAGTACGTTAGTAATAATTAAATTAATCAGTTACGCGATAATTAAGTTAATCAGTAGTAAATTGTTCGAAGAGGCGGTGGTGCGGGCGATCTTCTGTGGCGGTGTTTGATTTCAGGGGCTGAGGAGGCCAAAGACTGGATGGAGAAGATGCCCACGCCAGGAAATAAATAAATAGTTTAGAAAAAAAACAACTAGTAGTTTAGCATGTACTCGTCTTCTGACGGCAGGTTTTTCCCCCTACAGGGGTTTTTTCCTCAGCCGTACCTTATGGTCTCCTTTCCGCGGCTTTGATGCGATGAAGAGACCATTAGGGGTGAATGCCAGAATTCGAAAGGTTAGAATGCGGTAGGATGTAGGTATTGTAATGGCTTAAAGGCCTTCAGCCTAGCCACATAGTTAAAAGAATTGAAATTATGTATCATTATGTTATAATTACCTATTAAATAAAAAAAATACTTCGTAAGAAGAGAAAGTTATGTTATCGTGCGCCGGAAAATGTGAATTTTCACTAGAAAAACTCAGCTGGGGATCTGGTAACAAAAAAGTGGATAAAACCTTTTGCTAAATTAAGGAAAAAAATTCTCTAGCTCGTGGTGTAGCCAAAATCCATTTTTTATTGCTTCTTGATACCGAAAACTCGATTGACGGCAAAACATCCGTCTGTCTGGCTGTTTGTGGCCAATGCTAGCGCCTAAACCGTTCATCCGATTTTCTTCAAAATTGATATTCTCTAATCGATTTGGCTGATGTCAAAGCTCCTGGAATTTGAAACCGATAATTTAACTTTGAGGATACTTTACATAAAGCCCCGTGGACATTTTCAAAGTTTTCAAAAAAATGGCTCCAAATTTTTTGATTAAATTTTTTTGTTGAATAGTGCAAAAGACGTTTAAAAGAATGATGCAGGTATAATTTCGTTGATATCCCCAATTTTTCGAAAATTGCAAAAAACAATTTCAAAACTGCAAATTTGATGATAGATTTTTGCCTCAAACAAAGTCGGTTGAACAAAATTAGCACTTTAAATAAGGTCATGTACATTTTTTGAAAAAGCGAGTAGTTTATGCCTACTGGTTTTTTAGTAGTAGTATAATAATATTAGGACCATTTAGAAACAGAACGAGAAACTATGAGCTTTGGGAGCACCACTAGTTTTGTTGTTGTTACTTCTCAGAGATGGCTGTAACGAAAACCAATTTATTTATTCTTCAATTAAACTATAAGAAAAAAATTTTGCATTCACGTAAGTGTACTAGTTTGCAAGCTATAGCTTAACAATGTTGCTTGGGGGTTTTTGAATATCCCGCGCGAGTATGTATGTAACTAATTAATGATATGACAATGCAGATGCACGGCAGCCGTGCACTCTATCTACTCATAGTGTCGGATGTCATGTATTATGAAGAGTGATAACAAGTGCTGTCATCGGAATTATGTCGTTCACCGCAGTGCTATCAGAGAAAGCCATCGACGCAGACGCCATACATAGCTCACATTACCGAAGCGAACCTCGTAAAGTGGCGATTGTTGGCAGTACCCGCAGAATCCTTACGACCGTATTGTACGCGCTATTTTTTATCTAGTTTACGAAACATATGAATATATCTGATTCTGTGTATCTTGTTTCTTGCCTAATATTTCCTTTATTTTATTGATTTCCGATGTTTGAGGTATTCAAATACCCCGCGCTAGTTAACCTGTTCCAACACGGCGTATCGGGGTGTTAAATCCCCTGACTATAATTTATGTTGAACAAGAAGGAAAATTTTAAAAGGGGAAATACAAAGTTTGTCATTAATGGCGCAACCCACTGAGCTAAGGCGTTCGTGGCCCGCATAAACCGCAAGAGTGCTTAAGCAAGATTTATCGTCATCAGGGGCCGACAAGAGTTTTTGTGTCGAAAATTCGCAGTTTTCCAGCGCACGATTACAATACTCTCTCTTCTCACTTAAGGACGAGAAAGTAAAAATAGAATAGCGCCACTAGTCACTTCGTTGTAGAGTCAGGATCGGTCGTCCCTTGAGGCACCAACTTCGATTTGCTTCACATGCTCACCAATAAATCTCTCATTAGGATCTGCAGGATCGTGTTTAAAAGGTGTCAAAGGTATAGTATTATCATAGGTAATACACGAGTGCTCTGAAAATTATCGATAAATCCCCAACTCGTGAAGCGAGGAGAGATTTTGTCCAAGAATTTCCAAAGAACGAGTGATATTAGTAAGACTGTTCCACGAATTAAATTATGTTCAACAGAGTTCCAAAATGCGCCAAATATTGAAAATAACTGAAATTATGTTGAAATCAAAGACGTTATGTATTACAACAAACGCGATTTATTGTAAATCGACACAGTGATCGATGTATTAAGCCTCCTACGATAGACGAGTCACAGCTTATTATTGGCCAGTAGGGAGGTGCGGAAAGAAAAATCGACTAGAAAAAGTGATAAATTGTTAAAGATACACCGCCCTGATGGGGAATTTTATATCTTATATGTAGTTAAACACTATTGGTCTTAATTTCACGAGTGGAATATTAGGAATGAAACCATCGCTTTGATAATTATCATCTAATCATCTGTGATCTCCATGAGTGCTGTAGCAAAGATATTCACAGCGTAAGTGCATGCGCTAACAGCAATTGTGTGCATAATATGGAAAAATTAAATTGAAAATAATTTTGTACAGAGTAAAACACTTTCTCGCTTTCTTCTTTCTAACATCTAAATACAAGAAGTGAACATTAACTATTTCAAATTCCTATCCATGGTGAATATGCGGAGGAAACAGTTGGAGGGAACCTCTTCCGCACAGCACTAATAGTCTCCAAATGTCTGCAATGTACTAAATTGCAGGGCGCCAGGAAAGTCTCTCCACACCGAGCCGAATCAGCGGCTCCTATTAAAAATTGCTTTTAAGTTGTTAGCAACCAGATCACTAGAAAACAAGGGTTGGGGCAATATTTCCAGCATCTATTGTGATTGTAGTGAGAACGCAATTTACGTTTGAAGCTGCAGCTCGTGTTAGCAACATAATTTCTGTTGCAAGCACTGTCACTAGCAACGTACCACTGCGGGTAATACTTTCCGTTTCGTTCTACACTTTCGAGCAAACATGAGCACCTACGGCAACAACCCGGCTCTGAGGGTAAATCCATCACGAACGAAAAGAAGATTCCTGATTTTGAACGCAGCGCTTGTTCGTAAATTTGTGTTCGTGGCTTCATGGAGGCTAGAACTTTATGCCACGAGATCAGACAGATCGATCGAGGAATGTCAATTTTGGAGAAAATCGGCTGAACGGTTTAGTCGCAAGCGTTGTTCACAGACAGACGGACTTACGTTTTTCCATCGATAGATTTTTCTGTATCAAGGACCCACAAAACAGGGATTCTGGCTGCACCACTTGTTAGGGGATTTTTTCTTAATTTAGCAAATGGAAAAATCCGCTTTTTCGTTACCAGGGCCCTGTAATAAGAGTTTTTCTGCCGAAAATCCGCCGTTTCTTCGCGCAGAATTACATAAATTTCCTTCTACTACGAATATACTCCGTGTAAACGTACATATATGGGAAAGTAAAACTGTATGTGACGTATGGGGGGAGAAGTACCATCCACGCACGTTTTCTTATTCTCTTACTAACATTTTTAATTTAAGAGTTAAATGATGAATAAAAGTTTAAAATGTTTCTAACCTCACTTTTTTACACTAGACATTTTCGCTTCCGAGTTTTAGAAAACTTATTTGCATTGGTAAATGAATTGCTGATTTGATTTTTTTGTATTGCTAAGAAAAATATTAACATCTACCTTGACTCTACTCCTACCACTACTAGCAAAAGGAAAGCTCAATAAAACGTGGGCGTAGTGAAGCTACGTTCATGTCCAGAAAGAAAACAGGGAGCCATCTCAGCATTCACTCAATGGATAAGCAAAATTGGACCAACACCTGGAGACGGTGGTCACTAACCCGGAAGCTGACGTGCATTACTTGTTATAGGCATATTAAGTATTTTTACATTCTCGTATACATACGTATAGACGGAGTAATAAACATAGTAGAGGGAATGTTATGTAATGCTGCGCGAAAAAACGGCGAATTTTTGGCAGAAAAAATTCATTGCCGGGCCTTTATCACGAAAAATAGGACGTCCAGTTGCTAAATTAAGAAAAAAAATCCCTACAGGGTTTGGCCGGAATCCCTGTTTTGTGGGTCCTTGATACTGAAAATCGAATTGAAAATAAAACGTCCGTCCGTCCGTCCGTCTGACGGTGTCTGAACAATTCTAGTGCCTAAACCGTAAGTACGATTTCTTCCAAAATGAATATTCCCCGGTCAATCTGGTTCCACTCGAGGTACCGCGATTTTGATTTTAAAATGTGGGGGTATTTTACATGAACCCCCCGGACATTTTCAAAATTTTCTCAAAAACGGCTTCAATTTCATTCTTTAAATTTCTTGCAAAATAGAGCAAAATACATTACGGTGGCATAAATCGAATTTTCACTGTTCATTCCCAATTTTCGAAATGTGCAAAACTTTGAATTTTTTTGTCTCTCTACAACTACAAAATTAAAGAAAAAGATTTTTCCTTCTCATAAAATTTGTTCTCCGTAGCGAGTTCTTTCATTAAGGTAGATGTTTGTGATAAATTAATGTCCGAGGAATGCCTGATTTCTTAAGCTAGTTGTCCTCGTGTTTCAAGAATCACTTGGAACTTTAAGCGCCAGTGACTATGGAGAAAGGAAAAAAAGTGAATGGGTTCAGGTCAAGTTTTGCGAGTCATGCTCATCTTCAGACGGCAGAAGACATGCAGACATCCGGACTTCTTCCAAGAGAAAGGAAAGAAAGTCCCGGAAGGAGAGAGCACAGGGAAATGTTATACAACGTAATCGATATTAAAATCTGGCGCAGATTTTTATCATCGAGGACGAGAAAATATAAAAGACGGTATCATTTTATAAGCTTCCATAAATTATGTTTACTAGGGAAACACTCATCACTCATGAAAATTGCGCCGTTTTACCTATTTGAAATACAAAATTACTAAAAGCCCTTTTTTTGACATTCCAGGACTTTGTATGCCTCATGTGCTGTATCCCTTTATCCAGTTTTATTATCTTCACCTTTTCTGAAATTGTTTTCAGTTTCGTAATAAATATTATTAGAATAGGAGGTTTCTAATAGTTCGTGACTTCCTATTAACTACAAATGTCAATCTGTCATCATTATCAAAATGAGTAATCAAATGTAATAAAGTTTATTCTTTTTGGCTAACCGAAAACTGAAATCAGTTTCGTAATAAGAGAATAATCCATGTTCCATCTATTAACCAACACAGTTCCAAAATAAGTATTACTGGCTTAGATGGCGTCTCCTGAGGGTATTATCGTGCCAAAAACTTTTATTTGTGCTTTGTAAGTTCGTAATAAAAATAAATATTAAAGAGAAAGACTCGCGTCAAATAACTTCTCTATGTCACGATTGGTAGATCAGAAGGAATTTAACCGTGAGTGACGGACGAATGCAGGTTACTCTATAACTGACCAACTGTTTACCTAACACGGTACCTGTCCACCTACGAACTTTTAGGAACATCAGTGTCATATTTCGTGTATGAATTGTCACATTTAAACGAATACTATAGTTTTATTTGAGTTTTTACAAAGTGGATGACTTGATAGGCTATCAATCACGGTCAAACTGCTTCGTTTAGTTACTGCTGTTTTTACGCCTAAAAATATAACTTTTCGATTCGAGGAATGACGTAGTGCACCTCAAAGTAAGCAAACAATTGTCGGGCCGTTGAATTACAACATATCCCCCGCCGCAGATTTCTTTTCGGCAATCAGAGAAGCACACTATTAGGCTAAATCGTTACGCTAAAACAGGGTTGTCCAACTGGCAGCCCGCAGACCGCATGCGGCTCCCAGTGCCATTTATTGTCGCCCGCGAAAGGTCATTATACGTCGGTTTTTCTTTCTTGGCGCATGGGGGTGTGTCATCAAAATGGGATATCTCACGATATTTTGCATTGTTCTCGGTTGTGCCGCTAGGAGTCGTATGATCGCAACTGTATCGAGCACTGCTGGCGGCCATGCGACTCCTAGAGGCACAACCGAGAACGACGCATAATACCGTGAGATATTCCATTTTGATGACGCACCCCCACGCGCCAAGAAAGAAAAACCAAAGTATAGTCAAAAGTAAAAGTCACTTTCATCCACGCCAGGCGAGAATATGGGGCGCCTAGCGCACGCGCCCTGCCGGGGTCAACACCCTTTAACGTAAAAAAATGGATAAGTTTAGATTTAAGGATTCTTGTCTAGTGAATTCAGAAATTGAAAGTGATCCCAATGTGTTTCACAGCTGCTTGATATCACGCCTTGTTCCATTCCTCCCCCCGTACCAGAGCAGTTGGGCAAAGTGCCGAGATTAACAATAAGGGAAAGTCAGGTGTGGGTGTAATGAAAATATGGCCTGCTACACACTGAAGGGTTTCAATGTGACCCGTTACTCCTTGGAAGTTGGACACCCCTGCGCTAAAACGACAGCGTTTGAGTCCTTGCGAGTGTCGATCCGCTCACAAATGCAAAACGTGCAGGGGGGAACTGAGGTCATGATCGCGACCACTCCCCGGAAATACTGCGAGGGGGGAACAAGAGGTGCACGCACCCCCTGGGAGCGGAACACAGGAGGGACACGCCGCGGCCGCAGCGGAAGGAGGGGGCGTGGGGAATCGGCCGGCCGGAAATCGGAGTGACTCACCGGCAGAGCAAGGGGAATTACGAGAATGGCAACACTGTCGCAGAATATACAGGACTTCTCGTAACAAGAGGGCGACCGCGATCTCCGTCCAGTTCTCCTTCGTATCTTCTCGCTTCTATCCGAAAATCCCCACAATTTCCTCAGCTGTACATTTCAAAATCGGAAAACGAAATCCTCACCACATTAGACTAAAGTGGAAACTATTGCGACAGTTCTTCGACTCTCCCTGATCATCATTTACCTGATGTGGCTTTCTCACATTTAAACCACAAATATATTGAATATATTTAAAGTGTTCGGGTACTCAATGTTGTCATCTGTCAATCATGTCACCTAAACAATGTTAATATAATTAAATGTATCCTCAATGTATCGTACTAGCCTTCGGGCCACACAGAAATAAATTTAAAAAATCAAGAAAGCGCGCAATTTGATGCAGTGTCACCACATAAATGAAAAAAAGATCCACTCTCGCTCAAAAACATTTACTGGGAACATACAACCAAAAACAATGAGAGCGATGCCAATTGCCTGTTACGCCATGCCTATCCATTTACACGGATGAAGGGTGTTGCCACTGATATTCACTCTTTCCAAAACTCTTTTCATTTTTTCACGTATTGTGGACATTCCACCAAACATGTGAGGGGTCATAAGAGTGGATAACTACTAACGCGGTTCGAATAATTGGGTTTCCTTCGTTAAGAAACCATCCCGCTCAGTATACAACAAAACTATAATAACAACTCTCCCCTAACATATTCCACAGGATGACATGACCACTAATTTAATTAGGAAAAAAAGCTGACCCATATATTACAAAACAACTGAAATATACAGTTAGTAACAGTCTTGTTTGTACCATCCATAATTTTCTCGGAAATCGTTCATTTTGAGTAGAAAATTAATACTAATGATAAATATATTACAAGATGTAATTGAATAATTCCATTTAAATAAAATGTAACTTTATACACCTAGACGAAACGGCCTTGAATTTGAAGTTCACCAGCACATTTTGTTGCTTGGAAACCTTCCTAGCGGCTAGTTCCCGAGAGACTAAATGCGCTGGTGAATTTCAAACTCAAGGCCATTTCGTGTAGGAGTACAAAGTTACAATTTATTTAATTGGAATTATTTAATTATCTTTTAGTAGTATATTTTCCATAAGTATTAATTTTCCACTTAAAATTAATATTTTTCGAGCAAATTATGGACTGCACAAACAAGACTGTTTGTACTGTACCAACTGTATATAAATATTCTAGATTCCCATTAAATTCTTTGAGACACGTTTGTTACATTACTATTCATCGCATCTTTGACAAAAAACACAATAAACGTATCTGTTTTCCAAAATATGTGTTTTTTATTCATGATTTGTAAACTAATTTCACATAAATAAAGCCATGCAAGTCCTTTGGCACTTTGCAATTCTGTGAAGAAACCACATTGTATACAGTCGAAAACATCACAGGAGTTCGTCTAATTCCTTGTTACAGCGGGTGCTTGCGCAGATGCTAATAACGCAAACATTACACCGCTTTATGAAACAGAATTTAGAAATTTGCCTCCGAGGATGGAGGCTGTTGCGCAGGAGGATGAGGTGCTGAGGACCTTGTCCTCGTCTTCATCCCCATCCTCGCTCTCCCGCTTCATCGCTTACGTCAGCGGAAGTCGGAAACGGAACTAAATGACGAGTGGAAGAAAGAATGCATAAAAATTACACCACCTTCACTTTCAACAAAGGATTTAAATGAGGAGTGGCGCGAGAGATTTTAAAAAGTAAAAAATAATGTGGACCATACAACGATGTTTTGGTATGGTTAAAAGAACAATAAATGTATAATAATAATTTAATTAGTAACTGGATCTGAACTAAAAGCTAGTAGGTTTTTTAGACTTTTTAAAATTATTTCGTCTACCAAATATTCAAATTATGCGATTAAAAATTCATTTACATGCATTTAGGATTAAAGGGATATCTAATACCAGTAAGGAGCAGAAGAAGTAACACAATCTATTACACTTTTATTTACCACCAAACTTAGGATTCACTCATTAAGTATCTATCTCCTTTCAGGTTTTGCAGAATGTCGATAAAACTGAAAAATAGAACGAAAGTTGACAGAAAAAAAAAACACCAAAACATTTCAGTCTTCAGAACACTGGACAATCTATCACACTGATGTGTGTCCATGTTTTCACTAAATTTTTTGTTAAAAACAGTAAGTATACCCAATAAAACCAAACTATGTTTTGTCAATTTATTATCTTCACAGGAAAGGAGTAGGCGAACCAAAAATAATATAGGCTACAATAACAACGAACTAAAATTATTTGTAAGCTAATCCTGTTCCGTTTCATACATTACGTGTCATCGCCACCATCGCCACTATCTCCGCCAGGGAAGCGACCAAGGACAACAGTTACAAAAAGAATTCCACCCTTATTAGCGTCGCTTCGTTCTTAAAAAAAAGTGCAGTAAATCATCTTTGTTGCGTGGAGAGTCCCTTAACCTTCCCGCTTCTCCTTTTCTTCTGGAAAGGCCAGAGCGGATACACGCCTCAACGCCGCCCCTCTCGCCCCTCCCCTACCCCACCCCTTCCGTTTCGTTCCCCTACCTTAGGCACCCGCTCTCGAACTTTCGTTATCCCTTGAAAGGATGCTGCCGTTTAATTCATTCACAATGTTTCGGTGTAATTGTTTTAGCTTCAGTATTCTGTTACAGGTGTACTTTCGCCGAGGTTTGGTCGGAGACAATTTGAATGAAATCAGGCTTCAGGGAGGAGTGCGAAGAATTTAAACGCTTGTTACGATAATCTATTACGATTTGTACTACAACTGCGTATTTGTTGTAAAGATTGTCTGGTATTACAACTCTCAGTAAAACACGTTTTGAATTAATTCAGTTTCATTGGCGAGACTAATCGCACAGTACTCAGTTCAAAATTTGGTTGCTATGAATGGATACCCGAGGAGATCACATCGTGTACTCCAGCTCTATGAGGCGAATTTTAATTTCATCTTGGTCGTAGCTTTGTCAATTGTCTTTCGTTTGGGTGTCGTGAAGAAGTTCACATTCTGACCACATATTCAGGATGTATGAAGTGTATGGGCCCAGAAACACTCTAGCAACCAGACCTTTTTGATTTCAAATACGTTCAGGGGAAGAATATTGATTGGTACTCACGGACTATCAATAAACAACCACTATCGAAATTTTGCAATTTTCAAATGACCACTTCTGAAAATAATATTTGGACTTGTAAATAAATTAATACAAAATCGAACGAAATAAAAATTGACCATTTTGAAGGAATGGATTTAATAGCCCACCGAGCTTAGCATCACCAATTCAGTACAAGAATTTTGAGAACATTTTCGTAATTTTCTCAGGACACTACTGGGGCTTTTGTCCTACTTTGTTTTCAAATCTCGCTCCCCCCGTAAATTATTCACGGTGCTTCTGGAAATACAGTTGTATGCTCACCTGCCATGTAGGGCGCGGCGCCAGTTGCTTCACGGGCGGCGCGGGGGCGGGAGAGCGGGAGACCGGCGCGGGGACCGGTGCGGGGACCGGCACGGGCGGGGAGACGCCGCTGTTGACCACGGGGGGCAGGGGGTTGGCGCAGGGGGCGCAGGGGGCGCCGTGGGGCACGCCGTTGACAGCGCCGGGGGGCTGCGGCGCCGGGCGGCGGAGCCCCCGCGTCGACGCCAGGCGTCGGGAGTGGCGTCGCTGAGGCAGGCGGCCGGCGTCATCGGCCGCCCCCGTCGCCGCAGCCGCCGCCGCTGCTGCCGCCGCCGCCGCCGCCCGCGCCGCCGCCTCACCCTTCAAAACATTGCTGTTTTTCAAGGTGACACCCACGGTGGCGTTGTTCAGGCAGACGGCCGCCGGCTTCACTTCGATCATGTTCACTCGCACCATGGCACTGCGTTGCACTGTCACGTTGCGCGTCAGGTCACTCGTCGCATCACACCAGCACCGTCTTCAATATGATGTCGCATCTTCTATGTCACCACGAGATCACAGACACTACGGCAACTAATATTTTCACCTTTCGAGAACACACTTGACACTCACACACCTGTCAAATGTTACTTCGTATGTAACGTCACGTATCACATCACTCGGCCCACGTCACTTTCCCAATTTGTACAGTACACTCGTACGATTGGAGAATCCTACTGCTTCGTATACTGATGCACATCAGAGTTGGAAAACGAGGAAAGTCGTTTCTAGAACGCTGAAGCTCGTTTTCCAACGTTCTCTCATCCTCAACAGGAAACGATTGTGGGGTTTCACATAGCACGCAACAGACGTGGCGGCTCCTCGACGGAACAGATTTGGCCAAAGAATTTCACTGTTTAAGGCCGTATCAATGCTCTCATCGTACTCGTGGTTTAGAACTGAAACAAATAACCCAAAAGAATCAGCTGTTTCTGCCTGTCAGTGAAAATCTATTATTAAATATTAATTGACACGCCCTTCCTAATACAATATTGAAAGTAAAATACATCATATTACATTACATTGTTTTGAGTTTTGACACATTTCTTCTGTGTAGCAGCATAAAGAATGTAACTAGGCCACAACGTTTAGAAAACAAAACAATGAAACGTAATTTACTAAAAACAGCGATGGTCACTCGCGATGGTCACAGCCAGGCGACTCTAGTTCCTGGTGCTTCTCTGGTCACTGGGTCCTACATTACGCAACTCCAGTGGAGAGACCCCAAGGTGTTTCAGATACAGGTTTTCAGATCAATACACAATTTTGTAGGAGTATTAATACTATTGTACTTTGAACTTTGTACTTTTATTGTAATTTTGAAATTATTACACTTCTGAATCCCCGAAATAATGTCTGAAAATAAGATGACTTATATCTTTCGGTTAATAACCTCGTAGACTCACGAAAATTACTATTATGATTTTCATTTATCCTTCTAGTGTGATTTTTGATTGCTCATGTTTTGTCGACGCAATATAGTTTGATTATTCAGAAAATTTAAATCATTATAAAAATCATGATTTACGGAAAAACAAATTTTTTCTTCTCGCTAATGCATCCTGGCAATAATTAAATTGAGTTTTGAAACGAACGTAAATATTTTCATATCACAAATTTTAATACTGGATTATCAGCGTCTCTGTAAAAACTTGCATATATGTACACAAAGTCAGTTTATACCTTGTAGGAAATCTCCTTTCTAAGTAATTAGCAGGAACTTGTTATGACTAACGACTTCGTCTGAGCTCCCGGTCAGATTTTCCATTCTCCTGTCTCCCACGAAGTTCATTGTCAAAAGGCCTTTGAACCTTCTTGACGAATCACAACTGCGGATAATAACACCCTTATTCTCCAAGCATCCTGCCACGTCTATATCCAAGGAACTACCGGATGTGAACCTTACAATTCAGACTTGCAATATTCAACATCCGAGATTGCAGTACATCTTCGCACTCTTTTCGACGCACGTTCCAGCCCTGCGTTCTTCCACGAACGCTCGCTGATCTCCGAGCGCCCACGCGATACACGACACAATACAAACTATTCAACTCACATGTTCACAACGGCTTCATGGCATACGTAGTAGCCACATCGAACGGCTCGAGAATTTCAAATCACAGAAGGAATCCTGTCGATGGCCAAAGTGTCACCAGCACCGCAACCAGACGCAACATCAACTAGGTATTGCAACGATCAGAACACTTGTTTTTTTAAACCGAACACGATTTGTAAACATTTGTATGTGAATTTCGTTGTTATCTCTCAAATTGCAATGCAGATATTTACATCGTCTTCAAAAGTAAATACAGGAGGTTTGAGATCTGCGGAAACATCTATTAAACATCGGCGTAAATAACATGACACTATTTAAAATACATATCTTGAAGATGACAATGATGTATTGAAACGTGTTCAAATGTTCATAGTAGTGATTAAACTGTCACAAATTGTGTATGATACGGCTAATTTGCCAAACTCAAAAGCTTGTTTTATTATATAAAGACTACGTCGAACGTGAACAACATTCACAAAACACATCAACACACACTCCTTACACTCATGTTTCACACCTGACGCAAAGAAACGAGCTCATTCTACGAATCACTAGTAGCAAAATCGAAACACGCACCACAGTTCCAAAACGAAGAATTCCAGGGACCGGCGTATTCAGCGCACGCGTGCGCGTGCTTGGCGAGGCCCGGGGCGCGGGAGGGCGAAGCGGAGCGAATCCAGCACGGCTCGCGCGCCGCTCGGGAGGAGGCCCAGGGCGCGTGCGCACGGCGCGCGGGCGTTCGTCAACTGGCGCGCGCGGCCGGCGCTGGTGCGGCGAGTGGCCGCGCGCCGCGCTGCCAGCGGATCCCCGGTTCCGCGCGCTGCCCCCTCCGTGGCCTTGAAGTTCACGACGCGCTAGGGGCGGCGGTGCACTGCCTCGGATTGTTGATAATCTCGGGAACCGAGAACTTGTGCTGGAGAAGACTTCAACGAATAAAAAAGGGGAAACTAGTGGGGCTACAACAGCACATACTTTCCGCATTATTTCTAACTTTTGCAATTTTCGGAAATTCAGAGAGTTCAACAAAAAATAAGGCCTGCCCCATTCTTTTAAGCGTCTTTTACGTTAATCGAGGACGAACTTAAATCCAAAAATTTGGGACTTAGAGAAAATTTTGAAACTGTTGAAACTTCATGTAAATTTACCTCCAAAATCAAAATATGTTTCACACTCAGAGAGCACGAGTCCCTTTAAATCGATATTGGAAAATCAATTTTAGAGAAAATAGGCTGAATGAATCTTACGAAATAAGGCGAGAAAGTACAAATAAAATAAGTTCAGCCATCGCCGTTAGGTTTTCTTGTTTCGTCCATAAGGAGTCTAAAGCAGGGCTCACCACGATTTCGCTCCGTTGAGCCAAGGCCGATTGCTCCCGGCTTTCAGCCAGCCACTGACGTGATTTGGTTTACAGACACCCGTGTTCCGTCTACAAGCACATATAACAAAGCTGCCAGTACCATTGTCTGCCGATAATTATTGTCACCTCCACTAACACAATATAACATCAAAGAAATTATTCGGGCAAAGAAAGAATTTCAGCAAATACCCTTGAGAATGTTTGCGACAGTAATAATTACTGAATGTTATATTGTCAAAACTCATATAAATAGTTTTATCTAAGAGTTATAATGCCACCAAACTACAAAAAAACATCTGGTATTACTCTTAAGAGATCTTACATAGTAATTCTTTCTACATTTTTAAAATCTTTTTTCTCGCACAATGCGTTTAATATTTGGCCCAAATGATTGAGCGCGACTTAACCTCAAGACATTTGTCAAATTGTTATCTGTGAGAGAACTTTTCGGTCGCAATGTACAAATTTTCATACCAGAAAAAAATTGCTCACAAGCATAACCCAAACATACAATTTGTGCAGCATGCTTGTCGAAAAAAAGGAAACTGTCTTAACTGTCTCTGGGGAATGTTTTTGTAAAAATGAAGTACTTAGTATCTTCCTTGTGCTATAATTTGTCTTTCAAATCTGTATCATTTTGAAGATCTAGTATTTCCAAATGTAAATCGGATTTATGCTGTCAACATTGAAACTGGTAAAGCAAAAATTTCTGCAACTAGTAAAGCAAAATCTGATCCCATATCAGAAATTTCATGACACTTATTTTCAAATTATATATTCTTCATTGGTGTATTTGTCATACTTAGCTGTATGGTCCATCGTTCACTCTTCAGTTTACACTCTTTTTTTATGACGATTAAAATTTTTATGACAATTTTATATTATCTTCAGTTTTTGAGAAAAATAGATCTTCCCATTTAATTTTAAAAATTACCTGACTATTATTACGAGATCCACTTGCTTCCTCTTCCACCACAACACATTTTGCAATGTCTTGTGTGAAACTGAGCTGTCCGCCTTATCGCTTCTAGCTCTCAACGCCCCCCTCCCCCCCGGCTAAGCAGGCTTCGTTCGCTCCCGCTGCTGCTCCCGCTGCTGCTCCCGCTGCTGCTCCCGCTATCCGCTCCGGACACTGCTGACGGCACTTTGCTCCCGAATAGTCTTTCTGATGAGTCCTGGTCTAAAGTTTTTTTTCTTTCTGGGCCTCAAGAAAATGTGCGCAAATAATCTCTTCCCCCATACGTCATAAACAGTTTTTAGTATTTTTTGACGAAATAAATAAATAAAAGTAATTGCTGGGCTCTGACGTGGCGTGTGGCCGTTGGTTATTTTTATGTTAAACATCTGTCACCAGCCGTTTTTTCATTACATCGGCTAGCAAAATTACCGAAGTTTGAATGGACAAAAATGCTCTTTCTTTCTAATCCAATTGAGAAGACCCAGATAAAACAATCGGTGGCAAAGTATTCCTACATACATCAGTAGAAGGGATTAGAGGCACAAAATAAATTTGAGACCGCAGAGAAAGAATGTCGTGAAATTTTCTTTCACAGCACGAACGATAACGGAATGGAATAGATTGCCTGCAAAAACCTTTGAACCTTTTCTGTGAAGGGTTCAACAATTCAAGAAATTAATTTAGGGTATCATTAAGTAAATGAGGGACTAAGAATAGTTGGTTATATAGTGATGCATAAGTGTTATATTGTGAAGAGAAGTGTCCTGCAGTGTAGAGCAGATGAATAACGAAAGAAGTGATTTAATGGACATAGTGATGTGAAGTGAAATGCAGTGCCAGTGCAGTGTGATCTTTATTGTACAAATATTCAGTGCGGAGTTAGATTATAGACGTTTTTTTCTTAATGTAACTTAATGTTTTATGAATACGTTTTTACATTTTTATTATTATTTACCATTAATATTACCATTATTATTATATTATTTGCATGTTAGTTATATTACCTTATTTATGTAATGCCTTATTTATGTCACTGTTTATTTATTACCTTATTTCTGCCACTGTGTTACACCCAATTGCAGTTTAAATACATTTATCTTATCTTAACTTAACAAATTTTAGAGATACGAATTTAGACATGTTTGTTTGCCACTGTCGCAAGCTTGCAAATTATATGATCTTCTGCCAGGTTTATCTCTTCATTTTACGTTTAAAAGAGATTGCATATCATGTTTAAAATGATATGTATATCAAAGAGATTTCTGTAGATCCATAGCAATAAAATAATAACAGTATTTTGAAAATTGCATTCTCTTTTCTAAAGATCTCATTCGACCTACTAGGATTTATTAAAACAAAATGAGAGGACTTTAGTTAATACAATGCATTTCAATTTCAATCGCGAGGAAAGTGGTTTTAATTTGTATTTTCATTTCTATGTTTTAAATGTAAGAATTAATATCCTAAATTAGAAAATTAATATGTGTGTGTTCACGGGCCCAACGATACCGTTCACATGATCAATATTCATGATAATTTAAGTGAGAAACTGGATATGTGAGACACCTTTTTTATTCATCAGTAGCTTGATATTAACCATATTATTCTCTGGGCTGAGAGTTGTATAATTTGCATTAGTTACGGTCAAGCTTTTGTCATATGTTTGCTTATTAGGCTTTTTAATGCGATTTGATACATGGCATCCATATTGCTTCGTATTTTCAGGTTTTATACACATTGTTTCATATTTAAGGAAAACTGTAGAAGGAAACTTCCTTTTCTTTGTAATCTTCATTGCACATGACCATGGCGACCATGACGACTACGAATTTATTCGTAATTTACTCGCGACGCTGTCTTTACCAAATGCTATTGTGGACTCCCGTTTGAATCTTGAATACCATACGCCAACATAGGAGATTTCTCGTGAGTAAACAAGTCTTTCAGTATCAACAAACAATATCAAAAATCTTCACTGGTATCATCTTCCTTTCCCTTTTAGACTTTTAACTCAACCTGACTCTGGAGCCTCCGCGTCCTCAAAAACAATACACGATCGTGCCTTAATGTTGTCTAGGCTTGCAGGTATATTTCCAGCTTGAGAGAGGTCGCTGACAGGAGGGGATAAATGGAAAATAATGACGAAAAGGCAGAAAAGTCACAAATAAGGCAGAAAAGGCCCAAATAAGGTACAATGCCAAAAATAGGCATCAGAAGCTAAAATACGCAGAGGGCAAAATGATAATCTACTACACAACTCCAGAGGTACAATTAAGCGATTCTTATTGTTAAAAGCCATAAAATCCTGGCGATAATAAAAAAGGCATTTTGCCAAACTTCCGGGCTCTAATTATAATTACATTCCCCAGCCATTTTGCCAGGCTTCTGGCCGGTGGCTGGCGTAAGAGCCCCAGTGCGGGGCATCCAGCCGCAAGAACAGCGATTCCGCTCTAATTGTGCGGGTGTCAAGGCGTCAAGATTTATGGCGGATGCATACTCGTTCATGTGACTGATGGAAGCGGAACATCAACCCCGATCTGGAGCAAGGAATGCAAAAATTCTCTAACACTTGCGGCGTTTCACGTGAGGAAAAAATTTATAAGTCACGCTCCACGAAAAGTCATTTCACAACGAAGTTCAGACTTCTGTGTTTTGTGGCAAGAAATAATGCCGTTTTAGGAAAAGAAGAGTACTAAATATTTGAAGGGGAAAGAATAGGGATATGAAAAAAAAATTAAGAATAAAAAAGGTAGTTGTTCTTTCGAAATGTTTTATTACATTTAAGTAATTCTTATGTGTCCGAAAAGATATTGTCTTTTAAGTGACAAATGCATTTTGTAAATGATATTCGTATTTTTGTTTCACATGCTCTACTTATTCTGAAAATTAAAGTAAAATAGTTTTATTGCTGATTATCATCTTTACTACACTGCTAATGCAATGATATTTACCGTCAAAGGAAATACGACTGAAGTATATTTAGAGCCATAACTTTGGAGGACAATAATTACTGCTTAATCATACCGGTTTTTACAAACATAAGTATCCTGGAACAGGTGAAGCATGTATAAATGCATCAGGTAAGATCGTCAGCTACAAATGTGTTTCTGCTTGTACTCGGCGGAGGCACACTAGCTCGCTAGTTAGGTCGAATTTCGCAGCTGCCTGGAAGAGTATTCTACCGGCCGGCTGTTCTGATCGGTTGTTTCCGTGGTTTCTCGTATTTGTACCCGGTAGATGCCGGTTCAGTACTTACTCTAACAATCTGGTCACTGAACACGCTTGATCTTTCCTACCTCTTCCTTGTCCTATCCTTACCCCTTATTTACACACATTTACACTTATATGCTCGTACTACATATGTCGGGAGACCAGTTAGGAGCTGTTAGAACTAATCCCGGCTAGGACGGTGCTCCGGTAGTGGATGATACTGTCACCTCTCGAACTGTTAGTTACTCAAGAAAATTCCTGATCCCGATGACTCGATCACGCATAAGTGCTTAACGTGTGGCATCCAAGCAAATACCGAATGTCACGTAATATCCGCAGTCTATGGTATGCATAAACTATGACCAGGGTCTAAGGATTCGTCCTTCGAAAAGAAAAGATTAAAGAAACAGTCGAGTATCAGTTTAGACAAGAATTCAGTATGTATTCTCTTAGAAAAAACATTGCGTATAGGGTGGAGTGGGGAAAATGTGTACTTGGGGGTAAATGTATACTCATTTTAAACGGTAGAAATATGATAGCTAGCGCTCCCTAGTGATTGTAAATTGCACCAACGTGGAAATAAATATTGAAAGCAAAAAAATATCTTGACTGCCCCTTGCAAATAAGAATCAGAAAAAAATGCTATTAAGTTTTGTTCGCCTTGAACTGATCTTTTGAACACATTTGCCTCCAACAGCAAAACAAATAGATCTTATAGGAATCCCAAATGCAGTTCACATTTGCCCCACAGTCTGGGGTAAATGTATATGTCAGAGATTGTTTCAAAAACACTTAGATAATCCCTTGGAAAATTCACATTTTAAAACGTATAGCGGGTGATTTACAATCTGGAACAACAATCACAAATGATAACATTTTAAAAAATATATAATTTTTAATTAATATAAACCCACTAGACACGGACAAAGATGAATTTTACTGCAAATGGTAGGCAATTACCCTGTTCCACCGTGCTACTACACTCTTCAATTTTAAAATGACACGACTTCAGAATTTACTTTATCAAATAATGCAACAAAAAATGCTGAAATAAATGAACACATAAAACACATATCGAATCAACAATACAAGCTACAATGAGCACAAAAATCTAAAATTTAACAATACACAGAAAAAAGCAACGAAAAAACAAGGAATTCAAAATGGTAGCAACTAATTTCAACACAAAAATTCTTAATGTGAAGAGAAATACGAACCTTATTTACATATGTACACTCAGTAACTAATTTGGCTGAAATGCCATTTGTTGAATCACTAACTTGAAATTGTTATCCTGTGTACTTTTTTCTTTCAATATTTGGTTGAACCTTTTAATCGTAACAAAAAAAAATAACTCTTTGTCTAGGGGAACAAATTTAAACATCTGTATGTCCACGAATGCAGAACGAAATAATTGTGCATCGTGCTACCTGTTTTGGATATTTTTTAAAAATTTATTTCTTCTCGTTCGACATTTCTGTCTCTCGAGGGGTTTGAAAAGAGTACATTTTATATTATAACGTTTTGGATATGGCCATACATAGCAAATGATTATTCATTCCTCCTCGTGAAAGCATGGTCTAAGGTTCGAAGATATGTCAGGCTTCAAGGTTTGGTTTGAGGTGTTACGTTGAAATTAAGGTAGTGCTAGGAAAGGTGTAGAAACAGAAGTTTCGGTGGTCTCGGTCTATACTTAGGGAATCTTGATTTAATACGGGGCCATGAAGCACGATGGCCCAGATTAAATATTGTGGAACAGGGGGAAGAGTAAAGAGTTTGAAAGAAATGGTCAGCTATTTTGTTTATATGTTCGTTTAATGACTCGGGATGAATTTGGGAAAAACCATGGTGCTTTGAGGGTCTTTCTTAGGAACTTATTTTGGAATGCAACCAACTTTTGAAGGTTACTGCGTGCTGCACCACCCCATACTGGACATGCATATGTTAGAGGGGGTTGAAGAATTGATTTGTACAGTAATATTCGGCTTTCGATACTAGCAGATCTAGAGTTAATTAATGGAAACATTTTCGACGTTTTGACCAAAACTTTATTAGCTGTTGCGTGGTTATGGGGTTTCCACGTTAATCTTTTGTCAAATAATACTCCTAGGTACTTCACTGGTGAAGTCCACGGGATGCGATTTCCATTGATATTAAGTTCGGAGGGATTTTTTGGTCGGCGTAATGTGAATATCTTTGTTAGACACTTATTATGATTGAGCTTTATTCTTCATTTCTGAGTCCATTTAATATAATTGTGTACATCGTTTTAAATATTCTCCTTCGCTATTATGATATCACTGTGAGATGTGAATAGTGCAATATCATCAGCGTATAAAGCTACGTTGGAGTCGCCTTCAATTGGAATATCATGGCTGAAAATGTTAAATAGTAAGGGAGAGAGAACTGAACCCTGTGGTGCTCCTGCTGCAAGAGTGTGCGGGATAGATATGTCTGCATTGACTTTTATGATAAAGGATCTGTTCGAGAGGAAAAATTATTACATTTGTTCGAGAGGATAATTATTACATTTCTCACATTTCACTTTTAGAAGAACACTGTTATTTTGTAGGTTTTCGTAACACCTGACTTTAGCTAACGGCGTCCGCGTTTACTTTGAAATACTCTGGGATAAAATAACCTCGAGCGTGCGTAGCTATACTAGTTTCAAAAATAACGGTCCTGAGTTATTACTTCTATATTTACGCTGTCTGTGCGTATAGCTTGGGAAATCATCAGACAAATCGAGGCACTTGTGGGACGTGCAATAACTCACAACTCCGACCCTCGTCAGTTTTCCCTTAGTGGCGTAATTTTGGAGAAAATCGGGTGAACGGTTTAGCCACCAGCCTTGTTCACAGATGGACAGTCAGACACGTTTTGCCGTCAAACGATTTTTCGCTCTCAAGGAGCCACAAAACATGGATTCTCTCATTCACATGAGAGAGGATTTTTTCCAAATGTAGCAACTGTATCCACTGTTTCATGGAGATGCATCCACTTTTTATGTAGTTAAATGCTACAATTCATGGAAAGAGTTGCACCTTGCGCGTGGCCGAGAACAGGAGTGAGGTGTGTAGGAAGTTTGCACTAGTAATGAAACAAAACGAATTTATGAAAAGTATTTGAAGCAGTAGTGGGTGTCAGATCTCCTAAATGAAGCAGGCAAGATATAGAGTCAAAAGAACATAAATCATGTTTTGAAAATTTGAATTTGAATTCATGACACCGTATATATTTATGACACCTCTTGGATTGAACGGATAGCGCCTGCCCCTAATTGTTAAATCGATGTATCAATTTATTGCAAATCAGAGTAAAGGGATTCTAATTTCATTTCTGTTGAATTTTGTTGGGTCTTGCAACACAATAGTCGAGAATGAATGGTGAATAATTTATTACAGTCAGAAGTAAAAGGGCTGAATGAGAACGACCATGAACAAACTTTTCCATTAGTTGTCTAAAACTTCTGATGTGCGCCAGAATACATTTCTTGTAGGGAAAAAGCAACGCAATTGCGTCCAGAAATGTCGAGAAAAAGCTATGAATTGAAGTCGCAGGCTTTGATGTTATCATCGTTACGACAGTAACGCAAAATAATTCTATCATCGAATCGGCCCTTTTCAAAGATGAGGTGAGAATATTTATTACTAAAATTTTATGTAAGGAATAAATGTATTTGTGGAGTTTGCAGTAAGACATTTCTGTGCAACGCATTTCTTAAAAAAATAACAATTTAATGGGGAGATATCGCGGTTAATTTTGGAATACCACTTCATTTTAAAACAGCTTAGTTGGCTTTATTAGCGCGAAATTAATACTATAGAAGACGTCCCACCAGCCATGGACCAGCCTCAATATCTTGTAACCAGGTTGCAATATCGAAATGGACATTTCGGCCAACAATTCTTAACCACAGAGCATGGTATATTATAGAGCGTTATAGAGCAATTATAAAGCAGAGTTTGTGATATTTTAATTTGAGGGTAATTTGAATAATCTTTGATTATTTTAAAAAGAACAATACGTATTTTTACTATCTCGTATACGTACATATATACGAAGTACATTACATCATCTTTCAATTTCCGATTGATTGATTGATTGATCGTGATTCCGGGCGCGTCAAATACTTATGTCATTAGTCCCGTAAGTGTAGTGCGTGTTTTTTCATCGGGAGGTGGCGGTGATCTTTTCCTCGGGGTTGTACCCTCAACCAGGTATCTCCCACCAACGAGCCACCGCCCCTGGTGGGACAAGCTCTAAGCTCCTGACCGCTCTGACGGCATGTGTGGTAGTGTAGTGCATGTTAGTGTGTGTGTGTGTAAGGGGTGAGCATAGAACATGGAGGAGGAAGGAAAAATCGCGCGCGGTCCGTGGCCCGTTTGTTAGGGTGCAGCTCCGGCATTCGCCTGGTGTTGATCGGAGAAACCATGGAAAACTATTGATCAAAGCAGCCGGCCGCTAGAATTCTCCTCCAGACAGCGACTGAAATTGACCTAGCTGACAAGCGTGTGTCGAAAGTCCTGCCGCCGTAGGGACTCGAACCTTGGACCTCCCGGTCAGAGGGACTGCTTTGACGTCAGGTTGATGCACTGAGCCACTCTTACTTTTTTTGTCAGAGTAGTGACAAAAGCTAATAAAGTCAGCAAATATCCGATTTTCATTGTTAACTCTAAAATTTCGGAAATTTCAAAATTTTGAATTTTTTGGGTCTTCTTTCAACAACAACGTTGAAAATATTGATTTTTTCTTGAAATAAAGGATGTTCTCCGTAATTATTTCTTTCATTGATGTGTACATTTTTAAAAAAAATCGTAGTTTTCGATCAATTGTGAGTGAAGTAGCAAATTTAAAACAATATCAAAAACAATTTCCTCAAAAAAGTTGAAATATTTTCTTTAAACTTTTGGTATGAATAGTGGTAAACAGACTGAGATGGCATAAGCGTCAATTTTCTGTATTTATTTGTTTTTTGAAAATTACACAGACGTATTTTTTTACTTCCCTCTCACATCGTAAGTATTTGCACTACCAGCTAGTTGTATACATAGTGACATTTGTTAAGAAGACTGCTTCAAATGATGTCCTGCAACCTTTTGCCGAAATCTCGAAAATTTTCCGTGAAATTGAACTCAAAATTTAGCTTTATGGGCAAAGTTTGCAAAGAAACGATCAAGTTGCATTTACTCGAAAATGGTTCTAAATTTTATATTTAATTTTTTTGAATGGATATTGCTAAATGTAACATTACATTAAATGAATAACATTACATGAATTCCACTTTGGTATAATATGGAAATGCCTTGGCCCGCGGGGTTGATAGTGATGGACATCCCTCACTGCCGACAGTGATATCTAACTATGGTTTCGAAATCTACGTCCTCTAGACCGAATTATTAAGAAGATTAAATTGGAGAGCGTACAGAATATTTTAACGTCCATTGAGAGCTAATAGTAGAAGTACAGAGGTAAAAGACTTCTGTGATTCCTGGTTATGAAATTAAAGTGATATTACCTTTTGTGTAAGTAATGTTGCATTCAAATTTCGTTAATTTAAAATGTGTTGTCATAAGAAGAGTTACAGAGCAGCGAATGGACAGCTCAGTGCTAAAGTGTTGTTCCAGAACTGGAAAAGTGAAATTCCGAGTCTTTAAGGTAGATATTTTTTATCGGTTCTACATTGCCGTAATAATGATATCTACACCATACAATCATCACGACCGACAACATTGGGAAGAATTCAAAGAATTTTGAAACCAATGTGTTTCCATTTTGCGGATTGACAATGCGTACAGAACGCTCGGGTACGAAACGCGCGAAATTCTAATTTATAATTTCGCCGTTTTCTTCTAATTTTCGAAAATACAAAGAGTTCGCTGAAATGAGACAACCACCACTATCTGTACAGTTCATTGGTACATACGGGGTAAAATATTAAAGAAAATATTTAAAGCAGTTTCTGAGAAAAAAATAAGCCATTTCTACCAATGTTGGACACAAAATTACGTAATGATCTCTTTGAGATGAACACATTTCAATAAGAAAGAAATGTTATATTCATAATTGTAGTTGTAGAATGAGGCCGAAAACATTCTGAACTTTTGAAATTTTCGAAAAATCAGGAATTTTATCGAAAATGAGGCCGTCACCATTCGGACAGACGTTTTGCCGTCAACCAAGTTTTCTGTATCATGGACCCACAAAACATGGATTCTGACTATACAATTTGTTAGAGGATCTAATTTATTACATATAAGGCAAAGATTTATCCACTTCTGTCGAAAATTTGCCGTTTTTCCCCACAGTATTACATTACTTTGTACTGCGTAAGCAGTAGCGAGAGTGTAAAAGAATTCTGAATGTATTGAACCGATTTAGAGCAATGATTGTGCTTTATTTTGTAGGGAGTAAGCATTAACACTGATGTAATACAAAATATATTGCGAAAAAATTCCTGGCCTATTTAGGTAAATTGTGCATTATTCAATTTTAAATTCTAATACAAGATGACTCTAACTTTCAGGTGTTAGGTGAACCATTTGTATTGCGTAATCTGCAAGTGTGCTCATAAATGTTAAGGCAAGGACACAGCATTAAGGGTGGGCATTCTGGCAATTGGGATGTCTCAGGCTCGATACTCGCCATATGCCGTAAATCTGAATGATGTGTTTAGCATCTTTGAGTTTGTGACGCTAGCCAGAATAGAATTCGTAGGCCGACTGCTGTGATCAGTGGTTTCCCTGATCGCTTAAAGGTGAATGCTGGAGCAACACCTTAGAATAAGATCCTCGGCTCGCGCACGATCCTTCCTTCCCAATTTTATTCCATTCCCCATCCTTAGGACTAAGCAGTGGGCTGATCGTCTACCCTCAAATGGCCTAGTTCACGCAGATTTCGAAAAACTCTCCGTCTAGTGCCGGAGACAGACACAAAACGGTTGGCCGTGTCTACAAACAGGGTATATCCCGTGGTCTCCGTATCCGTGGAATTAAGTTACCATTCTGGTATAAGCATCACATGCATTCTACAAACGCAGTTACACCAATGGCATAACTATCCCTCACATGGAACACGGAAGCAATAGTTGGCAGTACTGAACGAAATTGCAATGCTTTCTGGGTATTATCGACGTTCCGTGGATAAGATTTCAGCAGAGTACGCTGACTTGTCTCGGGTGGGAGAGCAAATTGCGGAGCCATGAACGTAAACGAAGACACCCGAGCGATCGGAGAGCTTGAGCTTGTGCCAGTGGTATCGATTCGAGCCTTGTGCTCTCTCGAGACAAGTTATTTACATTAAAATGGTCCAATTAGCAAATAAATTAATGTATCTTACTGACATTTTAATTAATTGTTTATTATACATGTTTAAATAATCATTTTTTATTTTCAAAATATATTTATTAGTATCTGAAAAAAACGTTTACTTCTGGTATTGCCTATCACTCCAAAATAAATTAAAAATAACCAAATATTTTTTTAATTCTAAAAGTAATGGCTTTAGACAAAAATGCTACCATAATTATATTAATCTACAATCTCTTAACAGGTTCCTAAATTATTACTTTAATTGATTGAAAATTAAATGGAGGAGATGGGTAATTAAATGGGTAAGATGGAGCTTTTTAAATATGGGAGAATCTGGCGCGGATCCAGACTTCTCTTTTGGGAGGGGTCACGTTAAGACTCAAGTGCATTTATTTCGGAAAGGGGGAGGGTACAGAATGTAATAACATATTTTGACGTATGTTATACGTATATCAAATTGACTTTATTATTCAATAAATATATTTAGAATTACTATTAAAATATTTAGAAATTCAATATACCAATAATCACATATTAGCTTACTGTTGTTACGATCCTCACCCTTATCCCTCTGGGGGAGTGGCGGGTGTAACTTTGAAATTTTAAACGGTAACCCCTATTTTTGTTGCAGATTCGAATTCTGCCTACAAAAATATGTCAATTTTATTCGGTACATTTGCTTTAAAAAATGAAAATTTATAAAGTTATGAACTATAACTTTCAAATTAGCAAAAATAACTTTTTATTTGATGCAATATGAAACAATTTGTGAAGAAACGTATATGAGAGAAACATGTAAAGTAGTGTAATGGAAAGAATGTATTTTTAATACATTATTATAATTAAAAATACATGTATATAATAAATAAATAAACCAAATTATACTTTTATTTTATCTTACAATTATTTTTCTCAATTTACTTTTTTCTTTTTTAAATGTCTTTGTTTATAGTGCTCTTTCATGTATTAATAAATGTACAACACATTTGAATCTCCTTCAATGGCGATTCTTCTATAACAACGTTGTAAACTTCATTATAATTTTGGGGACAACTACACCAAGCCATGCAAACATCTTATAAATTTAATTAAATGCAACATTTAATATATTGCAAATAACTGATCTGATTCCTGTTACATTACCATGGTGCTTTGTATAATTAAAACCCAAATAAAGCAACATCACTGCAGTACTGTTCCACAAGAACGAGAGCTGTCAAAAGATACTTTTGATACTGGATTCGAACTCAGCGAAAGCAAAATATTCAAATAAAACATTTTAGGCGTCAGACTCTATTCTCGCTCATCAGCCGAACTAAAATTCTCTAACCGGATTCGGGCTCAGCGACAGCAAAACAGTATTCAATAAGGTATTTTAGCAGTGGCGAAGCTGAAGGGTAATCTGGGAGACGTATACTACTCAAATTATTTTTCAATAAAATCTGTCGTTGTGTGCCATTTTTTCAATATTTTTGTTACTGAATCGTCGAAAATTAAATGTGTTCGACTCCTTTTCCCCGTTTACGCACGAGGGAATTTGCAGGGCTGCAGAAATATACTATTTGGGGCCGGTAGCTGAGCGAGGAGTCTGCCAGTGGATAGACACCGGCTGGCTCTGCCGCGCATGCGCACAAGAGAACGTGCGCTATCTCCCTTTCTTTTGCCTTGACTGGGCAGCGAGCCCAGCAGAAGCCAAGGCTCTCGTCAGGCCCGGACTTGTACAGCGAAGCACGCCCACGTCTCGATTAGGCAAATTCAACTCATCACCTGCCGTGGGGAAGTAGAGTTGTTTGTGTGCCGTTTGTGTGATTGTTTTTTCGTGTTTTCTTTACGAAACAATTAAGCTAAAGATATAGTGTTGCAGACACTGTCCCACTGACTATGCCTCAAAAGCTGTAGTGTTGCAGACAACTTCCCACTGACTATATCTCATAACTTCTAAACGGTTCACGATATCGAAATGCAGTTTTCGATACTTGAAATGCGGAATCACGAATAAAATGATACGCCGTGGAGATAGAAATAATAGCGATACGTAGTAATATATCGTCTTAGATAGGAAGAATTGAAACTATTGAAATCTTTATCAAAGTAGACATGACAATGAATGATCTTGCAGGGTGAGAATTATTTGAAAGAAACAAAATTGTATATTTTAAAATTATTGATACAATAGTGACTCAGATGGACTACAGGTTTCAAGATATCGAAAACTTTCATTTTATTGAATTTCTTGACGAAAAGCAGTTTTCCACCTACAAAGCGTCCTTTCGTTCAGAAAAGTTTTCGTTTCTAATAAAACAATATCTATTCCTTGACAGTGAGTAGCCTCGAAATGAAATGACAAATGTATACATTAATAACGCCTGCGGTTTTTTTGCTAAGGTATTTGTTAGACAAATTGATCTAGAAAAAAATACCAAGAGACGGTTTGGTTGATACAACTCAGTCTAACTTTCCCTCTACAGAAAGCATTATGTGAAAGGAATATGATTACATTAATAGAGTGAAAACAATCCTGAGAGATTCCATGGGAAATTAACTGTGCAGAGACGAAAGCTTTAAAGAACAAATTATCAACGTTTTTGTTGAATGAAAAAACCATGAGTGGAGCTAATTTACAAAAATATGTAAGATCAGATTTTCAGAAACTTGTGTCTCGGGAGAGCAAAATGAGGAGCCACGAACGTACACGAAGACACCCGAGCGGAGTCGAGCGAGTCCATGCGCGAGCCGACGGACTTCCATGGCGCAAATGTTTAATTCGAAATCTGTCAGAAATTTAATGTTTCTAATGTTAAGTGGTCGTTAACGCCATTAACAAGATTTGTTGCGAACTTTCGTTTTAAACGAAGAATTCCAAACTATTATTCACATTAGTTTCTTTATTTTAACTTTTCTATAACATAGTTATTTGGTAGGTGTTTTTTAATATTCTCAATTTATTTTCCGTCGGCTAGTTCAGGTTAGAATTATTTCGGTACAAAAGAGTGCAGTGGTAATAAAAATGCAGCTTTTGTAAAGAAGAAACTGCAGGAGACTGCAGTCACAAATGCCAGTGCTGAGGAAGTAGAAAATTTTTTAGTATCAGATGTCAAGCATTGTTCATTTTCTGCCAAAATCTCACCAGTCAAGCCATCAGCCAGTGCGAACATTCTTTCCAAGTTCACTGATGTTTTTCCTGCTGAACAGTGAAATATCCGAAGAAGAGAATTGCACTTGCATGTTACTTCACAAGTGTGTTTGGGAACATTTACTGAAAGGATATGTGTGAGTGCTGTCTGTTGATCCTCAAATGTATGCATTGAAGTACACCAATCAATGTAATTTGCTTTTCAGTTAGTGAACAAGTGTAATAATTGTGAACAATTGTTAAATAAAATTTCAAATAACCATCGTGTACCTGTAACATCATCTTGTAGTAGGCCACCACATGAAGTGAATAGGAAAATTGTGGATGCTTCTTTGCAAATAGGTAGGGGCCATTCAGCAATAGAGCAGTTTCAATGGTAATTGGTTTACCATGAATTAATGTTTCAATTTACAATTCTCATGTTCTCTCTGTTATTAAAAATAATGCAAAAATAAGAGGAAATTTTGAGGCTTTCATATGCAGCCTTACATGAAACTTACATAGATGTTCTAGATTCAGTCAGTGATGAAGTTATAAATTTACTAGTATTGTATGATGGAACATGTCATAAACGAGGCACTACATCTCATTATGAAATGGGAATTGTTGACTCGTTATGAAATGGATATCTTGACTGGTCTTGTGGCTGATTCTCATGTTTTGTCAAAATACTGAGGCACTTGTGAAAAGAACAAGAGCAAATTATGAGACAAAAAGCTGTGAATATAAAAAATGGAAAGAAATTCATAATTAGTAATTTTTAATGAATCTTCAAATGCAATGGATGTAGCTGCAAGTGAGGTATTGTGGAAGAGGGTCCTGTCTCATCATTTTAGATATACAACAATACTGTCGGATGATGATGCAAAGACTTTCAATCACCATCTGAAACTAAACATCTATGGAGACAACTTTATTATTAGAAAAGAAGAATGTATAAAACATGTGATGTAAAGATTTAAAACAGGCTTACAAAAATAATCCAAGAATAGAAAGTGAAGGGTGTTACACTTGGTAAAAAGCAAGTCAATTTAAAGGATGACATAATTATTTGTCTTAGCAAATTATCGCAATGCCATCCAGAAGAATATTCCAGATGTGCAGAAGATGAAGTCTGCAATACTTGCCACCTTATACCATGCAATGCCAGCAGACTTGAAGCCATTGCATTTTAAATGCCCTAAAGAAGAAAATTCATGGTGCTTCTACAATCGAGCTCATGGGAATGAAATTTCAAAACATGGCAAATACAACATGAAAACTGTAGTCTCCCAGTGTTATTTGTAAAATAATTCCTATGTATCAGAGGCTTGCAAAAAATGAATTACTGGAATGTGTATAAGGGAAAACACAGAATGCAAATGAAAGTTTGCATAGTTTTGTTTGGAGCAAGTGCCCCAAAGAAACATTTCTTTCCTGAAAAAATATTGAAATTGCTGACATCAGCAGTGTCCCAGTTCAATATGGGATGTGAGGCCAGTGAAAGAGTCAAAGAGCATGCTTCAGGAATCAAAGTGACATCTCCTAAGAAAATGAACATATGAGAGACAAACGTCGTCTCCACAAAAGTGAAATGGCATTGCAACCAGACTTTAAAAGTGCTTAAAAAAAAGCCAAGTCAATCAAAGAAGAAAAGGTTTGTCAAGTCAATAAAAGAAGTAAAGAAAAAAGATGTTGAAGATGCAATGTATGCTTCTGTGCAATTTTAAAGAAAAAATTTATTAATAAACTGTAAATGCACTATCTTAAATTTTCTTTTTCATATTCCTGGTAATTGATTTTCTTTACATTATCCCACATCTAAAAAGTTCCAACTTTCACAATTTTCAATCAATTAAAGTAGTAATGTAGGAACTTGTTAAGAGATTGTAGATTAATATAATTATCGTAGTATTTTTGTCTTAAGTCATTACTTTTAGAATTAAAAACTGTTTGGTTATTTTTAATTTATTTTGGAGTGATAGACAATAAACTTACCAAAAGTAAAAATTTTCTCGGATACTAATAAATTTTTTTTGCAAGTAAAACATATAATTATTTAAACACGTAAAATAAACAGTTAATTAAAATATCAGTAAGATACATTGATTTATTTGCTAATTGGGCTAATTTAGTATAAATAGCTTGTCTCGAGAGAACAGAAGGCATAGACCATAGAGCAACATAAGTGGCTCAAGCTCTCCGATCGCTCGACTCCGCTCGACTATACTCTCTGTCCGCTCGGGTGTCTTCGTGGACATTCGTGGCTCCTCACTTTGCTCTCCCGAGACACAAGTTTTTCAGAATACCCAATTGCATGACTCTAGCTTCGCCACTGTATTTTAGGTGTCAGGCACTATCCTCGCTCATCAGCCAAACTAAAATCTCTAACTCTAATTCTTTTCGACAAATCTTTACCACTAACTCCTGTTGGCCTTAACTTGTGCTAAAAGCGGCTTCTTACGTTCTTACAAAACCAGAACCGGCATCAGACTTCAATGATCAAACTAGGTTCGCCGTTACTGATTACATTAAGCATTTTTAGGTTAAATATACATTGCGTTCGATAGGAGTTCCGATACTGAATTGGATTGTATCATGGAAACTGAATTCTAACAAACCCCTGAAAGCAAGATCGTTGCCAATTTTATATACATACATTATTATTACTAAGTTTAGCTAGTTCTATTCCCTTTTAACAACAGTTGTGACTTTTAAGCTGAGTCCATGTGTTGACGTCTATTTTTCCCACAATTCTCGCGTACAATTAGTGACAAATATAAACATTACGTTGGCAACACTAGTAACGTGTAGTGTATTTGATTCCGACTTAAGATATGTTACTTGTTTAAATTTATTTAATTGTATTAAAAATATTTTTAAAGTCATGTTGAAAACACTTACGTTTTTATTGAAAGTAAATTACAATTTCTATATAAATTCATAGAAAATCTATAGATATTAAAAAATTAACCATGTCCAAACAGCGAAGAACAAATCTCATATTATTATAGTTATCCGAGAAATTTCTGGAAGTTTTGTTTATTCTTAAAAATGCATGTATAAACGAAAGTTTAGGTTGTTTTCATGAAGAAAGAGAATTCCACAGAAAGAATAAACTTGAAAGCCTTCATACCGAAACAAAAATGTCTATTCTTACATTTCATTTCCAAAGTTAATATTGTAAATTGTTATGATTTAAAATGAATTGAGCCACTGAAGCTACACGCCTTTTACGGTTTTAAATGTAAAACGTTCTATCGTAGTACGTTACAAATTGAAGGGTTGCGTCAGAGATAACCATAAGCCTTTTACAGGAGAGCATTTTGAAAGTTTGACTGAGTCCTTCAATGAGAGAATGTTGTATATTTATCAAATCCGTGAATTAAACAATTTCTGTGATATTTATATTGTAGTCGAGATAATAAGAGACGATAACTTAATTACATTTCATATTAATACTTTCGACTTTATCAAACGATAGCATCCATTTTGTCGCTTATGAATATATCTGATTCATGGGTTATCATTTTCTTTGGTCCGCGATGCTTGAGTAATAAATAAAATAACAAAGCATATAGTATAATTTTTAATATTTATTGTGGCCTTCACTACTTCAACAGAATTTACTATAGATCTTCAAATGATTGCTTCTTACTATCATCAGTTTGGAAGAACAAGAAGAAGCACTGATTGCATTTGGAACGTACTTTAAAAGTGATTTGATATCTTTCAGATTATGTTTATTAATTTTAATGGATTTCTGTATTTCTCTGGCAGTCTGAACACATTTGCAATAAACATGCTTCTCAAGTTTACCTCCATTTTATCACACCACTATAAAACAGGAAAATCTTCATAATACTTGGTTATTTTCTTCGAATGAAATTTGATAGCTCCTAACAGACGAAGTGGATTGTAGCCACCATGGATCTTAGTTGTATTGCATTTTAAGGATTCTATGCCCTTAAATACTTTTTATTGTCTTGAATACAAAAGGAGGTCTGCTCGAAGTTCCAGTAGTAACACTGTCCCAGTCATCTGTAGACCTCGGAATTTTAAACATTAAGTACTGGTGCTACAGAATGGTACAGACTTTCCCTTATTAGTTTTCTATTTCCTTTGGTCTCGGCTAGCTATTCGGATTGCCACATACTCGTGCCAGCTGCCATCTATCGCCGCCCAAAGTACATATTTTCCTTAATTTTTCAATTTCCTAATGGTGGAAGGGAAATATTAAATTTAGATTATTCAAGAACAGTAAAACCTAGTCCTAAATGGCAATTTTCTTTGAAAAAATTGGAGCCGTTTTTAGGAAAATGGCGTTTAAGCGATAATACAAATTCGAAATTCAAAGCTCTTTTTCACAGAAACTTTTTGAGTTTTCGAAAAACTTCATTTGAAGTCATTTGAAGAACTTTAACTCACAAATACAATAGTGTTTAATAGTGTTGCGGGAAAGGTACATATTAACGACGTGAAAGATCTTTCAAAAAATTACATTTGAGTAATTTTTGAAAAAACAAAAATATACCCCAAAATGAACTTTGGGGTATTAAGGTAGGCAGTACGTAATGATACCGGAGTTTCGTATGCTTTCATAAGGCGATATAATGGATGACCTTTAGTTCTGGATGTTCAATTTATATGGGAAATTATCCTCGCTTCTCTGTATAGTGTGCTGAAAACAATATAACAGTTGAGATCTATTCATGTTTGTTTCTTTTGAAGTAGTAAGGATGGGACACTCTTCCTAACTATCGAAATAATTGCAGATATGCACCATAGGCGTTTTGTTTAAATTTGTTTGAACGTTTTCATGTGATGACTCAAGTGAGAGCAGAAATTCCAATATAATAATACCAAACCATTCCCAATAAAGCGAGAACGTATGTGCTGTTATAGCACCTCTAATTGACTGAATTACATCAGCGCCATTTATTGCCCGGTCATCTATATTTTTCGATTGCTTAATTATAATTTTGACATTCGATTCTATCACAGGGTTTTATTATTATCGTATAAGGCTTGCAAATTGACCACTCTACGAGGTGTCGGTTGAAAGCTTTTACATTGAGAAATTTGTTTTAAATTCTCTTACTAAAATGAAAAAAATCATTATTCGTAATTTCTAACGTAGAAAAATACTCTTACGAAGTTTATTATTAAACATCTGCTTCGGATGATGTAGCACCAATTACATACATTAAATATAACGATAACAAATATCCTATACATATAATATTATATTTACATCAAATTATCAAGTCAGTCATCTCTATTCACATATAATTTTCGCAGATCTTTGCATTTATATACTGAGTAGAATCTAATGATCATTAATGGTTGTATTATTTTTATATCCAAAAATTAAGCAAATCTTCGGCTTTCAACATTTGTATTCTGTCTTTTTAAACCTCCCTTTCCCTTCCTAGCTTTTGCTGCGTAATTGAGAGACGAATAACTCTTAGTCGAATAAAACCAACTCTTCGCGAGCTCCGTCTAAGGTCCAGCTGCAAATTGTCCTCAACATTCAAAAATACTTATATAAATTCTAATTTTAAGTTTTTAAATGAAAAAACCCTCAAAATGTCTACACTTTATCGAAAAACTGTCGTCATAATGTTAATATCTTACGTGTTTTAATATTAAAATTTCATTACTAAAAAACGAGAAAGTAACAATATCAACGGATCTCGGAGCTCAACGTGATGCGTCCGAACTGCTTCCCTAACTCGCCTGCTCTCTTCTGTTGTAATACTGAAAAAAAAAGAATGCTTGCCGCACATTAAAATTCGGTTTTCCTCACCACTAAATGTATCTTCACTGTGCGCACGTTTTGTTGAGCACTCCTTTTGCTTGTAGTTCATTTACCGTTTAAATTGATTTTCTATAACTCGGGAACAAACATTTTTCAAATATTTTTATTTTTCTAAAATAATTATTTTCTAAATTAATTTTTTCGTTTTTTTTTAAATTCTGGCCCTCAAGAAAATGTGCGCAGATAAATCTCTTTCCCCACACGTCATATACAGTTTTTACTGTTTTTTGACAAATAAATAAATAAATAAATTTAATAGTAAAATATGGACCTGCTAGTTTTGTGGTTGAGGATTCGTAGGGCCCTCCGTGGGGCCCTAAACCACCTCTGTGTCTGGTGATTCCCTTGCCTGCGTGGGGTCCTGAACCACAAAATGTTTGCAGTTCGTGGTTGACTGTCTCGGAACTTCGGCAAGTGGTTCCACAACCCACAATTTGCTGCTAGAGTTCCTACATAAATGTTTATACCAAAAATGGAAAATTTTGTATCAACCCTTGTTTGCATGTATGCTTAACTCGTTTTATACTCGTACCTGTGGTTTTAAATTGTTGGTTATATAGCTAAGAAATTATAAAATTTTGCAGAATTGCATAAATTTGTGCGTATGCAAGACAATTCAAAACCACAAGTAGAGGCAATTTTAAAATTCAAATTTTCAATTAAATTCCGTGTAAATTAATTGGATAAATAAATTAAATTTGTAAAATTAATTTTGTAAAATTATGTAACAATTCAACTGAAAAAACAAGTAAGAAGTCAATTTGAAGAATTTTTGAATAAAGAAATTTTTGAAAACGTGACACTAAAACTACTTGCTCCACAGTTGTAATAATACCTCTCTTGAATGTCCACTATTTTACGACGCGGTGCAGAGATTCTTTTCTTATATTAAAACAATTTTTAATGTTTTTAATTAAACCATAAAACCATTAAGTTAATGTTTTTAAATACAATTTTGTTCTCATGTTTCAGAAAAAAAAACACTGATTTTTTCCAGTTTATGTATTTCTACATCGTCCCGGAGAGGGATTATAATCTAATTTTCATTTTAATATTCGTGTCGCTTTGACGGCTCCCTTGTTTTATGTTTCACATTTATTAATATTTTGCCGTATTCCCAATGAGATAAGTGTATTTACAACATAATACATACAGAGATATAATTTTAAAAAACTGTCTTCTTTCTTTGATGTGCACAGGTAACTCTAATTCGATTTGGTGATATAACACGTCCCTGGAGTACGGCAGCGTCTGTGCATGCAGCAGGCCTCCCAATGACGGTAGAACCACAAGCTACTCGAGCAAGTGTTCACGTACTTACTGTAGTCTATCTGGACACAGGAGAAATCGATAGAAGTTTGATATCTTTTCTACCGATTAATTCTCTCAGTATTTTCATAATAGTGTACGTGGATGTTAGACACTTAAAAATGAAGTCACTATACGATATAAACAAACATTTCTTTCTAAACCTCGGCACAACCCGTGTGGTTCATCTTTTTCCAACTTCTCCAAATCCGCATGTGGTTTTCACTAAGCCCCTCGATCCAGCGCGAAATAAGTGGTTTTATGAAGAACAACCTCTGACAAACTTCTGTGAAGATCAAAATGAAGGACGGCTCAGAAAACTGCAACTAAACACCGGATTTGAAAACTTAAAGAACTTTAAATTCGTGTTTATAATTCGCGAACATCAAATGTGGATTAACAGAAGAGCTGAAATACATTTTGGAGGACGTGATCATGATTTGGCAGAACTGCTAATAAAGTTCGGTATGAATTGGGATGAAAAGATTATCAACAGCAAGGAAGTTTTGGACATCGATTTACTGTTGCCATCAGTAGGAATTGCCAGTTTATGGAACAATTCGTTCCTGCTGTTTTCTGAGTATACTGCTGTTGTAAAACAGGTATATACTACTATTCAAGGAATTAAAAATTAAATATCACTATATTCACTATAATTCACTAATTGGTATCAATTAAAGGGTGAGGTGCCGAATGTGGTAATCGCAAAGCAACTATTTCCAATAGCATTGAGCAAAACAATACAAGTACTAGTCACCGTCTAACCTTTGAAGCAAATGTAATGAAAGAGTAAATAAAATATAGCAAGACTATTTCTATAAAACATATTCCTATTTAATTTTGAATATGTGTACACAATGTGTAAAGTACATGCAGTTGTATTTAACCATTCCTACAATGAAAGACTAGTGGCGCTACAGGATGGCATACACTTTCTCGTATTAGTTTTATATTTGGGCTAGCTATTCGGACTTGCCACATTCTCTTGCGAGCTACCATCTATCGCAGCCCAAAGTATTTTCTTTTTAATTTTCTCAACTTTTCGGTTTCCTAACAAAAATATTCTTGAAGAATGTTAAAGAAGAGTAAAACGTCGTCCTAATTAGCAATTTTCATTAAAAAATTTAGAGTCGTTTTGAAGAAAAAGGCGTTTAAGCGTTACTGTAAACACAAAATTTAAGTTTTTGAAAAACTTCATTTGAAGCACTTTAACTCACAAATGCAAGTGCTAACAAATCACTGGAAATGTGCATATTAATGACTTATGAGATACTGTATAAAATATATTAGTAAATTTTTAAAAAACAAAAGAATACACCAGAAATGAAGTTTATGTTTAGCAATACTCGTTGAAAAGTTTGAAGAAAAAATATAGAGCAATTTTTTTAATCATTTATTTTCTGTTCAATTACAATATAATTTTTCAGGAGTTTGAAAAGAAGAATTTACAAATAACATTTTGAAAAGATACCAGAGCTTTAAAATTTGGTAAATTATGTTTTTACCAATTTTGAAAATAGTATGGTAAATAAATCAATACATAAAAAATAAACTAATTGAAATGTCTAAGGGTTGTAATAAAAGTTAAAAAGAATAGTTAGAGGTTAAATTTAGAACAATTGAATTAAACTGAATAAAGATATGTATATTTAGGGAGGGCGGACAATGTCTTTGGGAAGTGTGAACGAATGCGAAGAGCAGAATAATTTTGACCTAGTGTAAAGTGTTGTGATGCAGAAGAAAAGAATAATGTATTAAAGAAATTTTGAGTTTGTTTAATTATAAAGGTTTTAATGGAGTCAAGTTGAAACTCTCTATGGATTTGTTTATTCGAAATGAACCATTCTGCTTTTAGTATTTTCTTAGGAATTTATTTTGAATAATTTGAATTTTCTTAATGTTTTTAAATGAGGCATTGCACCAAATAGGACAAGCGTATGTAAGAGAAGGGCGAATAATGGATTTAATAATTTAAATTCCACAATCTATTCTTAATTTTGAATTGTTGTTAAAGATAGGGTATAATTTTGAAATTTTGTGATAAGTTTTGTTAGTGATAATTTGAATATGTGATTTCCAAGTGAGACGTTGGTCTAAATGTAATCCGAAATATTTAAGAGGTATATTATTGTCAAGCCAAGGAATATTGATATTGTTGATAATTAGGGAAGGAGGTTTAGTAGGTGTACAAAGAGTAAAACTTTTTGCTTGAGTTTTGTAGTAAAGCGCAATTGAGCGCAATTGTAGTAAAAGGTAAGTAGGGAATATCTGACATGTAAATATTAAAAAGTAAAGGAGAAAGAGTAGAACCTTGAGGAATTCCTGATTGAATTGATCGTACACTGGAGAGAGAGGAGTTAATTTTAACTACGAAATGACGATCAAAGAGAAAAGTTTTAAAAATTTTGAATAAATATATTGGAATACCTATATCGTATAATTTAAATAAAAGACCTACATGCCAAACTTTGTCAAATGCTTGAACTATAGCTAAGAAAAGGCCGATGGTGTGTTGTTTGTTATGAAAACTATCTGCTATTAATTCTGTATCACGTTGATGTGTGGTGGAGTAATTTGAGCGGAAACCAAATTGATATTTAGGTAAAAGTTGAATTAGAGATATATAATTAAGAAAACGAGTTAATAATAATTTTTCGAAAATTTTTGATAATGACTATAGAAGACTGGTGGGGCGATAGTGCATTGGGTTCTTGGGATCTTTGCCAGCTTTGCAGATAGAAAGAACAAGAGCAAATTTTCATTCTTGAGGGAAGTAAGAAAGACGAAGCATAGCATTGAATATTTTTGTTAATTTAGTTTCATGTGAGATATTTAATTCTTTTAGCATTTTATTTGAAATTCCGTTATGACCTGAGGCTTTACGTATTTTTAATTTTTCTGTTATATTCAGTACTTCATGAGGGGAAATATATTTAATTGCTGTAGGAACAGCATAAATAGGGGAGGACATAAAGGTTTCTATTTTATCATTAAATTCTTGATTAATTATAGGATTTGGTGTAAATGATTTTTCAAAATGGTCCGCAATCATGTTAGCAATTTTTGAGTAAAAGGAGTTTGTGCATTTCTGAAAATGCGGATTTTGAGCTCATTGTAACAGAAAACTAATGTGTTTTCGAGAAACTTTACAGGACATTATTTAAAGTATATGTATTCATAAACATAATAATGTGAACAAATTTTCGCTAATGTAAATATTACCGGCGTGACACACAAGTAAAATATTTACATTTTTGTAAAAATGTGTAATTTTTTAAGAAGCAAAAGAATATAGAAATATGGCGTTTATGTCATCTTATACAGTGCATTTAGGCAAGAGTTTAAAGAAAAGATTTGGAGCCATTTTCGAGAAAATCGTGTTCTTGTTATTTTTTTAAAAAACAAGAAATTTCATTTTAACGAAAAATATCTATCTTCAATTTTGTAGTTATGAGAAGATGCCGAAAAATATTCAAACATTTTAATAATCCAAAATTCAGAGTTAACAGTGAAAATCGGACCTGTGATACCTTCATGTACTTTTTTCTTACAAGAAATTTAAAGAAAAAATTGGACCCATTTTTAAAAACATTTTGAAAATACCGCAGAGGCTTCATGTAAAGTACCCCCAAATTTTAAAGAAATTTTTTCAAAATCGCAGCTCCTCGAGTGGAGTCAGTACGACTTGAAGAAAATCCGAGTATGGTTTATGCGCCAGAGGGGTGTACAGGCGGACAGACGAACATTTTGAAAAACACATTTCGTTATCAGGGGACCCCGAAACGTGTATTTCCGTTGAAATCTGTAAATAGATTTTCCGAAGCATTATATAACATTGACTATATTACGTATATTACTCCGTTTAAACGTATGTATACGAGAAAGCAAACTTGTGGTGCTACAGAGTGGCAGACTTTCTCGTAGGAATATTTTCTAATTTCCTTGGTGTGAGTTAGCTTTTTAGTATTGCACCCACCCTCTTCGCGGCTATCTTGGCGTCATTTATCGCCGCCCTAAATATATTTCTTAAAAGTTTTCTCCATTTTTCGGTTTCGTAATGGTAGATTCGAAATATTACTTTTAAAATAATAAAGAAGAGTAAAACCTCGTCCTCTATGGAAATTTTCGTTGAAAACTTTAGAGCCGTTCTTAAGAAACAATCGTTTAAGCTCTAGTGTAAAAGCGAAATTTGAAGCTCTTTTTCACAGGAATAGTTTGTTTTTAAAAAACTTCATTTGAAGTACTTTCCACTCACAAATGCCACAATGTATACAAATTGCTGAAAATGTCCATATTAACGGCATGAGAGATATTTAAAAAATACTTTAGTGTAATTTTAACAAAAAACAATATGATATAGCAAAATTATCTATGTCATTTTAAAAAGGGCACTAAGCGATATCCTACAAAAAATGAGAAGAAAAATTTGGAGCCGTTGTTAAGAAAATGGCGTTTAAGCGTTTCTGAAAATGCAGAATTTTGAGCTCGTTTTCACAGAATACTATCGGGTTTTTCAAGAAACAATAGTGGACATCATTTAAAGCACATGTACTCATGAATGCAATAACGTGAACAAATCGCCGCTTATGTAAATATTAACGGCGAGAGAGCTATTAAAAAAATCAATTTTTTAAATTGTTTTATAAAAAAAAGGATAGAGAAAATGCCATTTATGTCATCTCATGGTGCACATTTAACACTATCTCTACCAAAAGTTAAAAAAAATTGGAGCCGTTTTTGAGAAAATCTTGTTTTTGTTATTTTTTAATATCGCACATATTGCATACTGCGCGACAAGTACCAAAATTTTCAACAAAAAAAATTTTCATGAAAGAAATAACTAATAATGGAAAACAAATTTTTTTGAAGGAAAAATTTTGTGGTGGGAGGAAAACCCCGAAACAATTCAGACTTTTGAAATTTTCGAAAATTTAGAGCTAACAGTGAAAATTAGACCTATGGCATCTTTATAAATGTATTGTTCTCTATTCTTACAAGACATTAAAAAATGTAGCCGTTTTGACAACATTTTGAAAATGTCCCAGAGACTTCATGTAAAGTACCCCCAAATTTTAAAGAATGTTTTTCAAAATATCAAAGTTGCGACTCAAGCCAGATCGATAGGGAATTCTTCTCTTCTTTAACCAATCTGCCACACTATTCGACAATTACAAAATATTATAGTTAGTGAGAGTCGCGCTTGAAAACTTCCATGAAGTTACTCCCATGAGGACATAAAAACTATTCTCCAAAATCAATTTAAAAGAAAAATTTTGCCTCTGAACATAATAGCATGGATTAGGTAATTATCAAAGGTAATACTAAAAGAGTGGTATTTATAAAGATAAACACGTCGAGTGGCATTGAAAAATATTATTTCGCGAATAAAGATACTTAATTATTAACGAAACGTGTGGATAAAGAGGGTAAAGAACGTGGTATAAAAGGGGATTTGACATAGTTACTTCTGGAAAATCTCTATGTCCAGATGCAAATCATAAGAATATTTATACTGATTTATAGTTGATGCTGATGTTAACTTGTAGAAAATATGTTAAGTTCTTAAAAGAAGATTTAAAGAATGAGCCGTTTTCTTCCATGTTCTCGTACTTATTGTTGTCAAGCAAATTGTCTTTGTTGCAAACAAAACATTTATGCTTGTTGCACAGAATTGTCTAATACATTTCTAAAAGCTATTACTCACTCTGTAATATATTATTCCATGTATTTGACACTTTTATTCCATTTTATCATCTAAAATATGTTCTGCGTAAAAAAAAGCACAAACCCCATGCATGAAAATTATTGTTTTCAAACAAAGAATGAATTGTTCCTTTCATTTTTATGCGTATAACATGAGTTGAATAACTACTTTTTATATTTCAGTTATTACTAGGAAAACCCGGCAGGCGTTGTTCTGCCCTTCTACTCCCTCTTTCCCCTCCCTTCTCCGTTTCTCACTGTCTCTCCCTCCCTCCCTGACTCACCCTGTCGCTGTTGTCTGTGTCTCTCTTTGTTGCTGTCTCTGCCGCTCTCTGTCCCTCTCATTCACATTTACTTGCAGATTCTGCACGTCTCTGAGCCGATGAGGTAATGTTGAGAAGCGCCGGACCAGCAAAAATGTAATACAATGTTCAAGAAGCACTCATCCTGTGGATTACGGTGTGAGAAACGTTTCTGTGAGACCTTCAGCTCAAAAGTTTAATTTTTAAAGCACTAAACCGCATCATTTAGGAGTTATTTAATGATACAGTTTCAAAATGCTGCCGAGTGCGTTCGGGGATGTATTTGACGTGAAAATTTGTTTTGTTCTACAGCACCATGTAGTGCAGTTACAACAGAATTAACAGCACATAAACCTTCTGGGTGAAGAATATACGTGGAAGTGCTTTTATGGAGATCGGTCATACGGTGTCGGAGTTTACCTCTTATATATACACCAGCATCCATTTTTACTTTCCCGTGGACGTACGTATATAGGTAATATAGGGAAAGTTATGTAATGCTGCGCGAGAAAACGGTGAATTTTCGGCAGAAAAAATTCATTTCTGGGCCTTAATAACGAAAAAGGGGATAAAACCAGTTGCTAAATTAAGAAACTAGTGGTGCTACAACAGAACATACTTTCACGTGTTATTGGAAACAGCTACGAGGGATTAAAATATTGCACTTTTTTCTTTAAATTTCTTGTAAGAATACAGTAAAATACACTTATTAAGGTGGCATTGGTCCAATTTTCATAGTTAACTCTGAATTTTCGAAAATTGCGAAATTTTGAATTTTATTCGGCGTTTTCCTCCAACTACAAAATTGCAGAGAGCGATGTTTCCTTCCAATAAAATTTGTTATTCATAGTCAGTTCTTTCTTTAAGGTCCGATACATTTGTTGAAAATTTTAGTTGTTTTCGCGCAATATTGCGATATATTTTTTTTAAAAAAAACAAGATTTTCTCAAAAAGGCTTCAATTTTTTTTCAAAAGGAAAGAGTGTGCTATTGTGTTTGTATATATGTGTGAGCTATTGTATATGTACGTTAATATATATATATATATATATATATATATATATATATATATAGTGATAATAATGAATTATATACTTTAATTTTGCTAGCTCAGTTTTGGGTTCGATACGATGACACCACGCTTACCTACAGGCTGGTTGTCACCGGGTTGCGCTCGGTACAGAGAAGCCTGAAGTCTGAAATTATTTCTACTATTACGAAGAATTGCGCAATAATTTCATTTTATTGAAATAACTTGAATTTTTTTTAACAATATAAATTCTATTGATTGCATGCAATTGCTAGCATTTAGTTAACTTACACCATGCAACAAAATTTTGTTTAAGTCAATTTTTTGTTGTTTCTGATGCAGTATGTTTTAAAACACTATGTAAACACAATTTTTCATATGTAAAATTGTTTTTAGGGAAATGGCATCAATTTTCTTAATTTGAGGAAAATAAATATATTTGAAACAATGAATACTCGTTTACATATACCCATGAAACAAAACAAAAGAAATTCTTGAATACAACGTTTGGGAAAATGCAAATACAGTAAATATATATGTCAAAAATGTTATAGTACATGAAAATGTTCACATATCTCGTACAGTGTGCTTAAAATGTGTTGTCTTTCTACATTTCCTCTTGTACGTTACATCACTCTCTCTGATCAGTCCCCAGATATAATCACCCAGCATTCCCTCATTATACTGTCCCTGGTACCTTCTTTCCAACAATTGTAAGTCCTGATGGAATCTTTCACCCTGTTCCTCTGCATATTAATTTATAAGCTATTTCTTGTCTATGTCGTTTTCTACGTTGGATATTAATTTGTCCCAGGATTGTTGGTGGGCTTGTCTTTTTATGAGCCTAATTACGTTCATTTTTATAGTTTGCTGCAGATTCATCTGTTTTCTTTTGTAAATATTCTTTATATGTTTTTTCTTTCCATTTAGGGCATTCTCTATTTCCATATTCCATGTTCTGAGTCATTAATTTTTGTTGGAGAGCGTTTTTAGTTAGAGAGGTGATCTTTTGGTTCTCGCCAAATACTTGACACTCCAAATTTCATTTTTCTGTTTTTTCCTCTATAGCAGACCTCGAGAGTGGATCTGCAACATCCATATACGATATGTGGTGCCCAGTTCTTGTCTTGGGTTCCACAGGCATAGAAAAACATGAACTGTATGCTAGGCAGAAGATGATAGGATCCTTTATTCTAGGCTTTACTGCTTTCGATCCCAGGAAAATGCCACACACATAACAAAAACAGTCTGGATTACGCTTACAACAACGGGAAGATGCCATTATTCATCAATTATGTGAATGTGAAACAGATAACCTATAATTGGTTATAAAAAGCGACGAAACAATCATATAAAAGTAGGAATACTCAGTGTAGTTTAGTTGAGACCTAATTCATCCAAAACAAGCTTAAAATTCACTTAAACAAGCAAAAGGGTTTTTTTTTGTTACATGGTGTTATGGTACCGAATTCCCTTGCCGTTGTTAAATGAGGCCACGCAGTTCATATCACCCTTGGCTTCCGCGCCGAAAATCCATCTTCACGCCGGTCGTCGCCGAAGTCATCTGCTTCTCTCTTGATGTTTGAATTTAATTCCTTTCAAAAATTCCGAAGTCTCAGCTGGTAAGCCTATCTATAACACTGTCTGCGTCACGGGCGGACGCCTAGCCACGAACTGTTCCGTTTCGCGTAAATTCCTGCTTATGTCTTTAAACTTATTCGTCAAGTCCGGAATTAAATAATTAATCAACGTTCAACTAATGCTGCAAATTCTATGCTCCCTATTACACATAACATGGCGATGTCCCACTTAAATCAATTAGACAACCTTCGCGCATCTACCACAACGATGCTTCTCCTTCGAAAGTTCAGAGCCAAGAGAGCTTCTAAACAAAATTCTTTTTTCACCAAACAAAAAAAAAGCCCCCGCTGTACTTCCAACAGACGTCAAAACCACCCGCGGCAAAATACAACCCAAAACTATATATTTCGAGCGGGTTTTGCGTTTGCCTTCCCCGCTACAGTTCTACATTCCTTTCTGATTAAGGAGGGGAAACGAAAGCAGAGCCAGGGGAGGTTGCTTATGCCCGAAGGAGCGCCTGGTTTTCCGTGCGGGTAAGAAGAAGTGTGAACGCATGTTGTCACGCCTGATTTGGAGCGACATTCTCTAACCTTAAGCTTCGAACGATTAAATGTAATTGTTTTCCAGAACATAGTGAGATCAACTATTCAGAAATCGAACAGCAAGAGGCATATTCTCAACATATGTAACCAATTTAGAGCAATGATTGTGCTAAATTTCGTAGGGAAAAAATCATCAACAGTGATTTAATACTAAATACGTTGTGAAAAAATGCCATCCCTATTTAGGCAAATCATGCATTATTCAATTTTAAATACTGATGAAAACTGATACTAGATTCCATCAGGTGAACCATTTGTATTGCGTAACATGCAAGCAAGCATAAGGGTTACGGCAACACATTTCGGCTTGCGCGAACTGGACATTTTGAAGTCGCGGGTTTGATACCCGCCACGTGCCGGAAATTGATGTGATGTGTTTAAAATCTGTGAGTTTGTGACGCTTGCCCGAACGCAATCCATGGACTGATTTATCAGAGATAAGTGATTTCCATGATCGCTACCTGGCGACTGCTGAAGCAGCATCCTCGAATAAGATCCTCGGCCCGCGCGCGATCCTTCCTTCCCAATTCTGTTTCATTCCCCATCCTCAGGACTAAGCAATGGACTGGTCACCCACCCTCAAATGGCCTGGCTCACATAAACCTCGAAAAAATCTCCGTCTACTGTCGGAGACAGACAAAAAATGTTAAAAACTCCTGAGAAAGAAAACGAAGGAGAATGTGCAATTGTATGGATCAACTCTTACATAGCAAACACTTGTCTTTGATTGTGTTCCAGGGTGATATATCTCATGATATTGGCCAAGATAACATATTCTCAGTTTGGATCAGGAACGTCGGGGCGCCAGCTACTCGTCAGGGATATCTCCGCCGTACACTATAACGTGGAGACATACTTATCAAACGTGAGAAGATTCCTTACATGTTTGGACGACCATACACTTCCTCAGGTAATATATTAGAATTATATAAATGTTTATAAATATAAATACCCGTCCAAAGCTTTTTAAAAATGTGTTGCTCTTGCTTTATCCATTCCGAAAATATGTAGGTATTAAGAAATGTTCACTGTCAAAAAGGGAAGAATAAATCTAGTAAAATTTAAATACATGAGAAAATATTGAATTTCTAGAATTTTTGTTTATTCTTAAAAATACGTGTATAAGCGAAAGTTTAGATTGTTTTCATGGACAAAGAAGATTCCAAATTTATTATTTGAGCGCATTTAGACAGAAACAACTAGTGGTGCTACAGAATGGCAGACATTCCCGTATTAGTTTTCTATTTCCTTGGGTCAGGACTAGCTATTCGGAAATGTCACATACCTGTGACAGCTGACATCTACCGACGCCCAACGTACATTTTTTACGTTTTCGTAATTTTTCGGCTTCCAGTTGGTAGAACAGGAATATTAACTTTAGAATATTAAAGAACACTAAAACTTCGTTCTAAATGGCAATATTCTTTGAAAAATGTGGAGCCGTTTATAAGAAAATTTCGTTTAAGCGCTAATAAAAATGCAAAATTTGAAGCTCTCATAGAAAGTTTTTGAATTTTCGAAACATTTCATTAATAGTCGTTTGAAGCATTTCAACTTACAATAGTATTTACAAAATGATGGTGATGTGCATATTAACGATGTGAGAGATCTTTCAAAAATTTGAATTTGTGGAATTTTAAAAGAAAACAAAAATATGAACTTTACGTCATATTAAAAGAGTACAATTAGCAATATCCGGTTGAAAATTTTGAAGGAAACATTTGGAGCCATTTATGAGAAAATGACGTTTGACCTTTCACGAAAATGCTGAATTTTGAGCTAGTTTTCACAGAAAACGGTTGAGTTCTCAAGAAACTTTACTTGACATTATTCAAACAACAAGTACTCGTAAATATAATAATGTGAACAAATCGCCACTAATGTAAATAACCGACGTGAGAGACAAGCTTTTTGTCTTTTTTGAAAAAAGATAAGAATAGAGCAATATGGGGATTATGTCATCTCATGGAGCACATTCATCACTAGGCATACCAAAAGTTTAAAGAAACTAGTAGCTCTGCAGAATGGCACAGAATTTCCCGAATTCGTTTTCTATTTCCTTGGGTTAGGGCTAGCTACCTGAAATTTGCCCATACTCGTGCCAGCTGTCATCTATCGCCACCCAAAGTCCTTATTTTGACATTTTCTTAGAGAATGCCCCGAAAGATCGGTTACTATATATATATATATATATATATATATATATATATTTCTATATATATACATATATATATATATATGTCTGTGTGTGTATATATACACGTGTACACGTGTATTATTAAATAATATGAACAGAGAGAATTCAATTTTAAACTGTTTTCTTTCTTCAACAGGCACAGGTAACATTAATTCGATTTGGTGATATAACACGTCCCTGGAGTACGGCAGCGTCTGTGCATGCAGCAGGCCTCCCAATGACGGTAGAACCACAAGCTACTCGAGCAAGTATTCACGTACTTACTGTTCTCTATCTGAACACAGGAGGACTCGACAGAAGCTTGTCATCCTTTCTACCGATTAATTCCCTCAGTGTTTTCATAGTATTGTATCTGGCTGCGGACCAGTTAGAAATGAAGTCACTGTATGATATAAACAAACAATTCTTTCTAAACCTTGGCACAACCCGTGTGATTCATATGTTTGCAACTACGTCAGACCCAGATGTGTTTTTCACGAAGGCCCTCGATCCAGTGCGAAATAAGTGGTTTTATGAAGGACAGTCTCTGACAAATTTCTGTCAAGATCAACACGAAGGACGGCTCAGAAAATTGCCACGAAACACTGGATTTAATAATTTAAAGAACTTTAAATTCAGGTACATAATACGTGAAAATCATATGTGGATTAACAGAAGAGGTGAAACACGTTATGGAGGAAGTGATATTAAATTCGCAGAACTGCTAGTAAAATTTGGTATGCATTGGGAATTTAAGGGAATCAATATCAGGCAAGGTTGGAAGCATGATTTACTGATGCCTTTAACAGGAATTGCCAGTTTGTGGAACAATACATACCTGAATCTAGCTGAATATACTACAGTTACAAAACAGGTAAATAATACTCTTCAAAGGATGGAAAACAAGGAATAAAAAGAAAGATAGCAATATGGGAACCTCGAAGCAAATAGACTCCCGTCTGTAGTCCTTGGATTTATTTTCTAAAACTCAACACGAGTGTCTCAGTGTTAAGTAGAGAGCGGATTTATATGCACAAGAAATGGCAAAAGATATTGGCATCTATGCTGTTGAGATTAGCAAAATATGCACGTGAAGGGAAAGTATGCATATTGCGACAGCAGGGTCGTTGTGCTGGGACGCCTGACGACTTAGCTGCCGGCTAGCTCAGCAGGCAGAGAGGCGTGTTCAAAATTTTAATGATGGTGGAAATCGTGATTGTTAGATGAAAATGAAAGTCTTGTAATCAGGTTAACAAAATAAGTGGCATTTATTCAGTAATGAGGAAATGGTTATGGTAATACCACTAAAATCGGCGAGCATGCTCTCCTCCCCAATTCCAAAATTACACACACAAAGAAAACTTACAGTGATACAAAATTTAACATAAATTTACGCCGATTCTCTCTTGACGGCCAAGCTCGGCCGAGAATCGTAGTTTATCTGTCTAATCAAAAGGCAATGCTAATTCCTCTTTCCAAAAGTTCGCTGCTTTTGATCAAGGAGGCGCCTGAAGGGCGCAAAACGCAGCGCAAGGGCGCAGCAGCAGCGAATTAACTTACGAAACCAACCAGCGAGTTGAATGACCTCTTCTCCAAGCTGCAGTGGTCTAGGGTGCCGTGCTGAGCACCGCCCGGAGGGAAGGGCAGGCGACAAAGCGGGCCGGCAAAGGCGGCTCGGTGAGGGCGAGCCGAGGTTGGTCCGACCAGTATCGTTGTGACGGGGTGGGCTGACAAAGGCACGGCGCAGCTCACTTAGAGATAATCGCCAGCATATAATGGTCATGCGCCTGACACAATGGCTTCTGTATTTTCAGTCCACGCGTCCCACACTCTGAAGATCGCAACAAGTCCATAAATGATCCTATCACTCCAGTATAATACGTTCGGGCACGAGTTTCGCATAAAGCACTTTTTCTCCGCTTTCCTGACTAAAAATAAAGTCTGAAATTCAACTGATATTTGGAGGCCGTGCACATATCCCCCCTAACGAACTCGCTTTCTCTTACAAATCAAGATTTAGAAAAAATGTATCTCGCCGGCGCCGGACGCCGCGTCGCGGCGAACACGACCTCCCTTATATTAAGTTGGCTGTCCGGGTGACGCCGCGTCCATGGCAAAGGTGCCGACGTTTCGGTCGCCATTCTGCGACCTTCCTCAGGGCGTAATGCACGGAGCTGTACTGTGCACGGGTTAATATAGGGCTACGTTCCCCTTCTACCTGTGTGCCGGTTGGCCGGGTGGTCGGCCAATGCGGAGAGAGTGCACCGGCCAATCAGGGCCGGGCTCTCCGCGGGGCGCTGTTGACGGACGGCGCTCCGTCCGTTACCGGACGTAGGGGAGCAGCTAGGACCGCGTCCGTTCGAGACCGGACGTCCTGGTAAAATAGGTGTTTCCAGGCATCGTGAAGACGAATGCCTTGGTCAGCGTTAAGATTATGTGGGTGTTTAATTATTTCCACCGCCTCTTTTACCCTCCTCGTACCCCAGCGGTCTTCTCTGGCTAAGAGGCGTGTGTCATCAAATAAGATGGCATGGCCAGTTTTCCATGCGTGCAATGCTATGGCCGATTTATTCGTATTATTGTATTTATAATGACGAATATGTTCCCGGAGGCGTTCATCTACTGTGCGTCCCGTCTCGCCAATGTAACTATGGCCGCAGCTGCATGGGATCTCGTATACCCCTGATGACATAAGGGGAGGGACGCGATCTTTCACGCGTACAAGCTTTTGCCCAAGTTTTTCCTGGGCTTTGTAGGCCGTCTTTATATCAAAGCGGCTCAATAGCTTGCCAATCTTATCGGTGACACCTCGTATATACGGTAGAGTGGCTATAGTTTGGTTGGTATTGTCACTAGGTGTGGTGATATCGACCGTGTTGGAAGTGGTCGTAGCCTGCCGTACCGCTTGGTTGGCAGCGCTAGCGCTGTATCCGTTAGCTCGAAATGTGGTCTTTAGGAGCTCCATTTCAGAGTCCAACGATTCCTTATCACACACTCTAGTTGCTCTGATGGCCAGAGTTTTCAAAACCCCCCGTTTAGTTGCCGGGTGATGGTGAGAGCCGGCATGCAAATAACGGTTTGTATGGGTGGGTTTACGGTAAGCACTGTGTCCTAGTCTACCGTTCGCTTTCCGACTCACCAGCACGTCAAGGAAAGGTAATTTTCCCTCATTTTCCACCTCCATCGTAAACTTAATCTTAGGGTGTGTGTTGTTAAGGTGCTGGAGGAAGTCAGCTAAGGTGTGAGGACCGTGGGGCCACACTACTAGTGTACGCCCTGAGGAAGGTCGCAGAATGGCGACCGAAACGTCGGCACCTTTGCCATGGACGCGGCGTCACCCGGACAGCCAACTTAATATTGACTCCGGCCGCGGAAGCCTACGCTCTCACACGACCTCCCTTCTTGACTGCCTCGTACGTTCCCGTCTGCGCCGTGCTCACGATGTCCCTCCAGCCTCACTTCCCCCACCAAATTCACCCAAAATGTTCTAGAATTTTCCAGAATTATTCGTAAGCTTGGTAGCTATTGGCGAAAGGTTAGTGCGCCGCAAAATAATTTTACCCAATCATCGGAGGTTTTTGAGCCGAGAACTGAGCGAAAAGTTTCCACTCGTTCCCTCTCACTCCAACCGTGTGTCAAACGGTAGTAATTAATGGCTCGGGGAAGAACCGTGGAATCTCAAGGGAGGAGGTGGACGAGGGGGGCCACGGGAAAGCACCGTTAAGGACAGGCGAGGGCGCGCGCGCGCAGCCCCTAGCGTCACGGACATCTCCACGTGTCTAATGGGGGGGTGGCGGCAAGCGGGAGTTCGGACAGAATCTCGGCGCCACCACGGGTCCTTTGTCGTGCTTCGTGAAAATATTTTTTATTCGCAGTTGGAATTAAATCGGTACCATTACAATATACATAACCACTAAAATTAGAAATATTAAATGAAACAAAAAATTAAAAACTAATCCTTTTGGTGTAAATTCCTATTTATTCTATATTAATTACAACAGTACCCAACCACCCACAGCCAAATACTTCTCCAAATTTTTACGTAGTAGTTACCTTTTTTTTCAAAGAGAAAGTTTTTTAAGCATGGAATCTCCGTTTAAACGTAGCGTTTTCTGAAGATCAGTAAGCATAAATAATATGTTCTCTCTCTCCTTTAAATAGTATTAGTATTACAAGGTCAAATAGTATTAGCGAAAAGATATGTTAATCGACTAGGCAAATGCGTTGGAATGAAAATGCATAAACATTTTCTTGAAAATGACTCCAACTGTTTCAACAAAAATTACCATTTAGGACAAGGTTTAACCACAGTTTAATATAACAGTTGCGAAGCTCTAATGGGAGGAGAATTCATCCGTTTGACAGGTCGCACGACACTAGCGCCCCTGGTGGCCAGCAAGAGGAGTTTCTTTAATGCCACTAGGGATAATAGGAGACGGCCGAGAAATTCATAATTTTTAATGCTTAATATTTTAGAACACGATTAAAACAACACGTAGGAATATACATAACATCTAATAGTTAATGGTGTACACATAATAAAACGCCCATTCAATGTTTACCATATGATACAAATTTATTTCTCTCAAAGTAAGTGTACTGTCAAGGTTACATAGTTAAAAAATAATTACAATTGGATCATGATAATACATTAAAAGTGGTAAAATAGCATAATTGAAGATTAGCATGGTATTTAGCAACTGACAATGAATCTTTTTTAGCATCCAAAATGATTAAATTTTAATATTTTGGTATTTCTACCTTATGTTGGCATTTTCTCATTATTAAATTTCATTATATAATGCAATCTTACCCTTATAAATATCTTTAATACAAGCAATTTTGTCCCTTCGCAACATTCAATAGGAAATTCTTTTATTTTCCTCAATTTTTCAAGCAATTCCCACATTTCATTCACATCCCACCCAAGCCCCACATTTCATTCTATGAATGTTTTCTTGGAAATGTTTTTCAAGTTCATTTTCACATTCTTCCAAAAATATGAATGCCCTGTCACTACACACAGTCAAGCCTCCATCTTCCCTGACTGTATCAAATCTCTTGAAATTGGTGTACATCTTAGTAAAGTCATGATCACTTGAAGGGCTCTCACAATCAGATAGGGCTGATTTACACACTGTACAATTATGCACTGAAAGTACTTTTTTCACAATGAAGCCAAACGTGTATCGCATAGAGTTTGCTTCTGCCAGAGGTTTTGGTATACTAACATTTGGGACAGTAAGTGCAGGTTGCTCAGACATATTATTTATGCTACTTAAAGAGTAAGAAAACCTCACATTGTTCTCGGAATTTATGTCTGAAATGAGGTGACTCCAGTCAATTACTTCACAATTGCCACTTACACTCTTTGCGCTATTATAGAGTTTGCAAAGTGTGGCATTGTTAAAAGCAGACATAAACTGCACAACATTTAAACAGTATGCAAATACGTATACCGCATCTCTATTTACTGGTGCTGCCTCTTGCTCGCCACTGGGAGCGCTGCGGACGCACCGGATGAAAAAAATTGTAGGGAGCTTCGCAACTGTTATATTAAACTGTGGTTTAACTGTTTTTTTATATTCTTAAAATATTTTTTCTACTATTAGAAAACCGACAAATTAATAAAATGTCAAAAAATGTAGTTTGGGCGGTGATAGATGGCAAGTGTCAAGAGTATTGGGGTCATTCCATGCAAAAAAGTAGGAAATCTGACACTACATCTCAGAATTTAAAAATATTTTGCCACCTTACTTATTATGATACCTGCATGAACCAGGTACAATATTTTTGTCTCATCATCCATTGTTTAGCAACAATGAGCACTTGAAATATTAGGTTAGCAGTCTGTAGACATTCCGTTATGATTTTTTCCGATGATATGCAAACAAGCAAAAAATATGAAAGTGACACCATTTATAGAAGAAATGTAAAGGATAATTTTACGCTAAAGATATTTTTTTACCGTAAGTCTTTAACAATTAGGAGGTAAACAAATTCTAAAAAATGCAATAAATGGAAATATAATATTTTTAAATTCTTGAATTTTGGAAGAAAAATTGCTGAAACTACTTTCAAGCTACTCTGCAAATTTCATCATGGAATCTTGAATGGTTTTAAAGTTATGAATAAAAGTATCTTACTGACGCTCTGTAGACGACCTCATGTCAGCTGCTAGAGCCCGTTTTGTGCCCAGCCCTCTTCGTCAGCACTCCGCGTTACTTTTTTCCTCTGCGGCGCGATGGTGGATTTCGCAAAACTAATTCTCTAGGTGTTCATTTTGCCGTACGAGCTACATGAAGAGATACGCCAAATTCGACCATTATTTTTTGTTCACTCCAACTTTTTGGTAAACACGTTAAAATCATGTATTTCACATTAGCTGTTTTCACGTTTGAAAATGTTTCTTTGAATTGTGTCAACATTTCTTCTCCATCATTGCTTTCTGTACTCACATGAAATAATTCAGAAACTACTTTATTTACGGCACTCACCTTTCCCTTGCGTACATCTCTCGGGTTTGTTTTCGCAATGACAATGGTGATTGACCCAGAGGATACAAAATGTTTACATTACTGATAGTGGCTTCCTCTGCAACTCCTGGGGCTACGTACTCCTCTTCACTTGACGTTTTCACTTCACTGTTTCAGTTGAGTCACTAAGATCTGCATTGGGCATTTTGAATATTTTGTGACGACACTGATCGCATATTGCTTCACCTACCACTAAATTCGATATTTTCTTCCGCATCGCCTCTGTAATCTTTCTCTTACCCACCCGAGTTTTGTGCTTCTCGATTCCGAATGGATTGCAGCACCAAAGCCTGTTAAACGTATTAACAATCTTTGGCATTTTCTATCACGATGTATCACTGAACAGTAACACGCGAAAACTAAGCCTGTAAACTGGTGTCAGGATCCCTTCGAAGGCATCGATGGATATCCCTAGGGATTGAACTTGGCGGTGCCTGCCTACGACCTTGCGTCACCCCTCGCTGGGCAAAGGCATGCGACTTTCAACCTTAAGAGCAAATTGCGCGTATACTTTTTATTTAATAACTTATGCATTTTTTAAGATTCCATCGTGACAGTTTGCAGAATGGTTATTTATTGGTTCTTCTTGCAGTGTGTAAAATATGAAAGAAAAGAAAATATTACTTTTGAAGAAAATGTATTTGTTTAATTTATTAGCATTTTTTATTATAAAGAAATGTCTCAATCCTTAATATTGTAACCGCTAATTGTCGATTACATTTTAAACCAAGGAGAAAAATAGAAGAGAAAACTCGACACCATATTATTAACTAATAGTTTCTCTGGTGGCGTAGAGATGGCGACTGTCAGGAGTTTCATTTCAGAACGCACTCTGATAGTAACCAATCAGAAACTTTTGGGGAACAAACGGAAACGGCATGAACTGATGTAGAGAGAATTCATCCCTATTCTAGTTCGAGTCGCCGAGGTGAGCAGTCAAAAGAATTCGCTTCTTATCGTGTTTGAGCCGCCGAGGTGAACAGTTAATTTTTTTGTGCACGGCGTAGACGATGAGCGACACGTAGTAGGCTACGACGTATAAGAAAGTCTGTATTATTTTCGGAAATCTCATTCTTGAAATGTACTTATTGAATCTCAAGAATTATAAGAACTCTGTTTGATATTACAACTAGTTTGGCTCATTACCATTACGAAGTCATAATTGGAAGCTCTCAACTTGCATTCTTATGCGACCATCATCTTGGAGTGACCGATGGTAAAACATCGCTAAGCAATGAGAGACGGCGCTCGGAGGCATCCCACTTTTCAACGCGGCAGGCAACACGGAGCGGTGCAGAAATCCAGCGACCTTGGAGGCGTGGACGGCGTTTTGCAGCCGGCTATGCAGCGCAGAGTATTCTTAGGGAGGTCACCGGTCGTGAGTTAAACAAATACCGAAAGAACTTTCACGAAATTTCAAATTAGAATTTCACAGAACAGTTGTCTTGGTAATTAGTCGAGTCATTTCTTTTTCTCATAAAGTCGTAATTAGAATCAGATTCAGATATTTCTTGTGAATAATGTAAAAATTGTGTTCTTACGTAAAACTATTTAACTGAATTCACGTATAATTGATTTAAGAGTATGAATAACACTTAGCAAAAGTGAGCTGTATGAAATACTGAATGGGAGGAAAGCCGTCCGATTATTTATTTCATAATAGCATTTGAAGGACTGGCTAAAGACTTTCTTAAACGAAATTTTTTTTATACTGAAAGGCTAAGGATGAGCCAAATTTCAATTGTAAGAATTAAGTGTTATATTATTAATTGATTCAAAGGTGTTAAAAAATTTGGAACATTGTGTGTGCATGTATTTCTTTTTCAGGATCATTATTTGAATTGTATTTCGTGTGTTTTATTAGTGATTTTTGTTATTTAAAGTGTATCTCTGTGTGTGCAAGTTATTATTTGAAAACAAGGGATCGAAGTTAAGATTACATTAGAAAATCATAACTGCAGTTTAGGTAGGAAAGGTAGCTACCAGGATTTAATGGGAAAAATATTGAGAACATAGGTAAAATTTGTAAATACAATTGTAGATCATATTTCATTCATTAGAATATACATTCAATATTGTTTCAAACTAATGAACTGTGTTTACTTGCTAATTGGTAATTAGTTGAACCATGACGAACCCACCCCCGACAGGGAATTTTACCTTTCATTAGAAGTATTCCCAGGTTTGCGTGACGGTGCAGCCGCACGTCACGGAATAAGTAAATTAAAGATTTACTTTTGTAACCAAGTAGAGAAAGCGGTTACAATATATTATCAATTGCTTAAAATATGAACATTTATCTTCAAAATAGTATGCCCGATTTTAAAGTTTTATTCATTTTATTAACGTCATAATTATTATCATTATTGAGTACATTGTGTCATCGTCCATATTTAACCCGTAATTGTTGCTAAACTGCTGAAGATATTAATTCCATAAATTGTCTTTTAACTGTTCATCATTAGTAGATTAATGTAATAAAATATGAAAAAAATCTGAGACTCACTGTCAGAAAACCTGAAATTTTGCATGGAATGACCCATTGGCAATTCCGAATAGCTAGCCGACACCAAACGAAACCGAAAACTAATACGGGAAAATCTGTGCCATTCTGTACCACCACTAGTTTTCATTAAAAAAGAGATTTATGCATTTACTGTACATGTACATGTTTGAAAAATATGTGCAAATAACTTGTGTTTACAATTATGTTCACTAAAAAATTTGGCTATTAAAATTCAAATTACCTCAAACTTACAAATATCTTCAACGAATACTACTACTCTGCTGCTCCGTATATACGTACGTGTACGGGAAAGAAACTAGTGGTGCTAAAGAATGGCACAGATTTTTCCGTATTAGTTTTCTATTTCCTTCGGTCTCGGCTAGCTGTTCGGAATTCCAACATACTCGTGCCACCTGCCATCTATCACCGCCCAAACTACATGTTTTTGACATTTTCTTAATTTTTTGGTTTCTTAATGGTAGAACGGAAACATTAATTTTAGAATATTAAAGAACACAAAAACCTAGTTCTGAATGGAAACTTTCTCCTAAAAATTTTGTGCCGTATTAAAGAAAATGGCGTTTTAGCGCTACTAAAAATGTGAAATTTGAAGCTCTTTTTCACAGAAGATTTTTGAGTTTTCAAAATACTTCATTTGAATAATTTGAAGCATGGACACTCACAAATACAATAATGTTTACAAATTGCTGGTAATGTGCATATTAAAGATGTGAGAGAACTTTCAAAAACATTACATTTGTATAGTTTTTGAAAAAACAAAAAAATCCTCAAAATAAACCTTACGTCATATCAAAGAATGCATTTAGCACTATTCGATCGAAAAGTTTGAAGAATTTTTTTCTAGCTATTTATGGTGTTTGAGTGTTTCTGAAAATGAGGAATTTTGAGCTACTTTTCACAGAAAACGGTTGTGTTTTCGAAAAACTGTACTTGCCATTATTTAAAGCACGTGTATTTATAAATATAATAATGTAAACAAAGCCCAGCTAATGGAAATATTGTCGACGTGAGAGGCAAGTCAAAAATTTTATATTTTTGCAATATTTGAAAAAACAAAAGAATACAGCTTTATGGCTTTTATGTCATCTGATAGAGTATATTTACTTCTATACCTATCAAAAGTTTAAAGATAAAATTTGGAGCCACTTTTGAGAAAATCTAGTTCTTGTAATTTTTCAAAATTGCATATATTGCACCCAATATTGCGCGAAAAATAATAAAATTTTACAAACAATGTATATGACCTTAAACAAGGAACTCACTTTGGAAAACACATTTTGTTTGAAGGAAAAATCTCTATCTTCAATTTTGTAGTTAGATAAAGACGCCGGAAAAAATTCAAACTTTCCCAATTTTCCAAAATTCAGAGTTATCCGTGAAAATCGGACCTATACCATCTTAATAAGTGTATTTTACTCTATTCATACAAGAAATTTAAAGAAAAGATTTGGAGCAGTTTTAGAGAAAATTTTGAAAATGGCCGGGAAGCTTCATGAACAAACGAACGAATGGACAGACGGATGTTTTACTTTCAATTGGTTTTCCGGTATCAAGGACCCACAAGATTCTGCCTACACCACGTGTTAGGGGATTTTTTCTTAATTTAGCAACTCGATTTATCCACTTTTTCGTTATCAGGGCCGACCATGATTTTGTTCTGCCAAAAATCTGCCGTTTTTCATGCAGCATCACATAACTCTCCTTATACTACTGGGAGTTGATGGACTACTGAGTGGGCTGTATGAAAGTTGATAGCATTTCACTCACATTTTTCTTTTATAGCGGAGGACCACTGGAGGAAATACTTACACACAAGGCACCAGTCTTGTGAATTCTGTAAGGAAGGTTTAGGTGCTGTCATTGTCACAAGTGGAATTATTGAAATGGAATTAAATATCTGTATTATAAAAAATTAACAAATTACAATAAAATAGGTGCACCTTGCAAGGGTTAATAACTAAATTAGCATTGAATACAAAATATGGAAATGAGGTTTGCCAGTTATATTGCGCAGCCAGTTGTATGGCATAAGAGCTGCAGTCAGGTTTTGGCAGGCGCCAGAGTAGGGGGGGGGGGTCTGCGGGCCGAACAAAAGGGACGTCCGCGAGGCAGCCCACGTGTTGCCCTGTTGTTTCAAAGACATAGCAAGGAGCAAGAGAGCGAACGTTGCACACCGTATTGAATTGTGGTGTTGGATGCGATTTCAGTTACACATGAATTATCATTGCGTTATGCATGTGTTAGGATGCGTAATACATGTACGCTAGTAATAGAACAGTTGCACAGATCGCTGAATTAACACAGTATGTAGACAATGGCACATGACAGTTCGCAGTAGCACAGTTATACAGCCACGAGGCCGTGATACGAGTTCAGCACGTGGCGAGGCTGCACATCGTGTGAAAGAAGCACTCACTATCATATATAGAGACATGGATTGATTGTTACGTCGTACTTAACAAGAATTATGGCACGATAAGCAATGTTTAAGCGTGTATTTGCAATATTGCGCCATACACGGAGTAGAGAGTGACGCGGAGTCCGCGCCGTGTGGTGGTTCTCTCAATACTGGCTTTGTGTTAAAACGACTGTCTGGCGGCCAGGCGCCTTGGCGCGCAAAGTTAGGAATGGCCAATCAGAAGCCAAGTAACATTATGACAAATATTAGATTTGCCATAATGATTGAAGTGTATTATATTAAAATACATTTTATTAAATATTAAAATTTTGCATGTATGTTACATGATTAGGTTTGTAAGAATAAGAAAATACAAAATGAAATGTACAATGACATATATACAACGTGCATTTATACTTTATATAATTAAGCTTGCTTGTACGAACAACTACGTATATTACTCTATATATGTATGTATACGGGAAAGTAAAAAATGTCATTTGAAACCTCTTTAATCAATCCACAAAGTAGTTCACATTAGCATATACGAAGTGTTCTCCAAAATCAATTTAGAAAAATATTGCATTTGAGTACAATGACATTGTTTAATTATCAAAATAATCCACATTTAAACCATTTATTGCCCCGCTAATCACACCCTCGCTGTCACGCCTCGTGGTTCAGAATAGCGCCTTGCATTCGAGCATTTTACTCGAGTTAGATTTCTGCACCAAAGAGTTCACCTTTTGGCCGCCAGATGTCACTGAGATGCGAATTCATTCGGGCATCTGATACCCGGTCGGGTATGCCACACTCGAAAGCACCTCGAGGTACTACTTGGCTTACGGTGATGGAGAGTGAAGAGAAAAATATGATAGAAAACAAAATCCACAGCAGTGAATACAAGCTAAAGTAAAACATGTGAGAAGTGAAGTTTGGAAACAGATTATATAACACGTTATATTAGTCATTAGTTATTATTTTAAAAGACAAGAGAAACTCATTGTCACCTGAGTAAGTGTGTGAAATTTTATTGATTCATGACGCCAAAATGTGTATGACTTCTTAATAATCAAATATTATAAAATGTTGTTTGCTTGTATCTACTTCCTACTAAGTTCGTTACCTATAGTCTTTGAAACTTTATACTTTTCAATAACTGCGCAGGCAGTGAGCACGACACAAAATTTGAATTAGTTATTGCCATAATAGTAATAAGCGGAAAATTTGCTCATCCTTTCGTAACTTTGCGGCCCACGCCTTGTGAAGCGACGCTCATCTTTCGATTAGTGACCTGTAGGTTATCTTGTTTCCGGTGCGGCTGCGAAATTGCGTCCTATGTACGCTACGCGCCTTGCCACACCGAACTTTTGTAAATACTAATACTTTTGAAGAATAAAAAAATATATTTACTACGTTAATTTAACACATACTTATGTTTTGTATTATATTATTTTTTATTATTTTGTATAACAGATGTAATTTTTGTATTATATTATTAACATTTTTGAAATAAGATTTCTAGAATAAAAAGTAATATTACACAATATTTTATTAAGTTCTATTTTAAGTATTTTAGTATTTTTTCAATTTCTATTTAGAAGTTCTAAATTAGAACTATGTCATTGTCATGTTTATTGATAATTTTGGAAGGTCTTGGGAATAACATGATTAAATAATTAATAAAGGTTACTAAAATATTTGCTAATACTTAAAATCCAAAGAAAAATTTTGTATTACCCCTATGTGAAGATTAATTTCAATAATGCCTTCCCGTAAGCTTCAACTCTGCATTCGTTCGTTCTTATCTGTTCTACGAAGGGAAGCAATATGAGAAGGTGTTGATAAGCGCAGCGCGGCGTGTTAGATATTTTTAACGCGCGAGCAACCGCTTTATATTTCGTTAAGATTATCACATCCACTCTTTTGTCATTTATACACTGCGCGGGCGAGCGCAGGCGAGCGCGGGCGAGCGGGTAGAGAGGGGGGACGGCGGCGGCGGCGACAGTGGCGGCGGCGGCGGCGGTGGCGGCGGCGCACAGTGGGCTGAAACGGGCTGAAACGCGCGCATTGGGTTTCACGAGCAATTATTTTAAAATAAGCCCTCCAAAATGTTGTTGTGCGCTACAGATCTTTAATATAAGATCTAAAATAACTAAATTTTGTAAACAATTGCAAATTATAGATAGCGCCACCCTCATTTTCAATAACTATTTTCATGCTGTTTCGGCGGAGATTAGAAAAACACACAAGCATGACAGCAATAGACAGATTTAGAAAATATAGTAAGGCAATGTGTACCATTGGGTTGTAGTGGATGCTAATTTCGAATTTGCTATCAAAATAGTCAAATTCAATATGGCGAATCCAAAATGGTGACTATTTTTTAAATTGGAATTCAGTTTTGCCAAAAGTATACCATGAAGTATACCATGAACATTGTGGGGTAATTTACTGCAAATTTGATCTCAGATTGTAAAATTCAAAATGGTGATCCTAATTTTCGGAATTCAATTCTAATATTATATTCATATTATTCATAATATAGATATAATATGAAGAATTCAATATTATCTAAACTACATATGATAGGGTTTGTGAGGGCGTTGATTGCGAATTTGCTGTAAAAATTGTAAAATAGTGAATATCAAAATTTGAAAAGTTATCGAATTTCCCAAAATTAAATATTTTGGGAATTTTGGACGAGTGATGTATTATATGTCAAAAGAAAGTAAGTTAAGATTTAAATGGTAATTACAACACGTTCAAGTACTTTTAATGACATTTATTAAGTTTAAATACATGATCAGTGGAATTTGAATTATTAATAAAAATCGTAATCGTAATTAAAAAGGTTTTTATCATCTTCGTACAATTTCAATATTGAAAATATAAATTTTTAATTTCCCGTATACGTACGTATATACGGAGTATATACGTAGTATAGGGAAAGTTATGTAATGCTGAGGAAAGTCGATTTCGAGATATCAACGGAAATACACGTTTTGGGGTCCTCTGATACCGAAAATGTGTTTCTTTTCAAAACGTCCGCCCGAATGTCTGTTTGTGAACAATCGTAGCGCCAAAACCATAAGTACGATTTCTTCCAAAATTAATATTCCGCAGCCAATTTGTTTGCACTCCAGGCGTCCCGATTTTGAAAGATATTCCTCAAAATTTTGGGGGTACTTTATAGTACTTCGTAAGAAGAGAAAGTTATGTAATCGCGCGTAAGAAATGGCGAATTTTCGGCAGAATAACACTTATTGCTAGTCCCTGATAACGAAAATCATGGATAGTAAATGACTTCCTCCAAAACGTGATGTACCCAGAATCCATGTTTTGTGGGTCATTGGTACCTAAAAATCGATTGACGACAAAACGTCAGTCCGCTTGTCTCTGTGGTCAACGCTAGCGCCTAAACTTTCAGCTGATTTTCTCCATAATTGTTATTCCCAATCGATCTGAACGAAAACAAAAGCTGTTTCAAAAAGTTCATGTACAATTTTGTGAAAAACGAGTCGTTTTCGCATAATTTGCTCTTGAAATTTGTGAAATTAAAAAAAATTCAAAAACACTCAAAATGTTTTTATAAATTTTTCCCACGGAGAGAAGTGAGACTTTAAAAGAATGACATGTATCTCATTTTCATTGGGCTCTCTGAATTTTTGGAAATTTCAAATTGCAAATATTGTGAGAAAATATGTGCTTTTTAGCACCAATAGTTTTAGAGAAGATATTTAGAAAATTGAACCAAAATTTGCCTTGAATATTTAATAAAAGGATAGAGAAACTTGGAAAATGTTGAAGACGTACTTGTGATGCCCTTTAGTTCCCTATAAATGAATAGATAAATGAAAAATAATAGAAGTTAATTTTAAAGATTGTTTTTAGTGGTGCAACTCATTATTTTTTCAAAAATCCAAGTTTATAAGACGTTTTACCATTATCTTGATAACTGACTTCAGCAACACAGCCTGATTCTTTAAAATTTGATTTAAAAATTAAAGAATTACTATTAAACATTTAAGTTCTTATCAAAAGTAATTTCCACAGTCATTTAACAAAAAAATCAATTCTATAATCACAAATAAAATTTTCTTGGGAGATTTGTTATATTTTTTGGCACAAAAATATCATTGCAGACGTTTTGGGGACAGTTTCATTGATTATGCAGTAACAACATTTTATTTAAAAGTAATTTTATTTACTACAAAACAAACAATGCACAATATTTATTACTATATTTATATCTCAGCATACTGAATAATTTCATTGGGAACATGTAACAAAAGCAATACATCACATGTATGAGAAAATCAATTATAACAATACATATTATTGACAACAATGTGCAACAATGACTACATATTTCAAAACGTCAGAATCACAATGCACAAATTTTACAACTTTTGAAAGTGTACAATATTTTTTAATTTTCCTGTAAACACTTTAGAGTATTACCCAGTACTACCCTCCAAATGATTATATTTAAAGGTTTTCATTGAATTCTAAAGAGATAAATAATGTTATTTCTTTTAGAAAGAGACAATCAGAATGTTCCCATATATTTTGTAGATTTATTGATTGAATGACCTTAAATTTGAGACCATGTCTGTTTTTGTTTTTCAGCATATAATTTTTAAAATGTTTTGAATAAACAAAAATGTATGGTTTCAAAATCATACCTCAAAGAAGAGTATGTTGCTACATTTCTAACAAAGATTTTGAAACTTCTTTTCAAGCCCCAACATTGGTCTGAAAACAAATTAAATAGCTTGACATAAATTCCTAAAGCAAACACTCTTTACATCTATTCACACAGTGTGAACATAAGATTTCTTCAAAACTTCTTTGGGATGATCATCTGATCTTGCTTCTAATCTTTAATAATGTTTCTGTTCATTTACAGAGGAACCTATAAAATCAATTTCCTCAATTTAACTAGAATGTTACTGTCTTTGATAGTCATAAACATGGAAAATTCTGAAGAAATGCTATCATTACTTTTGTATGGTTCTTAAAACAATGAGAAACAAACGTCAACTTACGGGTTATATTTCACTTGGTCAAATGTGAGAGGCTGATTTAATAAGATATTTTTCTTTTTCCGGACACCATGGATTATTTTCATTTGCATTTGCTTACAGCAACTTGGCAAATGTTATTTCCAGAAAAAAAACATTAGATTGCTTTTCATAGGTTATGTTGTGTAAGACATACACAATTAAGTTACAAAATCATATAACTGCAACTGCAATGTTTAACATAATACAATAAGATCGAAAATACACACTGCTAAAAGTAGTTATCTTACACTAGTGAAAACGCAATTAAACACTTAATAGCTTGATACAATTTTGTCCTACCAACTCGAAAATAAACTATACACTTTTTCCTTCAATTATTGCAGTTGAAACAAACAATGAAACAAATAATTGTTCTTGAAAAACGTGTCACAAGAATCATGTACAAAATAGTAGCATGTATGACAGTCATACTCTAAAAAGCAACTTGCAGAGCGAAGTAAAGGATGTAACTCTTGTTACCAACTCTAGCGGAGAAATAAACCTAATGTTGACGATATTAAAATTAATATGTGCATCTCTTTTCACGCTCTTATGTATTGTTTCGTCGTAATTTTTAGATATTGTTACTTCCCTCACTAGCTTGTTACCATCACTATCTTCTGAATTAAATAATGTAGGTTCAAACAAAATTCAAATGTTTGAGTTCCAAGTTGGAATGATAGCCACTGGTAGCAAGACGCGCGTCTGCTCACGCGCATGCGCAGGTTCCGAGCATGGCGTGTGGCTTTTCTGGTGTGTTAAACTTTTTACAAAACGCTGTCATTTTCACGGACGCAGGTGGACGCAGCTGCATTTAATCGTAACATGTAGTTATATAAATAGTCTTCTTTTCCTAAAAATCCTATTGAGGAGAACGGAGGAGAAAAAAAGTTACAGCCTTTGAAAGTGAGACCTATTTTCCCATTTAAATAACATGGAGATTAATTTCAATGACAAAAATGCTTCGTTTTGAATGCTTTTTTCTTATATATATCGCAATCAAAATGTGATATAAAACTTGAAATTGGATTCAGGAACTCATAAATAGCATACACAGTCATATTATTTGCCATTTCTGCAAATTTTGTTTTTTCTCCCAATGCGCGCATTTCGGGCCATTTCAGCCCAATGTGCGGCGTGGTTCTTCTGGAGAGGGAGCGGCAGTACCTCCAGCCTCCGTTGCGGGAGCGCAGATACTCCAATCGCGGAAGCGGGAAAATCAAATTATTATTATTATTTTTTTATAAGTGGGACGCGTGAAATTCTTATTCATTTCCCCATAACACACTGCTGCACCATGGAACTGCCATAACTGTCGGGAAGATCCACAAAGAGCGCCCAGCTGGGCGAAAGTTACTGCTTATTGGGCGCGCCGGGAAAATGTGCTAACATGTGCTTCAAAATCAACTTCCCGTCACGTTCCTCAACCGTCTTTCTCTGCAACTTCCAGCACACAAGACTACTGTTGTCTAGAGTTTCGATTCGCGGGAAGTATCCAAGTGGTATACATTCGTTAGATTTACAAGAACTAAAGATCCATTCTTTTGCGTCAAATCATACGCTCACCACGGCGCCGGTGAGAATCATGTATTGGTAAATGACACTACTTATATTCCTATGGTTTTCTGTCATTACAAAAGCTACCAGTGGTCCAATTAAGCAGTCATTTGATTTTTTATGATAGTAAATAGATATCTCAACAGAAAAAGGAGTTTAAATGAAGTGAATTTTAAGTAAAAGCGTACAAGGGAATAAATTATCAAAGGTGCAGTATAGAGTTGTCAAGTTCTGAGGCCGTTCACACCATACACGACTGTTTATTTTTTGCGAATTTGTGTTTCAGGTTGACGACTTCATTGTGGTTCGCCGTGCCCAACGAATTCCCTTTGGACTGGTGCTGATGTTACCCTTCGACAGGGGAACTTGGAGTTCTCTTCTTGGAATGCTGATACTACTTGTGTTCGTGTGGACACTGGTGCAAAGATGTTATCATGTTTCGACCATTTGTTTTTCAGTTTTTGACATTGCAGAAATTATGTTAACTGGAGGGTCTTCAAAGACCACCCTTTGGACCTCTCAGCGAATAACAGCCATGTGTGGACTATTGCTGCACATGATAATCGGAAACACATATACTGGACTTTTGCTTGGTTTTCTAACAGTTCCTCAATATTTTATGGAGTTGAATACAATCAAAGACGTAGTTGCAGTGACAGAAAGGCTATATGTCACTGGTCCGTACTTTAGCGATATTAAAACAGGAAAAATAAATAGCTTAGAGAAACTAAAAGATAATTTGATATTGATACAAAACGAAAGTGAAAGGGATGTCTCTGTACAAGACATAGTTCAGACAGGAAAGGCTGCCACTTGTTTGGACGATGAGATATATTCGGTTATTTCTCGCTACAGGAAATACACAGAGGAAGGACGGATACTTCTGCACAAAGTCAAAGAACCTCTACGATCTCCCAATTACGGAGTTTATGGGGTCCGACGAAATAATTTTGTTCTGCATATTATCAACAATCTTATCTTACTTCTGTGGCAGTCAGGATTGTTCGAACACTGGGACGACAGTCATTCGTACGAGTTAGATCTAGATGGGCAGAGGGATACATCACAATACAGAGGGGATGTCGATCCTGAAAAACTAAGATTAAACCAACTGATAGGGTCTTTTTCCCTGTACGTTGCAGGCATTGGCCTGGCAGGAATCGCGTTCATTTTCGAACAGACTCGAGGACGTAAGTGGCATGACCAGGTGATACACTGGGTGAGGATTGTATTCAGCTCTCTTGAGTTGGCAGAACCGTAACCGTTTACGATAAAAACAAACATGCCACCATACAAAGATGGCTAACTTATACAAATACCTTGTATTAGTCGCTCTAATTTTGTGAGTGTGTTCGGCAGGATTAAAAACAAATTGTCACAATTTAGAAATATTTAATTGGTAATTAATTGACCTCAAAACAAATAATGGCTTATCAAATTGCTTTTTAAGTACTCCGGCGTTATCTCAACCAGGTATCCGCATGAGTACATCACTTCTGTGTTTAGTACTGTAGTATTGCATTTCGTCAGCTTACAAGAGAATACACATTCATTCAAAAGCTCAAGTTTTGAGAAAAACGAAACGCAATGGAATTAGTAGTCAAACGGGTTTCGGTCATGCAATAAAATCCAGAATTTGTGATCTCACCCTTTATTTCTTGTGGGCTATTGAATCTGAATTGTAGGTATGGCACCTCGAAAGGTATAGACTTCCTATAAAAAAACGACAACCGTACAAAATCGTATCTTTTTTTACTTTTTTCACGTATATCTTGAAAATTATATGTTTTATTGAAAGAACACTATTAGAGAAGTCAATGTAAAATAAAAAGAGAAAATTATCATCGGTAACATCACGAGTGCTTTGGAAAGTGTCGATAAATCCCCGACTCGCGAAGCGAGTGCTAAGGAGCCAGGAGCAGGAGATTCATGCTTGGAACAACTATTGTGAATGAATGGGTTGTTGTAAGATAAAATGAAAAAAAAAAACGAATTATTACGAATAGAAATGAAATGCTGAAATTTATTCTAAGGGGGAAGTATAATGTTATGTATTTAATACAGATATCAAACTCTCTTGTAGGGCATCAAATACAAGAAGGTCGTTGTTGAAAGTCTATTTTATAGTAAATTTTGTGCTCTAGATTAACAAAACTGCACCTAGTAACGAATACACTTATAAGGAAACACTTAAAATTAGACCAACACGTTTAATTAATAGCATGATTTTTGTGTATTTCATATATGTAATGCAGCTTTAAGCAATAAATGTTTAAGAAATATTGGTAAATATTTTGGATTTATTGTATGTGTGAGTATCTTAATAATACCTTAATAATCTTAATAATGAATATCGTAATAATCCTTGTTTTTGTGTGTTTACTGACAAATTATCAGATTATACATGTGTGTTTATGGGTTTGAATTATTTTTATTTCTACTCCAATTATACCACATAAAAGATCACCTCCGTGACCGTAGATCGTTTTAAAGAAGTCCAGATTTGAATTCATTTCTTTGCAATCTAGTGCCTCACATTGCAATCTTGTGACTAAAACTTACTACGTACACATGAAGGCCTATACGTCTGAAGGCCTATACGTCTATATAACTCTTTGAAATATGAGGAAACTTTTTGCACAAAACCAATTCTCTAACAGCGTTAACAATTTCATTTTCCTTATTAATTATGTAATTATACTTTCTCGTACATGTGGGATAAACAAAGTAAGTTAGGAGAATTGAATGTCGAGTTTTAGACCGATTTATACATTTGCTGGTCCCTTATATCGAATAGCGATTTTTTGAAAGGGCCTCTATTTTTGGGGAGTACCTCTATCCAACAAAGTCCACGAGTCCACCTGCTGCACAAGTTAACTGGTGGGAACAAAGCAGTAATTAGAGATGAGCACCGGTGTGACTCGTAAGCCCGCACTATGTACCCCTTGTAGCGCTGCACTCGAACAGAAGGAGCCACTGTTGAAGGTCTCTCTCCTCTTCTCAGGTGTTAGCGGGGCAAGAATTTACGGAAAGTTCTGTCACCTTTTTCTAGCGAAGTCGGCGAGACCACGCCAGGCACCGCTAATACCTGAGGAGAGGACTCCGGGGACAACTCCGTCAGAGAGCAGTGCTCAAAGCTTCAAACACATGCTCGCTCCTACGTCACCACGCTTTGAAGAAAAGGTAATGCATGATGGATGGGAAACGCCGTTACGCCACAGAACATAAATAAACCATCATGCCAATGCGGGTCTCGAAACCTCGATCCATCGGATTTATCTCGCTCCTTGCAGAAGTGCTTTAGCGGCCTCTGTTTTCCAGGTACTCTCGTAATACATTGAAACGTACATACGTCTCGTCATCATTGGTATTGTAGATACACTATTTATATAGTAATTATTATTAGAGTAGAATCATTTGTCGAAAGTCATAGGGACTTACGTGAATCGTGAGTGATGAGAGTTTGCGTTTCTTGGTTATGCTGGATAATTCTAAAATCTCTCTCTTTCCACTCGTTTCACATTCCCTGGTAAGCAATTTCATTTGAAAATGAACCTACAGTACGACAGCACTTAACACAATACTTAAGCACGCTGCAAACGTATTTTAGAGATGTTGCGAGAGAACAATGACAGAAATGCAATTTAGGTAAAATGGAGTTCAGTGCTTGTTTCAGAAATATAGGACACATTTGAAAGAACACACACACACCAAAGAAACTGAATTGTGGTTAACACTCGTATGACTACCATAAGGTTTCATTGTTGAAATGACTACCGATTATTTCATAAGCTCATACATTTTCTGCGTTTCGCTTCGGGCCTTTTTGCATTTACATATTTTGGGAACATTTGTTGAACTCAATTTTCCGATGGTTTGACTCGATAAGGAACGACCTGAAATAAGTGACTTCGATTATGAAGGTCATTTCAAAGAACATTGACTTGTGAGGGTCGAATGCAAAAACAATGTTAATGAATGCTATGAAGTTAATGAATTTGGGATTACTTAATTAAAAAAACACATTTATTAACAATTTCCAATTTTTGCGAATCTATTGTGGGGATAGTTCCCTGTTACCCCAGAGCAGAAAACTGTGAATTAAAAATGTTGTAACAAGTAATAACTAGAGACCGAAAAAATATGTAGTATAAAACGTCAAAATATGTAATAAATATGTAAAATCGGATATAATATGTAATATTAAAATACACTAACAATAAAATACATGTGCGTAATACGAAGTTAGATTGATAAGAACTGCTCACTTCACATCATACAACTTTCTCGTCAGTAGAAAAAGCCTCCTCTATTGTAATACAGGACCGTAGTTTAGCAGCCGGACTAATCGCAAAAGAAGCCAATGCACAAACTGGCCAGATCTACGACCAGCAAACATACACTGCAGCATATTCATCGATGTATTATATGTCAGTGATCGCAAATTTTTCTCCGAAATTAAGGCTACGGATCACAAAACGCGGTGTCAGTGATGATTTGGACACTCAGATTTCCCCAATAATGAAGGAAAAATGCTGATATTTAACAAAATACATCTTTTCATAAAAAATATGGAATTAAGTAGAAGAAAATTGATAAAATAAGAAAATATATTGTGAAAATAGCAAAATATGTAAAATATGTAATATAGTACTAAATATGTAAAAATATGTAATAAAAAAATTCGATATTGTGTTAGGAGGGCTATGATTCGCCAAGATTATAATTTTGAGAACGGTAAGTAGAAAGACAAAAAATATGTAATTACATAAAAATCCGGTCTCTAGTAATAACTTTATAAACAATCAAAATGTACGCTGTACATCCGGGGATGGTACCGCAATTTTTCTCTGAAATTAACATCGTAAAATAACAATTTTAACAAGAAATGCAAATTTAATTGCTAAATACCTTAATTGTGGATACGATGTTAAATCTTGTAAACACTGATCTTTGACTACTATTACCACAGTATACTTCGCCAATACTTTTCGCTCCCAAATACGAATACGAATTTCTCCGATTTGGTGCCGGCATCGCACATTTCATTGCCCCATCTCGATTTACGAGATTTGTTCACATACTTAAATCATTCTGCGTTGAAAAGGGATAATTTTCAAATGATTTTTCGCAAGTAAAGATGGATTATGTGAAAAAATGTAATTTAACGTTTTCAAAGCCACCACATCTGTTGCAAATGAACGTTAACTATACGTGCGCTATACAGCCGGGATAGTCGTATGAAATAAAGGATGCTGTATTAGGTTATTATTTCTCGTCTTGTTTGTAATGGATACAGGATACTATAATTTTGGAAATTGTATTCTTCTAATCCCTTAGTATTCCCATGGAAGGCACTCCTCAGCGAAAGAATCGCGGAAGATTAATTTTGGCAATTTTCAAAGATTTGCAATTTTTCAAAGTTAAGGTCTTCATGAAAACTTTATTTACACCAATTTCCATTTCGCGAACAATCTCAGAAGGAAATTCGCTACAAGGGCGCAGCCCCTAATTGTCTCTCACCCGCGCGGCCAACATTCTTCGGCTGCCTCCCCCCTCAAAGCCTCTCACGGCAGTCCAGCACGTCTGCTTATTGAAAACACAGATGTACAGGCAATTAAACAATTCTCGTTGAGCCCTCTCTGCCGCGAGTGCCGAACCGCCGCTACCCATTGTACTGTAGCCGGGGAATGGACGAAGGAGTCATTACTGAGGGCTGAGCCTCCACCGGCGCGCGGCTGGTAGCTCACGCCTCCATTGACCGTCTACCTGCCCCTCTACTCAGCCTTCGGCCAGATGTTTACAAAACGTTTCTAGAAATCGCTATGTGCCTCCTTCACCAATATTCGCGCTGAAAGCATTTCGCTGACAAAGGTGCACATGCTGGCGGCCGCTCGCGTCTTCTCTCAACCGGCGCACCGCGGTTCCCGTGGGAAACATACCCAAACATTGCTAACGTGACACCTCAAGTGCCGCGCCTAAGTCACCAGACACACTCCAGACAATAACAGCAAATAGCGAGCAACTCTCGTGGCACCCTGCGTCTCACCGCATGTCATAGGCTAGCTGTTAATGTCACGTGACTCTATCCCCTCTCTGCACTCGGAAACATACGCTAAATAAATACGGCAACTTCGCTCCCACGCGACACTATTCAGTCACTATCACTACTACTTCTATCAGTCATTTCTACGCTACTACTGAAACTTTTACAGTCACTACTAAACTACTACAGTCAACTAGCTCAGTCAAACTATTACCGTCAACTTCTACAAGCAAGGCTACCAACAGCCAACTTCGATAAGTGCTACAACTTCACTGCTGTTGCTGAGCATTATCGTACGCCTACGCAATTCACTTGCTAACTTACGCATCAGCCTACAACAGTACGAGACAACTATCATTGACACCTTGGTCAATACTTTGGACGAGTGTCAATACTCGCTCTACTCGTTAGACAGCTTGCAAACGAGTCGGCTGTTCTTGGTTTGCCTATCAAGGATCCGGCAATCAATCAGCGCGGACAGCAGGCGCGATCTACATTCGGGCCACCAGTGAATCAACCTTCACGTGGCCAAATCTACACTGACGGGGCGCTCTAGTCAGGCCGAGTACGTGCCCGTTGTGCCATCCAGGCCGCCAGGCGTATCATCTGCAGCCAATCTCAGCAGAGCATATACACTCAGCCGTCTGACCTGGGTTGGTGCTTGCTGTACACCATCATCAATCTGTAAGTAAAAGTGAACTTCAAGAAAGAAGAATCTTAAACTGTATAAACATTCATTGGTCCTCCGGCTTACTGATAAATCACTAATTTGTACAATTAACTATTTTCAAGGATTTAACTTAAATTCATTCACAAGTGTACCCTCGTGGAAACAAAATTTCGCGTTGAAAATGCCTTGGCCCACCGGCTTGATAGAGATGGACATCCCTGACCGCCAACAGCGATATCTACAGTTGGGTTTGAAAACTACGTTTTCTAGACCGAACTATGAAGATTAAATGTATTTGATTACAGAGCTTACAAAATATTTTAACGCTCATTGAGAGCTCACAGTAGTAGTACAGAGCTAAAAGACTTCCGTGATTCCTACCCATGAAAGTAAATTGACATTAATTTTCGTATACGTAATCTTACATTCAAGTTTCATTAATTTAAAATGTGTTGTTACAAGAAAGGCGCGAGAGTAGCGAATACACAGCAGTGCCAAAGTGTTGTTCCAGAACTGGAGAAGTGGCAGGTTCGATTCCCGATCTAGATATATTTATTCATTCTACATTGCCACAAGATCGTCTAAATTACAACATTCTACATTTGTCTTGCCAATGTTCTGCATAAAGCACCCAAAATTTGCATTCGCAAACAAGGCGAATATTTGAATTTTGAAGAAATTACATATTTGACGATTATGTAATTTTGACTTAGTAATACAATTTGTATAAAAAATTAACATAGTAAATAATAACTAGTAATAAGCAAAATACGACTGCTTCTAGTATTATTATACAACTATGCTAGGGATGTCTTTCTGCTTGCTACAATTTTATAGGTAAGAAGAGAGTTGAATAAACTCATCTCTTTTGTTGGTGGACATTATCGATTTTCTCCCTTTCTGAGTATCAGGCCTCAGAATTTCAACTGTCCGTTGTAGTTACGACTGCAGGTCAAAATGAGATAGGCATGCAGCGTTGCCTTTCGGTACTGAAAGAAAAATCCATATTTTCACTCACAACCAAGCAAACGGAACTTTCAACCCCCATTCATTTTTCGACCACGCTCACCATGCAAACGAGAGCGAGTTATCGCATTAGTGGAAGAGAGACACCTATTTGTCTCGGAGGTGGCGCTTTTGGTTTCCTTATTAGTCATGTGTTCCCTATGTTCCCTAGAATAAAATAAAAATATACTCGTACAGAAAATAGGAAAATACAAAATAAAGATATTTAGTAGAAGAATAAACTATGATTTAAAATAAAAATAAAAATTTAATTACGCTAAGAAATGCGTACTGCAATAAGTTAATTTGACAAAAAAATCACGAATAAGCAAAGCGTCTTTCACCGGATTCGATCCTGCTGTCTAAGATGCCGGAAGAAAGCTTTCTATCATTGAGCCAAACGAATACTGTTATTTTACAATTCATCGGATTATTTATTATGCCACATTTTGGTCAATGTTTGAAAATCCTCCGAGATGTTTAGATATTTATGAATAATGCTGATATGTGGCATGTCGTTTATTAAACGGAATTAAAATATAGGGGGATTTAGAGATTTGTTTTACTTCAATATTCTGAGTATATTCTTCCCACAAAAACGATTGGGTGACAGATCTTGGAAAGTAATTCATGTTCGAGTTGCTAGAATTCTTTCTTGTAAAGTGATTCCCTTCCCGTGGTATCTTCTCTTGTGTCTTCCCGTTGATGGTGGACATTTTTTATTTTACGAGCGCAATAGTCAGTTTTCGCGCTCCATGATATAAAAAAAATAATTTTATTCGTGAAAAAGCGGTGTTTATATTGTATTCTGAACACTTTTGCCCGCAACATCTGTCAGCTGAATTTAGCCAGTGAGAGACCAGATATTTCTTAGGGAGATTTTTACTCATCATTAAGGAGAGGATTTTTATGCACTAAAAAATCTTGAAATATACTAGTAAAAATATGCATTTATGATCTAAAAATTCTGAAATATGCACTTTAATATACAATTAAAATTAACAATATTTCATTTTCTCTATAAACCTTTCTTGATAAAAATCAGAAGAGGCATGTTTGAAACGAAAAGACATACAATTTTTGTGCAAACATAATACAATTTGGCGTTCTTCGCGGGAGAAATAATTGAAGTAAATATTCACTTTAGTGAAACACAATATGTCTTGTTGTATTTCTTCTGCCTGGTTTACAAAATAAGTTATCAAGAAATATCCTAAATTTGCACAAATATTTTATCATCTTTATAAAAAAATCAAACTGTGACAAGGTCTTTCGAATCAATGAACGTTCACAAATAAATAGGTTTTATGAAATTATTAAACGTTTTATAGATAAGTCTCTATTTTAAAGAAATATGCAAAAATTCTATAAATACAGAAATACGCAGCAACAGGAAAAATCGGGCAAATATGCACTAACATATTAATCCATACAGCATATTCTAATCAAATGTCAAGAAATTTCACGTAGCTATGCATTGATTCAACGGACAAAAATAAGCAAAATCATAGAAATTCGCTCCTTATTCATCACGTAGTGCTCCCAAGGTTTCTTCAAATTTCGTGTGTGGAGTGATTTCGTTGACGTGTGAACGACATGCAGGTGGCACGTCGCACACTCCCGCGAGCCTACTTTGTGAATCGAACCCTACAGCACGAGCAAAATGTAAGCATTTTTTATGTTCTTATATTTCACTGACATTTCTAGTTTAATTTTTTCAATGTATTTTATATGTATTATTATTATTTTAATTTGGTGTTCATTTTTCTAAAAAATTGGCATTATATTGTTGCAGGTCTTAAAGTATTCTGAAGAATTCTGAGGATTTCTGTATCTGACGTTGCTTGAGTGTGTGGTGGCGTTACCTTTGATACCTTTCACCGTATAGTGTCAATAACACAGGGGAACATAAGTCAACACAGAGTTACATAACATTTATCAGTGATTTCGAAGATGAAAACTAAAAATCTTGCTCTCTTTCTATCAAGATTTGCTATCACAAATGTTAAAAGTGTGACAGTCAATGCTTGTGTTTTCTCTGTTTATTTTGAAATAAAAACAATTATTATATTATTTTGTTTTGATGTGGTTTAGAATAAGAAAAATCTTTAAAAAACGAAAGCAATCTCTAGATGCATTTAATGCCAATGCTATTGAAATTAATGCAGAATTGTTCTAACATTGCGAGTATCGGCGGGTTAAGTGTTAACATTAAATTTTTACGTATGTTGATTGTTTCACGTCATTTGGGGAATTTCTCTGTTTAGTTTTTATACAAAACAATTTTTTTAATGCCTTGGTGTTTTTGGTCCTGGTTATGCTGGCTAAGCTCTTTTAGAAATCTCCAAAAAGTCATGGGCAGTCCGAACTCTGCCATGCGAGCTGAAACATTATAAAAAATGTGCGCGCGGTGCAGGGTTAAAATCTATTCTTATCTCCACACAATATTACGACTATTTTTAATTTCAAATACAAGTGATCAATTTTCTAATTTCTTCAGAATTGATATATTCGCCTTCTTCGCGAAAGGGAATTATGACTGATTTGAGCATAACATTGTCAAGTAAAATGTAGAATGTTTTTAATTTAGACGATCTTGTGGCAATCTAGAATGAATAAAATATATTCCTAGACGCGGAATCGAACCCATCACTTCTCCAGTTCTAGAACAGCAGTTTTGCAATGAGCTGTCTATTCGCTGCTCCATTACTCTTCTTATAACAACACATTTTGAATTAACGAAACGTAAATACAAGATAACATATACAAAAATTATTGTCAATTTAGCTTCATTGTTATTAATCATGGAAGCCTTTTACCTCTGTACTACTACAGTTAGCTTTCAATGAACGTTAAACTATTTTATATGCTCGCTAAACAAATAAATTTAATCTTCATAGTTCGGTCTAGAGAACGTAGTTTTCAAACCCACCGGTAGATCTCGTAGTCGTCGGGCAGGGATGTCCATCGCCATCAAGCTCGCGGGCCACGGCATTTTCGACGCGAAATTTTATGTTTCCACGAGGGTACATTGCCTTTCATTTGCCTCAAAAGAAACAATCCCCCGAACCCGTACTGATCCTGTATGTAGTTGCATACGCAGCAGGGCACCGTGTTGCATCTACTACACCATATTTATAAGCTTACTTTTCTCTACTGGACGAAAAAAGCAAACTTGGTCTAGACCATTGATTTCCAAAGTGTGAGTCCCTCCCCAAGGGAGACGCTGAGACTAGTCAAGGGGGTACGGGACACATCGAGCCATGGTATACCGGGCATACCCGAGGTCTTGGCGCGTTAGGAAGATACGAATTGTATTGTTAGTTGCCTTATTGCATTGTGTGATTTCTAACATGAGATTTCGTTCAAGATGAGCACAGAAAAAAACGAAAGTATTTCTATGTCTCCCGTTATTCACGTACAATGTTTTTTTACACTCTCCACCTTCAGCCTCAGCATCGGACTCATAACTTTTAACTCATAACTTTTAACTTTCATAACTTTATTATTATCCCGTCACGCCCCGTTTACTTCGCTAGGCACATGTCCTCACATCGCACTGTTATTTCTTTCTCTATTAACCAACACTATTGCACTTTCTATAGCTCATAGTCACTTTCTATAGCTCGGTGTTTAGTCGCCTATCTTCGTTACACTATTTTGTCTCCACCACTTTCTATGAAGTCTGAAGTCTAGTGATGGAATTAGTATTAACATTTGCGTATTCCGCAGGTTAGTTATTTTTCTGCGATTTTTGTTTGGTACATGGTAATATGATTATTTGTCTGAAGTTTAGATGCCCTTTATAAGCAATTGCAAGCAGTAATTAACTCTGGGAAAATTCATCGAAAAACAAAGTGTTTGTAACAAATTTGTGTTGGTAAGTCTCTGGCTCGCTGGTAAGAATATATTCCGTGATTTGGTTAACTTTTGTCTGGTATTGCGATTTTGGTGCGAAAACATGGCCGATTTTAGAGCATACTAGGCATAGTAATTAATTTAAACAACTTGTTATTAATTCAGTAGATGTCATGTGATGAGTCCTGTGCAAATATTTCTGTATTCCACCGAATAGATTTTTGTGTGAATATTTGTTTTAAGATAAACGTGAGAATGTCCTCGTGATGTTAAGGCCTCATTACAAACAATTGAATGCAGTAATTAATTCGTGAGACACTTAGTCAATAAATATAAAATGTTTTAACAAATTATTGTTAATAAATCAGAGGTCCGCTGGTCAAGTAAAATTATAAGATTTTTTAAAATTTTGTGACGATAAGCGGCATTTTATGTTAATGCACTGTGCGATTTTAAAACAACTGTCCGGCGTAATTTGTTTAAACAATTTATATTAAAATCAAATGATATCTAGTAATGGAATTAGTAGAAACATTTTAGTATTCCTCCGATGAAGAAACAATTTTACGATTTATTTATTTTTTGTATTTCTGTACATATTTTTAAATTGTTTAAACAAATTGTTGTAATGATGTTAAAATTGAGTAATTAAATAGTAATTAATTAATAATTTATTATTAATTTTTCTCATTTTTTTACTCTATTTTGTTTCGTGCTAGCTAGCTTCACTCTGAAGCTAGCTGACCCTCGTTTTTTTAGAAAATGTCTGGTGTAATTAATTTAAAATTATGATAATTAAAGAGTAATTAATAAGTACTAAATGATGGCATATTGTTTATTGTGGTACGCTATGGATGGCTTGTCATCTTCAGAGAGGTGATAATCTTCAACAAACCTTTAGAATCAAGAAACGCATATCCAAAATTCTAGTAAATATAACTGGGTGTCCGTTCTGGGCAGATTGATGAATGATTTGGGCTTTCATAACTTAATTACGCAGCAACAAAATCCAAATGTAATAAGAAATAGTATTCCCTCGATTGTTTTAACAATTGTAGGTAAAATCTTTATGGACGATACGCGTAGAATCATGAATTCATCAACCATAGAATATATCGAGAAATTAGGGATTTGAAATCTACAGAAACTGAGAAATACCTAACTTTGGTTCTTCCTGTTATGTTCATAAAATAAACTCTGCACGCACATTTAACAATTATTTATTTATACATATGTTACAATCACAATCGGCCTTAACGCCATTCACGGGCAATCTCCAATGCCCTGTCTCTCATATCCCGGGCAATCACCAATGCCCTATTCCCTGCATCCCGGGCAATCACCAATGCCCTCCGGGTGCTGCGTCTGCCTCTGGACGCTCCATACTGCTGCTGCTGCTTGCCGTTACTCCATGACGGCATACGTTCGGCGGCTGACTCTCCGGTTTCAGCTCGTACACTCCGTAGTGCCTTCAGGGCTTACTCCCAACTGCCGACTGCTTCTCGGGGTGCCGACCGGCTCCTTTTAAAGGGCCGGCGTCCGGCGGCGAGACTCGCTTCATGGCTCGAGCCCGCCGAACCGTGGCTGCAGCTAGTTGCTGCCGCCGCCGGCTCCCGCCAGGGCGCGCTGCCTTGGCGCGCTGCCTTGGCGCTAGCGCGCCACATCCAAAGTTATGTGCGCCGCGACCAGGCGCGACATAACACTTCCCATTTCCATTTCTAGAGTAGTCGCTCAAATCGATATTGAAATATACCTTTATCATCGTCTCATCAAGAGTGTGGTTGTAATTATGGCCTGTTCCAAATTTATATTAAGATTTGGGCGCCAGAAACAGGTTACATTAATTACTACCAAAGTTTTCCCATCTAATTTAAATAAAATTGTATAAACATCCAGCTAGCTTGGGTCGATGGGTCCGGATACAAATACTCGCTATCGCCTCGATAGCCGATTACCTGATCTGCCAACTATACAGTATGGCGTGGAATCTGAAATGTAATAATTATATGCTTCCAACTAATTAAAGATTATGATTGACAAATGAAAACTCCTTTCATTTCCAAAGAACAAAATTCAATAATTTATTTAACGTTAAGTTTTAACAATTAATTTTATGGTCATGACCTTTTAAATACGTTATCTCTTTCGTACTGCAGTATTTCTTTACCGTTTTGCTTGCCGACGCTCCGTAGTCGCTTCTCACTTGACCGTTGTTGGTTCCAAGTTTCGCTTCTTTCTTCCGGTCTTGCGCTGCTGCTGACACGACCAGTCCACACTGCATAAACTATTTATCGGTTCTTATCCGATGCTCCCGGTTCCTAATCTTTCCCACTGGTTATGTAAAACATTAAAGTTCAACTGCAATATCCGAAAAACTGTGCAAGTCCTCCGCGAATTCACTTCTGGCAAATAATTCTCAGAGTCCGAAAAAAACTATTAGTTCTCTCACAAAAAAATATACAAGTCTCACTTTCCTAATATAATGTCCGCAAACGATCTTTACACCACGTCATCTACTATCAAAATCCGCGATCTTCACTCCACGACACCCAGAATCAGAATGTTCTGTTCAATGCGTTCTTTAACCCTTTATGGTTCGGTAAGCGTCCCTCATTCTATTTTTTCAAAACACAGCGGCAAAATTAGACTGTCTAATCTTCACTAGCCAACCCGTGCGTCTCTTACGAACCCAAGTAGCCACGAGCCCCGTCAGTCATTCGTTTTTGAACCAATCACATCTTATTTTCTTTAGCTATCTAGCCAGCGTCCTGACATCTTCAAGGCCTGTGTACAGTTTGTTGAACTTGCCAACCTCTGCGCTGTCGTTGCTAAGGCCGTATACCGCCATATTGCATACCCATTTATCCACCCCATGTACAGCTAATATTATTGAATAAAATTTGTAATATTCTGGTATATCACAATATATATCACAATGACAAAGAAATCAGCATCAATAGTAGAAATATATGGCACAAAATAGACTCAGATTCAATCTGCTCACTATGTAATATGAATACTTATGAAAACATAAAACACATTTTTTTTATGTGAAAGCCCTTAAAGAGCTTAGAGTACCAAACCAAAATGATGTATTATCCTTTCCAAATTGTCTCATTAAACTAAACTCTGAAAGGTCTAAAACTCTGTACAATGTTATTTCATCAATTCTGAAATTACTAGCATTTATTATCAACGAAGAGTTCAAACTCAATAGAGATTAAGAGTTCAATATTATGTTATTGTGCTACTATATTATATTCATTTGCTGTGTTATTTTTATTGAATCTTGTTCTAACTACCTAATGCTATTAGAAGCTATTTGTAATAACATTTTTTATGATAGATTTGTGAATATACAGCAATTTGTAATAGGTTAACCCTGTAAACAAATTACAATGAAGTTGAATTATTTATAGTGAAATTTCGCCGCCCCCTGGGGCAGGCAGCATCTGCCGTCTCCACTATGCTATGCCACTGCTACTATGTTATCACATAATGAAGTTGTGATTACAAGAAACCGTTTTCTGTTCGAATTTTCGAAGTTCAACCTACGGCGTAAAAGTTCGACTGATGTTGATTCACGTAGATCAGTGATGTCATGGTATCATACCGGTGGCAGTGACACGCTTCGTGGCACCGTGGCATGCTATGAGCTTCTTCATGTAACAGCGTCGGGAAAGAAAACTATCACTAGTAACTGATTTCCGAAAGCAGTGTAATATAATTTTACAAGATAGTCGAAAAATCACAACTTCCAAACTTAATAGATAATGCTGCTCGTGTAATATCTATGTATGATAGCACATATATCTGTAAACCAGCATTTTCAATAATGAAATTGCTCAAAAACAAGCACGGGGTTATATAAATTATTGAAAATTTCAGAAATAGTTTACGAATATGTATCTCAGGATCTCTAGAATCTGACTTTTCCAACGTGGAATCGAAAGTAAATAAGAATATATGCACAGAAAAATAAAAATATAAATAAAAATAACAATAGCAAACATTTTTAAACTTATTTATCTATATCCCGCCTAATCGTATTTTAAATACAAAGATAAAAAGCGTTCAGAAAACTTTGACTACTTACTACTCTCTCGTGGCGAGGTGATCAACTACATGTGGAAAGGTGATTTCGTCGTGATACTCTTGCCACGGACTCCCGCTCGTGCCATCAATCTTGGCATCACTGATGTAGACGAACGCCTGCTGAGAAATACTTACTGATATTCATGGAGAGGACACTACGGATTCATGAAAAGCGTTGCTCCTAGCGCGTGGCCGAGAGCAAGAGAGCAGTGTGTTGGAAATTGCACGCCAAACGTATTGAAACAAAATTAATCAATGAAAAGGATTTGAAGTAGTATTGGGCGTCAGAACTTCTAGATATAGCGGACATGATGATGAAACATGATACTAAATTCCATCAGGTGAACCCTTTGTATTGCGTAACATGCAAACAAGCATAAGGGATACGGCAACACATTACGGCTTGCGCGAACTGGACATTTTGAAGTCGCGGGTTTGATACCCGCCGAAAATTGATGTGATGTGTTTAAAATCTGTGAGTTTGTGACGCTTGCTCGAACATATGAGGCGAAAGAACATTAGAAACTATTTTGCAAATTTAAGTTCCTGGCACCATATATAGTTTCACAGGAAACGCTTGGGACAGAACGCAGTAGGGACTACACCCAACTGTTAAATCGGTGTATCACTTTATTGCAAATCATAGGACAGGAGTTATAATTAGATTTCTGCTAAATTTGTTGACTCTTATAACACAATAGCTCAGAATGAATATTTGGTGAGTAATTTTAAATAATTTACTACAGTCATAATATAAGGGGCTGAATGAGAAAGGATCATGATCAAACTTTTCCATTAGCTGGTTAAAAGGTCTGAGTGTTTGTCGCAATACATTTTGTGTAAGAGCAAGGTGACGCAATTGTGTCCAGAAATGTCGAAAAAACAGCTATCAATCGGAGATCCAAGGTCCCAGGTTGTCCTCGTTACGACAATAACACAAACAGATTCTATCATCGAACCGGCCGTCTTCTAAGATGAGGTGAGAATATTTACTACTAAAACGGAATATAATGAATAAATGCAATTGTACAATTTTGTGGGGATATATTTGTTGGCATGGAATTTCTCAAAAAATAATTTAATGACGACTTGCCACGGTCAATTATTCAATATCACCATTTCAAAACAGTCAACACTTCACTTTATTAGCCTCAAACTATTGCTATAGCGTCGCACCAACTTAGGGCTAGCTTCATTATCTAAACCGGAAGAATCATCGAAATGAAAAATTGAACCAACAACACTGAATCGTAAGGCAAAGAATATGTCACGGAGCTATTGTTTCAAATATTTTAATTTTTAAACAAATTGAACAATATTTGATTATTTAAAATGAACAATGTGAGTTTTTACTTTCTCATAAACTTTGTATATACGTAGTATAAAGCTATATATCTGTGGGGAAAAACGACAATTTTTCGACAAAAAATTAATTTATTATATAACTGATTTTTTTACAAAACCTGTTTCTGTCTTTGTTATACTTTGGATAATTGAATGACACCGATAAATGAGCATTAAACATTAAAAAATAATGTAATATAAGTAAAAGCGGCAAAATACAACCCAAAACTATATATTTCGAGCGGGTTTTGCGTTTGCTTTCCCCGCTACAGTTCTACATTTCTTTCTGAATAAGGAGGGGAAACGAAAGCGGAGCCAGGGGAGGTTGCTTATGCCCCAAGGAGCGCCTGGTTTTCCGTGCGGGTAAGAAGTGTGAACGCATGTTGTCACGCCTGATTTGGAGCGACATTCTCTAACCTTAAGCTTCGAACGATTAAATGTAATTGTTTTCCAGAACATAGTGAGATCAACTATTCAGAAATCGAACAGCAAGAGGCATATTCTCAATATATGTAACCAATTTAGAGCAATGATTGTGCTAAATTTCTTAGGGAAAAAATCATCAGCAGTGATTTAATACTAAATATGTTGTGAAAAAATGCCATCCCTATTTAGGCAAATCATGCATTATTTAATTTTAAATACTGATGAAAACTGATACTAGATTGAGAGCGTAGGCTGATACTAGATTCCATCAGGTGAACCATTTGTATTGCGTAACATGCAAGCAAGCATAAGGGTTACTGCAACACATTTCGGCTTGCGCGAACTGGACATTTTGAAGTCGCGGGTTTGATACCCGCCATGTGCCGGAAATTGATGTGGTGTTTAAAATCTGTGGGTTTGTGACGCTTGCCCGAGCGCAATCCATGGACTGATTCATCAGAGATAAGTGATTTCCATGATGGCTACCTGGCGATTGCTGAAACAGCATCCTTGAATAAGATCCTCGGCCCGCGCGCGATCCTTCCTTCCCAATTCTGTTTCATTCCCCATCCTCAGGACTAAGCAATGGACTGATCACCCACCCTCAAATGGCCTGGCTCACATAAACCTCGAAAAAATCTCCGTCTACTGTCGGAGACAGACAAAAAACTGTTAAAAACTCCTGAGAAAGAAAACGAAGGAGAATATGCAATTGTATGGATCAACTCTTACATAGCAAACACTTGTCTTTGATTGTGTTCCAGGGTGATATATCTCATGATATTGGCCAAGATAACATATTCTCAGTTTGGATCAGGAACATCGGGGCGCCAGCTACTCGTCAGGGAAATCTCCGCCGTACACTATAACGTGGAGACATACTTATCAAACGTGAGAAGATTCCTTACATGTTTGGACGACCCTACACTTCCTCAGGTAATATATTAGAACTATATAAATGTTTATAAATATAAATACACGTCCAAAGCTTTTTAAAATGTGTTGCTCTTGCTTTATCCATTCGGAAAATATGGAGGTATTCAGAAACGTTCACTGTCAAAAAGGGAATAACAAATCTAGTAAAATTTAAATACATGAGAAAATATTGAATTTCTAGAATTTTTGTTTATTCTTAAAAATACGTGTATAAGCGAAAGTTTTGATTGTTTTCATGGACAAAGAAGATTCCAAATTTATTACTTGAGCGCATTTAGACAGAAACAACTAGTGGTGCTACAGAATGGCAGACATTCTCGTATTAGTTTTCTATTTCCTTGGACCAGGGCTAGCTATTCGGAAATGTCACATACTTGTGCCATCTGTCATCTACCGCCGCCCAAAGTACATTTTTTTAACGTTTTCTTAATTTTTCGGCTTCCAATTCGTAGAACAGGAATATTAACTTTAGAATATTAAAGAACACTAAAACTTCGTTCTAAATGGCAATATTCTTTGAAAAATGTGGAGCCGTTTTTAAGACAATGGCGTTTAAGCGCTACTATAAATGCAAAATTTGAAGCTCTCACAGAAAGTTTTTGAGTTTTCGAAACATTTCAGTAAAGTCATTTGAAGCACTTTAACTTACAATAGTATTTACAAAATGATGGTTCTGTGCATATTAACAGTGTGAGAGATCTTTCAAAAAATTGCATTTGTGTAATTTTTTAAAAAACAAAAATATACCTCAAACTGAACTTTACGTCATATTAAAAGAATACAATTAGCATTGAAAAGTTTGGAGGAAACATTTGAAGCCATTTGTGGGAATACGACGTTTGACCGTTCACGAAAATGCGGAATTTTGAGCTAGTTTTCACAGAAAACGGTTGAGTTCTCAAGAAACTTTACTTGACATTACTCAAACAACACGTACTCGTAAATATAATAATGTAAACAAATCGCCACTAATGTAAATAAGCGGCGTGAGAGACAAGTCTTTTGTCTTGCTTGAAAAATGATAAGAATAGAGCAATATTGCAATTATGTCATTTTATAGAGCACATTCATCACTATGCATACCAAAAGTTTAAAGAAAGTAGTAGCGCTGCAGAATGGCACAGGATTTCCCGTATTAGTTTTCTATTTCCTTGGGTAAGAGCTAGCTACTTGAAATTGGCCCATACTCGTGCCAGCTGTCATGTATCGCCACCCAAAGTACATTTTTTGACATTTTCTTAGAGAATCCCCCTGAAAGATCGGTTACAATATATATATATATATATATATATATATATATATATATATATAGAGAGAGAGAGAGAGAGAGAGAGAGAGAGAGTTCTTACATAAATGTTTATAACAAAAATGGAAAATTTTGTATCAACCCTTGTTTGCATGTATGCTTAACTCGTTTTATAGTCGTACCTGTGGTTTTAAATTGTTGGTTATATAGCTAAGAATTTATAAAATTTTGCAGAATTCCATAAATTTGTGCGCATGCGAGACAATTCAAAACCACAAGTAGAGACAATTTCAAAATTCAAATTTTCAATTAAATTCAGTGTAAATTAATTGGATAAATAAATTAAATTTGTATAATTAATTTTGTAAAATTATGTAACAATTCAACTGAAAAAACAAGTAAGAAGTCAATTTGAAGAATTTTTGAATAAGGAAATTTTTGAAAACGTGACACTAAAACTACTTGCTCCACAGTTGTAATAATACCTCTCTTGAATGTCCACTATTTTACGACGCGGTGCAGAGATTCTTTTCTTATATTAAAACAATTTTAATGTTTTTAATTAAACCATAAAACCATTAAGTTAATTTTTTTCAATACAATTTTGTTCTCATGTTTCAGAAAAAAAAACACTGATTTTTTCCAGTTTATGTATTTCTACATCGTCCCGGAGAGGGATTATAATCTAATTTTCATTTTAATATTCGTGTCGCTTTGACGGCTCCCTTGTTTTGGGCTTCAAATTTATTAATATTTTGCCGTATTCCCAATGAGATAAGTGTATTTACAACATAATACATACAGAGATATAATTTTAAAAAACTGTCTTCTTTCTTTGATGTGCACAGGTAACTCTAATTCGATTTGGTGATATAACACGTCCCTGGAGTACGGCAGCGTCTGTGCATGCAGCAGGCCTCCCAATGACGGTAGAACCACAAGCTACTCGAGCAAGTATTCATGTCCTTACTGTACTCTATCTGGACATACGAGGACTCGACAGAAGTTTGTCATCCTTTCTACCGATTAATTCCCTCAGTGTTTTCATAGTATTGTATCTGGCTGCGGACCAGTTAGAAATGAAGTCACTGTATGATATAAACAAACAGATCTTTCTAAACCTTGGCACAACCCGAGTGATTCATGTGTTTGCAACTACGTCAGACCCAGATGTGTTTTTCACGAAGGCCCTCGATCCTGTGCGAAATAAGTGGTTTTATGAAGGACAGTCTCTGACAAATTTCTGTCAAGATCAACACGAAGGACGGCTCAGAAAATTGCCACGAAACACTGGATTTAATAATTTAAAGAACTTTGAATTCATGTTCATAATACGTGAACATCATATGTGGATTAACAGAAGAAGCGAAACACGTTATGGAGGAAGTGATATAAAATTCGCAGAACTGCTAGTAAAATTTGGTATGCATTGGGAGGTAGAGAGAACCAATATCAGGGAAGGTTGGAAGCATGATTTACAGATGCCTTTAAGAGGAATTGCCAGTTTATGGAACAGTACATACCTGGAGCTTGCTGAATATACTGCAGTTATAAAACAGGTAAATAATACTCTTCAAAGAATGGAAAACAAGGGATAAAATGAAAGATAGCAAGATGGGAACCTCGAAGCAAATAGACTCCAATCTGTAGTCCTTGGATTTATTTTCTAAAACTCAACACGAGTGTCCCGGTGTTAAGTAGAGAGGGGATTTATATGCACAAGAAATGGCAAAAGATGTTGGCTTCTATGCTGTTGGGAATAGCAAAATATGCACGTGAAGGGAAAGTATGCATATTGCGACAGCAGGGTCGTTGTGCTGGGACGCCTGACGACTTAGCTGCCGGCTAGCTCAGCAGGCAGAAAGGTGTGCTGAAAATTTTGATGATGGTGGAAGTCGTTGTTAGGTGAAAATGAAAGTCTTGTAATCAGGTTAACAAAAGTGGCATTTATTCAGTAATGAGGCAATGGTCATGGTAATACCACTAAAATCGGCCAGCGTGCTCTCCTCCCCAATTCCAAAATTACACACACAAAGAAAATAACACTGATACAAAATTTAACATAAATTTACGCCGATTCTCTCTTGGCGGCCAAGCTCGGCCGAGAATCTTAGTTTATCTGTCTAATCAAAAGGCAATGCTAATTCCTCTTTCCAAAAGTTCGTTCCTTTTGATCATGGAGGCGCCTGAAGGGCGCAAAACAACAGCAGCGAATTAACTTACGAAACCAGCCAGCGGGTTGAACGACCTCTTCTCCCAGCTGCAGTGGTCTCGGGGGCCGCGCACTGATCACCGCCCGCGGGGGAGTGGGCAGCAACAAGAGCGGGCCGGCAAAGGCGGCTCGGTGAGGGCGAGCCGAGGTTGGTCCGACCAGTATCGTTGTGACGGGGTGGGCTGACAGAGGCACGGCGCAGCTCTCTCACAGCTACTCGCCAGCAGATAATGGTCACGCGACTGACATAATGGCTTCTGTATTTTCAGTCCACGCGTCCCGGAAGCAACCCTCACTCCGCACTCTGAAGATCGCAACAAGTCCATAAATGATCTTATCGTTCCAGTATAATGCGTTCGGGCACGAGTTTCGCATCAAGCACATTCTCTCTGCTATCCTGACTAAAAGTAAAGTCTGAAATTCACGTTCTACTGATATTTGGAGGCCGTGCACATATCCCCCCCTAACGAACTCGCTTGCTCTTACAAATCAAGATTTAGAAAAAATTTATCTCGCCGGCGCCAGACGCCGCGGCGAACACGACCTCGCTTCTTGACTGCCTCGTACGTTCCTGTCGGCGCCGTGCTCACGATGTCTTTCCAGTCTCTCTTCCCCCACCAAATTCACCCAAAATGTTCTAGAATTTTCCAGAATTATTTTTAAGCTTGGTAGCTATTGGCGAAAGGTTAGTGCGCCGCAAAATAATTTTGTCCAATCATCGGAGGTTTTTGAGCCGAGAACTGAGCGAAAAGTTTCCACTTGTTCCCTCTCGCACCAATCGTGTGTCAAACAGGGGTAGTAATTAATGGCCCGGGGAAGAACGGGAGAATCTCAAGGGAGGAGGCGGGCGAGGGGGGCAACGGGAAGGCACCGTCAGGGACAGGCGCGGGCGCGCGCGCGCAGCCCCTAACGTCACGGACATCTCCGCGTGTCTAATGGAGGGGGTGGCAAGCGGGAGTTCGGACAGAATCTCAGCGCCACCATGGGTCCTTTGTCGTGCTTTTTGAAAATATTCTTTTATTCGCAGTTATAATTAATTCGGTACCATTACAATATGCATAACCACTAAAATTAGAAATATTAAATGAAACAGGAAATTAAAAACACATCTTTTTTGTGTAAATTTCTATTTATTCTATATTTATTACTACAGTACCCAACCACCCACAGCCAAATATTTCTCCAATTTTTTAAGTAGTAGTTACCTTCTTTTTTCAAAGAGAAAGTTTTTTAAGCATGAAGTCTCCGTTTAAAGGTAGCGTTTTCTGAAGATCAGTAAGCAGAAATAATATGTTCTCTCTCTCCACCAAATAGTATTAGTTTTACAGCGTCAAATAGTATTAGAGAAAAGTTATATTAATCGACAAAGCAAATGCGTTGGAATGAAAACGCATAAACATTTTCTTGAAAACGACACCAAATATTTCAACAAAAATTGCCATTTAGGGCAAGGTTTAACTGTTTTTTATATTCTTAAAATAATATATTTTCTACTATTAGAAAACCGACAAATTAACAAAATGTCAAAAAAATGTAGTTTGGGCGGTGATAGATGGCAGCTGTCAAGAGTATTGGCAAGTCCGAATAGCTAGCCGACACCAAACGAAACAGAAAACTAATATGGGAAAATCTGTGTAATTCTGTAGCACCACTAGTTTTCATTAAAAAAGAGATTTATGCATTTCCTGTATATGTACATGTGTGAAAAATATGTGCAAATTACTTGTGTATACAATTATGTTCACTAAAAAATTGGCCTATTTAAATTAAAATAACCTCAAACTTACATATATCTTCAACGAATATCATCCAGTGGTGCTAAAGAATGGCACAGATTTTCCCGTATTAGTTTTCTATTTCCTTCGGTCTCGGCTAGCTCTTCGGAATTCCAACATACTCGTGCCACCTGCCATCTATCACCGCCCAAACTACATGTTTTTGACATTTTCTTAATTTTTCGGTTTCCTAATGGTAGAACGGAAACTTTAATTTTAGATGATTAAGAACACATAAACCTAGTTATAAATGGGAATTTTCTCTTACAAATTTTGTGCCGTTTTAAAGAAAATGGCGTTTTAACGCTACTAAAAATGTGAAATTTGAAGCTCTTTTTCACAGAAGATTTTTGAGTTTTCAAAATACTTCATTTCAAGTCATTTGAAGCACAGACACTCACAAATATAATAATGTTTACAAATTGCTGGTAATGTGCATATTAAAGATGTGAGAGAACTTTCAAAAAAATTACAATTATGAAAAAAAATTCCTCAAGATAAACCTCATGTCATATCAAAGAATGCATTTAGCACTATTGGATCGAAAAGTTTGAAGACATTTTTTTAGCCATTTATGAGAAAATGGCGTTTGAGCTGTTGTGAAATTGAGGAATTTTGAGCTACTTTTCACAGAAAACGGTTGTGTTTTCGAAAAACTGTACTTGCCATTATTTAAAGCACGTGTACTCATAAATATAATAATGATAATAATCATAATAATCATAATAAATAATAAAAGCCCAGCTAATGTAAAATTGTCGACGTGAGAGACAAGTAAAAAATATTATATTTTTGCAAGTTTTGAAAAAACAGAAGAATACAGCAATATGGCTTTTATGTCATCTGATAGAGTATATTTACTACTATCACTATCAAAAGTTTAAAGATAAAATTTGGAGCCGCTTTTGAGAAAATCTTTGTAATTTTTCAAAATTCCACATATTGCACCCAATATTGCGCGAAATCTAATAAAATTTTCCAAACATTGTATATGACCTTAAACAAGGAACTCACTTTGGAAAACATATTTTGTTTGAAGGAAAAATCTCTATCTTCAATTTTGTAGTTGGATAAAGACGCCGAAAAAAATTCAAACTTTCACAATTTTCCAAAATTCAGAGTTATTCGTGAAAATCGGACCTATACCATCTTAATAAGTGTATTTTACTCTATTCATACAAGAAATTTAAAGAAAAGATTTGGATCAGTTTTAGAGTTATGGCCGGGAAGCTTCATGTAAAGTACCCCCAAACTTGGAAGGATCTTTTTGAAAATCTCAAAGCTTCGACTCAAACCAGATCAACCGGGGAATATCTATTTTGGAAGAAATCGCACGTATGGTTTAGGCGCTAGCAGTGTTCACAGACGGACAGACGGACGGACAGACGGACGGACAGACGGACGGACGGACGGACGGACGGACGGACGGACGGACGTTTTCCTTTCAACTGGTTATTCGGTATCAAGGACCTACAAAAAAGGGGTTCTGGCTGCACCACGTGTTAGGGGATTTTTTTTCTTAATTTAGCAACTGGTTTTATCCACTTTTCCTTTCCCGTATACGTACGTATATACGGAGTAATATTCATAGTATAGGGAAAGTTATGTAATGCTGCAGAAAATCGATTTCTAGATTTCAACGGAAATGCACGTTTTGAGGTCCCCTGATACCGAAAAAGTGCCTTTTCAAAACGTGCGTCCGTCTGTCTGTCCGTCTGACCGGCTGTGAACAACACTAACGCGTATACCTTAGGTGCAATTTCTTGCAAAATGGATTTTCCCCAGTCGATCTGCGTCCACTCGTGGCGCCTCGATTTTGAGAAACTTTCTTTAAAATTTGAAGGTACTTAACATCAAACCCTCCGGACATTTTCAAACTTTTCTCAAAAACGGCTCCAAATTTATTCTTTGAATTTCTTGTAAGAATAGAGTAAAATAGACTTAAGGTGGCAAAGGTCCCATTTTCACGGTTAACTCTGAATTTTCGAAAATTGCCAAAGTTTGAAATTGTTTCGGCGTCTTCTTAGAACTTCAAAATTGAAGATAGAGATATTTCCTTTAAATAAAATTTGTTGTCCAAAGTGAGTTCTTTCATTAAGGTCATGTACATTTTTTGGAAATTTTAGTATTTTTGCGCAATATTCCTCACAATATTTGAAATTTTAAAAAATTACAAAAAAAAATTCCGAAAACGGCTCTAAATTGTTTCTTTAAAATTTTGTATGTATAGTGTTAAATGTTCTCTGTGAGATGACTTTAACACCATATTGCCCTCCTTTTTTGTTTTTTTCAAAAATTACAACAATGTTTTTTAGACTTGTCTCTCACGTCGTTAATACTTCATTAGTGGCTACTTGTTCACATTATTATATTAATGAGTACATGTGCTTTAAGTAATGTCAAATAAAATTTCTCGAAAATTGAATAGTTTTCTGTGAAAATTAGCTCAAATTTGGGCATTTTCAGAAACGCTCAAACGCTATTTTCTAAAAAATGGTTTCAATTTTTTTCAAACTTTTCGAACGGATAGTGCTAAGTGCACTCTTTAATAAGGCGTAAAGTTAATTTTGGGACTTTTTTGTTTTTTCGAAAATCACACAAATGTAATTTTTTTGAAAGTTTTCTCGTACGGTTAAAAAGCACATTTCCAGCAATTTGTAAACACTATTGAATTTGAGAGTGTAAGTGCTTCAAATGACTTTAATTAAGTTTTTTGAAAACTCAAAACTTTTCTGTAAGAAAGAGCTTCAAATTTCGCATTTACAGTAGCGCTGAAACGCCATTTTCTTGATACTTCTTCAACGAAAATTGCCATTAAGGGCAAGGTTTAACTGTTTTTTTTATATTATTAAAATAATAGTTTTGTTCTACTTGGAAAACCGAAAAGTTAAGAAAATGTCGAAAAAATGTAGGCGATAGATGTAGTCGAAAAAATGTTGGGCGGCGATAGATGGCAGCTGTCAAGAGTATTGGCAAGTACGAAAAGCTAGCCAAGGCCAAACTAAAGAGAAAAACTAATACGGGAAAGTCTATGCTATTCTGCAGCATCACTAGTTTCGTTATGAGCGCCCGGCAATGAATTAGTTTCAGCCGAAAATTCGCCATTTTTTCGCATTACATAACTTTCCCTGTATTACGTATATCACTCCGTGTATACGTACGTATACGGGAAAGTAAAAGACGTACGTATACTTGAAAATTTCTTTAAAGTTTTTCCTCGTATGTAGCAAGGAACTAGAAAGAAAGTGAAGCTGTCTGATTTTCGACATTCTCTCTGTATTTTCGAAAATTATAAACAAACAAAATGGGCAGGTCTAAAATACAATGCAGTTACACCCCGGAATTTTAGCCACATAAATGTTTGATTTAGGCACCAAAAACAGCAACAATATTAGGCACTAATAAGCATGAAAATCGACGATTTAGGCACTTAAAATATATTACAAAATGAGTAAGCCAGGCAAAACTAATAGTGCTACAGAATGGCACAGACTTTCCCAATTAGTTTTCTATTTAATTTTGTCTCGGCTAGTTATTCGGAATTGCCAATCCTCTTGCCAATTGCCATCTATTTCCCGCAAAGTATACTTTTTTGAATTTTTTTTAATTTTTCGGTTTCTTTATCGTAGAACTGAAATATTAATTTTAGAATATTAGAGAACACTAATACCTTGTCTTACCTGGCAATTTTCGGAAAATTTGAAGCTCTTTTTAAGAAAATGGCGTGTAAGCGTCACAGAAAACGTGAATTTTGAGTTTTAAAAAATGTTCATTTGAAGTCATTTAAATCACTTACACTTACGAATGTAATAATGTTTACAAACTTGTGGTAATGTGCATATTAAAGATGTGAGAGATCATTCAAAAAATTACATTTCTGTAACTTTGGAAAAAACAAGAAAATACCAAAATGATCTTTACGTCACATTAAATAGAGCAAATAGTACTATCCGTTCCAAAAGTTTGAAAAAAAATCAGTCATTTATGAGAAAATAGCGTTTGAGCGTTTCTGAAAATGCGAAATATTGAGCTAGTTTTCACAGAAAACGGTTGAGTTTTCGAGAAACCTTACATTATTTAAAGCACACTTACTCATAAATATAATAATGCGAACAAATCGCCGCTAATGTAAATATTAACTACGTGAGAGAAGTCAACAAATAGATTTGTGTAATTTTTGAAAAAAAAAACAAACAAAAGATTAGAGCAATATAGCGATTATGTCATCTCATAGAGTACATTACGAAATATCCGTACCAAAACTTTAAAGAAAAATTTGGAGCCGTTTTTGAGAAAATCGTGTTTTTGTAATTTTTTAAAAATTGCATATATTATACCGGGTAGAGAGTGACGTGGAGTCTGCGCCGTGTGTTTGTTCTCTCAATACTGGCTTTGTGTTAAAACGGCTGTCTGGCGGCCAGGCGCTTTGGCGCGCAAAGTTAGGAATGGCCAATCAGAAGCCAAGTAACATTATGACAAATATTAGATTTGCCTTAATGATTGAAGTGTATTATATTAAAATACATGTTATTAAATATTAAAATTTTGAATGTATTTTACATGATTAGGTTTTTAAGAATAAGAAAATACAAAATGAAATGTACAATGACATATATACAATGTGCATTTATACTTTATACAATTAAGCTTGCTTGTACGAACAACTACGTATATTACTCCGTATATATGTATGTATACGGGAATGTAAAAAATGTCATTTTAAACCTCTTTAATCAATCCACAAAGTCGTCCACATTAGCATATACGAACTGTTCTCCAAAATCAATTTAGAAAAATTTTGCATTTGAGTACAATGACATTGATTGTTTAATTATCAAAATAATCCACATTTAAACACACTATTGAATTGAAACATGGAAATTCTAAAGGAACTAAGAGCCATTTTCGTCAAAAATTACTGATGTCCAGCCATAGACCGCCAGTATGCTTTAAAAGCCTCGGCGCTCTGATCTCCTCCTTGTTATAGCTAAAAGTTCCGCTACTGACCGTTGGCGCGCTGCTCCCGACCATTCCTCGATCTGCTGCTGCACGCAAATGTACGGAGATCCGCATTACAAACACAGAACTTTTCGATTTAGAGGCTTTGAATTTAAGTATTTAGGCATCTCCATTACTTCGTTGGTAACAGCAGCAATATTCTTCACGACCTCTGATAAAAAATGTTCACAAATTATGTCAATGATCGTTTTTAAATCTGCGCTCTCGTCACACGCAAAGAAACTGTTTCTTTGCAAAGCTGACTTAATATATGTTTGAAGGTTTCTTTTCACAACAAACCTTGGAAGTTGTGGTACAGCTTTCACAAAAAATTGCGCTATCACATACAACCTTCAGGGTTATTTAAAGATGAGACTGATTTATTTATTTAAGAACCACCAATGCTAATTATCTTCACATAGTAAGTAAATATTAACATACATTCTTAATGTTTCTGAACGGTAATAAAATATGTAACACTTACTTCGGCTACCTAACACATCAGTTTATTCTCAAAATTGATACAATTAAAAACAAAACAAATAGCACAAACAATTTCTGTTTACGTTCAATAAAAACACACTGGCTCCAAGTACTGGGAATGATCATCTGAGACAACTTTAGATATTTCTCATATTGTAACACTTAGCAATCAAAAAGTGACTCATTTTCTCCCAAACGCCATTGGAGATCACGAGATGTCTGATTGTAGAATTTTATTTCTGATGTTTGATTTATTGTTCTATCATTGTTATGAAATTTGGAAGCGGCCTACACAAAGAATTGGAAATAATTTCTACATTGTACTTTAGTTGCTCTTATTGAAAATCTCTAATAGTTTTTTCTTGTACCTCCATGAGAGCGCCAATATGAATTTTGCTAGTCGTAAGTAACTTTCTGATTCTATCTTTAGGTAAAAACGTTTTTACCAGGACAATAGTGATTTGGAGTACTTTTTGTTGAGTGCTATGCCACCAACATGCGTTTGCAATGCCTCGTATCACTGTAAGTGACCAAAGTTGCCACCAATACGGGCATTTCCACATGTATTAAAGCAGCCTGAAGGCCTCGCGAATGGTCGGCGACCAGTGCTCCTGTGGCCACAATGTGAAACTTCGTCCGTTCGCTAGCGTCCATAAGGATCGTCGAAGTGCCGCGGCTGTTAAACATACTAGTGTCCAGCAAAGGAACGTATGGCCCGATGCCCCTGCATTGCACACTGTGCTTATATACTTGATAGTTCCCTACATCCGCTGTATATTCCTGATTGCTTTTTTCGTCCTCAAAAAATTGCATTGGTGGTTAGTCCCTTGTACCGCGGCGTAAATGGAGCTATGAGCTTTGCTGACGCTGGTCATTGATGCAGAATCGCCCGGGGTGGTGCAACGCCGTAGGACGTTCAACGAACTGAAACCTTGGACAAAATGCCGTGTACTACAACCTGCCGTTACTGTTGCGAAAATTGCATCGACGTTCCTATTTGGGCTTCCCACAACAGTACCACTTCCCAAGGCCAAAAAGTTTGATCTGAAGGAAATGTTACCTTATATTTCCGAAGGATGTAAAGTATTTTCGAAGAATTAATTGCTGATTAGCAATTTCATACGCTATAATAAGTTTGTGAATCATTTGTAATAATAAAATATTTGCTATGTAACGCTGCTGATTTCCCTTAAACATAACTTCATTTCATGTTCCCTTTACATGTTACATAGCTCTATCTGAAAATGGCCAATTGCAGAAATTGATTATGGGTCATTCCATGCAAAATTTCAGGTTTTCTCACAGTGAGTCTCAGATTTGTTTCATATTTTATTACATTAATCTACTAATGATGAACAGTTAAAAGACAAATTATGGAATTAATATCTTTAGCAGTTTAGCAACAATTACGGGTTAAACATGAACGATGACACAATATACTCAATAATGAAAATAATTATGACGTTCATAAAATGAATAAAACTTTAAAAACGGGCGAATTATTTTGAAGATAAATGATCATATTTTAAGCAGTTGATAATATATTAAGGATTGAGATATTTGTTTGTAATAAAAATACTAATAAATTAAACAAATACATTTTCCTTCAAGAGTAATATTTTCTTTTCTTTCATATTTTACACACTGCAAGAAGAACCAATAAATAACCATTCTGCAAACTGTCGCGATGGAATCTCAAAAAATGCGTAAGTTATTAAATAAAAAGTATACGCGAATTTTTCTCTTAAGGTTGAAAGTCGCGTGCCATTGCCCAGCGAGGGGTGAGGCCAGGTCGTAGGCAGGCACCGCCAAGTTCATTCCCTAGGGATATCCATCGATGCCTTCGAAGGGATCCTGACACTAATTTACAGGCTTAGTTTTAGCGTAACTAAACAATACAGAACTCCACGAAGCTGATACAATCAAATATCTTGGACTGCATTTGGATAGACGCCTGACTTGGAAAACCCACATCAAAACTAAGAGAAAAGAAGCGCAGCTTAAAGTCCTCAAATTTTCATGGCTAATAAACAGACAATCAAAGCTGTCCTTGCATAATAAAGTACAGATTTACAAAACTATAATCAAACCAACATGGACCTATGGTATTGAATTGTGGGGCTCGTCCAGTAAATCGAATCTAGTAATTCTAAAAAGATTTGAAGCAAAAACATTACGAAAACAATGCAACGCACCGTGGTACGTGACAAACAAGACGATACGCAGATACCTCGGCATCATCCCGCTAGAAGAAATTATCACCACGAAGAGCCAAGCTTACCAGAAGAGATTGTACGAGCATTCAAATTACCTATCAACAAATCTGCTAGACAACTGTGAACATGTATATAGACTGAAACGAGAGAATATTTTAGATTTGCCATACCGATTTCTTAAATGAAAATTTCAATGTCACAAAATTCACGTCAGAAATGTATTTATTAGACACCATTTACTTACTGTTCTAACAAGAACAGATTGTAAATTATGCAGAAAATAAAAAAAAGTTTTAGCGTGTTACTATTCAGTGATTCATCGTGATAGAAAATGCCAAACATTGGGAATACGTTTAGCAAGCTTTGGTGCTGCAATTCATTCGGACTTGAGAAGCACAAAAGTCGGGTAGGTAAGAGAAAGATAACAGAGGCGATGCGGAAGAAAATATCGAATTTAGTGGTAGGTGAAGCAATATGCGATCAGTGTCGTCACAAAATATCCAAAATGCCCAATGCAGATCTTAGTGACTCAACTGAAATAGTGAAGTGAAAACGTCACGTGAAGAGGAGTACGGAACCCCAGGAGTTGCAGAGAAAGCCACCATCAGCATTGTAAACATTTTGAATCCTCTGGGTCAATCACCATTGCCATCGCAAAAGCAAACCCGAGAGAAATAGAACGCAAGGAGAAAGACGAGTGCCATAAATAAAGCAGTTTCTGAATTATTTCATGTGAGTACAGAAAGCAATGAAGGAGAAGAAATGTTGACACAATTCAAAGAAAAAAATTCAAATGTGAAAACAGATAATGAGAAATATACGATTTTAACGTGTTTACCAAAACGTTGGAGTGAACAAACAATAATGGTCGAATTTGGCGTATCTCTTCATGTAGCTCGTATGGCAAAATTTAACACCTAGAGAAGTAGTTTTGCGAAATCCACCATCGCGGCGCGGAGGAAAAAAGTAACGCCGAGTGCTGACGAAGAGGGCTGGGGCTCTAGCAGCTGAGATGAGTTCGTTTACGAAGCGCCGGCAAGATACTTTTATTCATAACTTTAAAACCATTAAAGATTCCATGATGAAATTTACAGAGTAGCTTGAAAGTATTTTCAGCAATTTTTCGTCACTTACTTACACGTACAATTTTCTTCCAAAATTCAAGAATCAAGAAATTCAAGAACTATTACATTTCCATTTATTGCATTTTTTAGAATTTGTTTACTTCCTAGTTGTTAAAGACTCACGGTAAAAAAAATACCTTTAGTGTCAAATTATCCTTTACATTTCTTCTACAAATAGTGTCACTTTCATATTTTTTGCTTGTTTGCATATCATCGGAAAAAATCATAACGGAATGTCTACAGACTGTTAACCTAATATTTCGAGTGCCCATTGTTGCTAAACAATGGCTGATAAGACAAAAATATTCATGCAGGTATCATGATAAGTAAGATGGCAAAATATTTTTAATTTCTGAGATGTGTCAGATTTCCTACTTTTTTGCATGGAATGACCCTTATGGCTTATGGCAACTACGGTAGAGATTGTTAATATATGTGCCAAATCAATACATAGACTGAAGTTAGGTTCCACTTGTCTTAACCTGCCAGGTGCAATGATCGTAATGATAGTTTTCTTTGAATCCTGAAAAAAAGTGATTTTGGCACAGCTCATTTACCATTTCCATGCTTCCTTTAGCCTGAAATTACCCTGCTCAATATTCCTTGAATCTTCTTTTTTGTAGCTGCTAATACAGACAACTCTCGGCCCCGTGAACCTTGCTTTCCTGAACCGAGAACGTTCTCGAGCACGTGCTGTCAATGAGAAGTAATAATCTTTAACAATTTACAAAACTCTTACAATGTTGTGGTAGAACCTTTAGAGACAAGCGCGTTAATTAGGAAAGGCTACATGATTGATACAAGAAACAATTGAAGGTTGAACTAGTTTAAGCATTACAAAATGTTCTAGAACCTTTGAGGCAAAAATGAATGGTTAATCTAATCACATGTCGTGACGTTACAAAACAAGGCTACACTCTTAATAAAATTCTCATTTAACGCCATAGCTATTCAGTAGGGAGGTCTAAATGCACTCGAAACGCCGAAACAAATACCCGCGACATGGTTATCTCCCCGTGAACTGTACATCCGTGGACACGGGGTTTACATCCAGCCTGTCCACTATCACTGCCAGCACGCCCGCACACGCACCCGCGCGCACGCACGCTCGCGCATGCACGTAGTCACTCACTCTCCAGTTCTCCGCGCCGCAAGTTATGCCCCGCAAATCACACCCTCGCTGTCACGCCCCGTGGTTCAGAATAGCGCCTTGCATTCGAGCATTTTACTCGAGTAAGATTGCTGCACCAAAGAGTTCACCTTTTGGCCGCTAGATGTCACTGAGATGCGAATTCATTCGGGCATCTGATACCCGGTCGGGTATGCGACACTCGAAAGCACCTCGAGGTACTACTTGGATTACAGTAATGGAGAGTGAAGAGAAAAATATGTTAGAAAAGAAAATCCACAGCAGTGAATACAAGCTAAAGTAAAACATGTAAGAAGTGAAGTTTGTAAACAGATTTTATTCGTTGTTATATTAGTCATTAGTTATTATTTTAAAAGACAAGAGAAACTCATTGTCACCTGAGTAAATGTGTGAAATTTTATTGATTCATGACGCCAAAATGTGTATCAATTCTTAATAATCAAATATTATAAAATGTTATTTGCTTGTATCTACTTCCTGGGTCATTCCACGGAAAGCAGGGAGGCATCAAAACTCGACCTCCCAAAATTAGCTAATGTTTTTATATTTGTTTCCTCTTAGAGTAAATATACTGTTTGTGAAATATTAACCAATTATCGCCCATTGTTACATCTCAATGGAGGGTTTAAGTTTTACGCATTCGCATTGCACGTCTGTATTATTTATTTTTTTCTGATTCTGTTAAAAGAAATAATTTGATTTTCAAAACGCTGTTTGTTAGAGTATAGATAGACGAATGTTTTCACTTCATATTGATATTTAGTGTACATTTGTTGTTAATAATTAAGCTCAAGACATTATTAATAAATTAATAATTCAAAATGCAATATTTTAATTCAAACGAAAAAAAATCAGTGCACAACGATGGATATTTGTAGGCAATCCTAAAAATTTCAAGACGGAACAATGAAAACTAAGACCGTTAAAAAATTAAAACTTACCGCGACATTAGCGGGCCGCCCCGTCGTTCAACAGTGCAGCGCGCCGCAACACTTTTGCACGCTCGCTGATGAGTCCTCGTGCTGACATTTGCGTCGAATCAAAACTTGTGTGGGAGATTCACATGAAGATGAAAAATGGTTCAGAGAAATGCAAATTTCACTAACTGGTACAACACAATGAAAGCCTCGTGTTCCCGGAATAGTCCGTAGTCACGCAAACCTTTCCTCTAACATTTGGGCTTCCTCTTCATGTTCATCTTTTGTTGTGAAACGAAACACAACCCCTTGAATATGGCATTTTTCCCAATCATGAAGTTCTTTTGGAGTGGAGATACGAGTCCCTTGGAGGCTAGAGTACGCAGCTAATCTCTTCACAGTACCACCTACGTCGTCACAAGTGTCTTTGCCATGGCTGGTAACGAAAAATGCCATTCTGCCAAGATGCCGAAATCTTTCTTGTGATTCGCAATGTTTGAGAAAGTCTTTTTGTTTTTATATTGCCCTGCGGCTCCATCACTGAAATAATACATTTTTTTACTTTACATTTTAAGTACATTTATATTTTAAATACTCAATGAGTTTGTTTTGAAAAAGATGTGTCATGAATTAAATCCGTGCACTGTCATGAATTAAATAATCTGATATTATTGACAAACAAAAATTTGATAAATCACCGTTTTCGGAATATTTATAATAAACAAGAAATGGGTGAATTGTAGCCTGCACATAACTCCAGTGACAGCCCTGGATAGCATCTTGGGTTACAAAACTGAAATTTTCTGAATAATCACCAAGAATAATAAATTCTTCTTGTTGGATGACAGTTTTCAGATGCTGCATATAGCTTCTCTGCGCCTTTGCTATAAAATTATGAGACTTGAATTTTTGAATATTGATGATGTAATTTTTCAGAAACAACTCTGATGAACTTTTTACTAAAATCTTCTGGGCCCTATCAGTTGTAGTCCACTTCTTGTCAATTATTTCTTCTTCCATGAGATTCGTCTGTGGACATGACTTTAACATTTCACGAAGATTTGAAATATCTGGGCACTTCTCACAAGTGTTTACGTAGCAATTGATGATGGATTGCTACACACAATTTTCAAAACAAGACCACTAATGCTACCGATGATTAGTTGTACATTTGCATGCATTAATTTCGTGTTTTCGCAAATAACGCACGCACAAACATTATGCTTACCTGGAGTTCCTGCAAGTACACAATTCTTTGGCCTTAGAGATGCGAAAGTTCAAAAACCTATTTTATTATTTGGATGCCTTTTCTTGAATTCATTATGAAGTTCTCTCAAATTTGCTAGAAGAAGTCTCTTTTGCTTTTTAACTTTTTTATTTCCTTCCTTAACACATTTCATATCTTTCATATCAGCCATGATTCTGCTTATATCATCTTCGTGATAAAAATCTGTTACAAGTTTTATCACATTATCTGAGAGATGCCGTTGATATTTTCTATCTGGAATTGCCATAATGCCCTTTTGCGTTTGAGTTAATTTGGCAACACGTGCTACATGAGTAGAAACTCCGAATTCAGTCCTTATTTTGTCTTCACTCCAACTTTTTGGTAGGCAAGTTAGAATCATGTACTTTTCATTCGCTGTTTTGACATTTGAAAATTTATCTTTAAATTGGCAAATAATTTCTTCTCCATCATTTTTCTCATCAACATTAAAAATTCCACTTATCACTTCACTAACAGCACTAGCTTTTCTTCTAGCATATGATTTGACCTGTGAAAGTTTAAATTTTGAAACGGGGGAATGACCAAAAGAAGTTAAAAGTTTGTTTAAACTACTAACACTCGCATCTTGCTGTTTTTCATGCAGATATTCGTCGCCACTTGTAGATTTGTTCACCTTGGTTTCTTCTTCATTTTCAACAGGAATGTATACAGTCATTTTCGATATTTTAAGACGACAGCCATCGCAAAATTGAATCATCAACCACTATGTGCGGAATCTTTTTACGCATTTCCTCGGTCACCTTCCTTTTCCCGATTTGACTGCAATGCTTCTGAAGTTCAAAAGGGTTGCAGCACCACAAAGTATTCCACCGTTTTTTTTTGATTTGGGCATTTTAAATAAAACTTTTAACGTACAATTTCTTTTCTACCCATTACATAGTTGAATCACAATGAATACGACTTACTTGCCCAATGGCCAGCGTTCGACTGAAGCAAGCTCCCTAACGCAACGAAATCGCACGACAACACCCAGAGAGTGACGAAAGTGTCATGAACAAAGACTTATTGCTATATGCCTCATCAGCCCTTCCAAAGCACACTCAGGCCTAGTGTTGGACAGAGCAGCTAGAGTGCGAGCTATTATGACCCTTAAGGACAAACAAGTCCGGTATTAATTAATTTATAACATAAAAACTTAAAGTAGTTCCGCGATCAAATTTCAACAATGAATAAATCATTAGATGATCTTTATGTGGGCCAAAATTCATTTTATTCAAAACACTGCATTTTTAATTATTAATATTTGTTGTAATTTTACATCTATTTTTGCGAATATTATTGACAATAATTTCCATTAATTTACCTCCATTTCAACGTCTACGTACCAACTTTAAATTGGTTCTTCGTTTCTTCTGTTACGAATAAAACTGTATTTATTATGAATTATTTTCGAAAGTCTTGCAAGTGCGATACCTGAATTTTTTTCTCATTGTTGTAGCCAATCCTTTCAAGCTAGGAGTCTTAAAATTTGCCATGTATCTACCTAATACTATGTTAATCAAATACTGAAATATGAAAAACATTCAAGAACCCACCCTTCAAAATACTAAAATTTTGGAAGGAATGACCCTCCTACTAAGTTTGCTACCTACAGTCTTTGAAATTTTATACTTTTCAGTATCTGCGAAGGCAGTGAGCGCGACACAAAATTTGAATTAGTTATTGTCATATTAGTGATAAGCGGAAAATTTGCTCATCCTTTCGTAACTTTCCGGCCCACGCCTTGTGAAGCGACGCTCATCTCTCGATTAGCGACCTGTAGGTTATCATGCTTCCGGTGCAGCTGCGAAATTGCATCCTATGTACGCGTCACGCCTTGCCACACCGAACTTTTGTAAATACAAATACACTTACGAAGAATGATAAAATATTTACTATGTTAATTTAACACATACTTACGTTTTGTATTATATTATTTTTTATTATTTTGCATAACACATGTAATTTTTGTATTATATTATTAACATTTTTGAAATAAGATTTCTAGAATAAAAAGTAATATTAATTTCAATAATGGCTTCAGCGAGCGCGGGCGAGCGCGGGCGAGCGCGGGCGAGCGCGGGCGAGCGCGGGCGAGCGCGGGCGAGCGCGGGCGAGCGCGGGCGAGCGCGGGCGAGCGCGGGCGAGCGCGGGCGAGCGCGGGCGAGCGCGGGCGAGCGCGGGCGAGCGCGGGCGAGCGCGGGCGAGCGCGGGCGAGCGCGGGCGAGCGCGGGCGAGCGCGGGCGAGCGCGGGCGAGCGCGGGCGAGCGCGGGCGAGCGCGGGCGAGCGCGGGCGAGCGCGGGCGAGCGCGGGCGAGCGCGGGCGAGCGCGGGCGAGCGCGGGCGAGCGCGGGCGAGCGCGGGCGAGCGCGGGCGAGCGCGGGCGAGCGCGGGCGAGCGCGGGCGAGCGCGGGCGAGCGCGGGCGAGCGCGGGCGAGCGCGGGCGAGCGCGGGCGAGCGCGGGCGAGCGCGGGCGAGCGCGGGCGAGCGCGGGCGAGCGCGGGCGAGCGCGGGCGAGCGCGGGCGAGCGCGGGCGAGCGCGGGCGAGCGCGGGCGAGCGCGGGCGAGCGCGGGCGAGCGCGGGCGAGCGCGGGCGAGCGCGGGCGAGCGCGGGCGAGCGCGGGCGAGCGCGGGCGAGCGCGGGCGAGCGCGGGCGAGCGCGGGCGAGCGCGGGCGAGCGCGGGCGAGCGCGGGCGAGCGCGGGCGAGCGCGGGCGAGCGCGGGCGAGCGCGGGCGAGCGCGGGCGAGCGCGGGCGAGCGCGGGCGAGCGCGGGCGAGCGCGGGCGAGCGCGGGCGAGCGCGGGCGAGCGCGGGCGAGCGCGGGCGAGCGCGGGCGAGCGCGGGCGAGCGCGGGCGAGCGCGGGCGAGCGCGGGCGAGCGCGGGCGAGCGCGGGCGAGCGCGGGCGAGCGCGGGCGAGCGCGGGCGAGCGCGGGCGAGCGCGGGCGAGCGCGGGCGAGCGCGGGCGAGCGCGGGCGAGCGCGGGCGAGCGCGGGCGAGCGCGGGCGAGCGCGGGCGAGCGCGGGCGAGCGCGGGCGAGCGCGGGCGAGCGCGGGCGAGCGCGGGCGAGCGCGGGCGAGCGCGGGCGAGCGCGGGCGAGCGCGGGCGAGCGCGGGCGAGCGCGGGCGAGCGCGGGCGAGCGCGGGCGAGCGCGGGCGAGCGCGGGCGAGCGCGGGCGAGCGCGGGCGAGCGCGGGCGAGCGCGGGCGAGCGCGGGCGAGCGCGGGCGAGCGCGGGCGAGCGCGGGCGAGCGCGGGCGAGCGCGGGCGAGCGCGGGCGAGCGCGGGCGAGCGCGGGCGAGCGCGGGCGAGCGCGGGCGAGCGCGGGCGAGCGCGGGGCGAGCGCGGGCGAGCGCGGGCGAGCGCGGGCGAGCGCGGGCGAGCGCGGGCGAGCGCGGGCGAGCGCGGGCGAGCGCGGGCGAGCGCGGGCGAGCGCGGGCGAGCGCGGGCGAGCGCGGGCGAGCGCGGGCGAGCGCGGGCGAGCGCGGGCGAGCGCGGGCGAGCGCGGGCGAGCGCGGGCGAGCGCGGGCGAGCGCGGGCGAGCGCGGGCGAGCGCGGGCGAGCGCGGGCGAGCGCGGGCGAGCGCGGGCGAGCGCGGGCGAGCGCGGGCGAGCGCGGGCGAGCGCGGGCGAGCGCGGGCGAGCGCGGGCGAGCGCGGGCGAGCGCGGGCGAGCGCGGGCGAGCGCGGGCGAGCGCGGGCGAGCGCGGGCGAGCGCGGGCGAGCGCGGGCGAGCGCGGGCGAGCGCGGGCGAGCGCGGGCGAGCGCGGGCGAGCGCGGGCGAGCGCGGGCGAGCGCGGGCGAGCGCGGGCGAGCGCGGGCGAGCGCGGGCGAGCGCGGGCGAGCGCGGGCGAGCGCGGGGGCGGCAGCGGCAGCGGCGGTGGCGGCGGCGGCGTGGTTTCTCTGGAGAGGGAGCGGCAGTACCTCCAGCGTCCCATGCGGGTGCGCAGGTACTCCTAGCGCAAAAGCGGGAAAATCAAATTATTATAATTTTTTTATAAACGGTACGCGAGAAATTCATATTCACTTCCCCATAACACACTGCTGCACCATGGAACGCCCATAACTGTCGGGAAGATCCACAAAGAGCGCCCAGCTGGGCGAAAGTTACTTATTGGGCGCGCCGAAAAAATGTGCTAACATGTGCTTCAAAATCAACTTCCCGTCACGTTCCTCAACCGTCTTTCTCTGCAACTCCCGGCACACAAGACTACTGTTGTCTAGAGATTAGACTCGCAGGAAGTATCCTAGTGGTTACGTTAAAATATTTACGTGATCTGTATACATTCGTTATATTTACGAGAACTAAAGATCCATTCTTTTGGGTCAAATCATACGCTCACCACGGCGCCGGTGCGGATCATATATTGGTAAATGACACTACTTATATTCCTATGGTTTTCTGTGATTACAAAAGCTACCAGTAGTCCAATTAAGCAGTCATTTGATTTTGTATGGTAGTAAATGGATATCTCAACAGAAAAAGGAGTTTAAATAAAGTGACTTTTAAGTGAAAGCGTGCAATAAGGGAATAAATCATCAAGAGTGCAGCATGGAGTTGTCAAGTTCTGTGGTTGTTCATACCATGTATGACTGTTTATTTTTTGCGAATTTGTGTTTCAGGTTGACGAATTCATAGTGGTTCGCCGTGCCCAACGAATTCCCTTTGTACTGGTGCTGATGTTACCCTTCGACAGGGGAACTTGGAGTTCTCTTCTTGGAATGCTAATGCTACTTGTGTTCATGTGGACACTGGTGCAAAGACGTTGCCATCATATGGCGACCATGGTTTTTTCAGTTTTTGACATTGCAGAAATTATGTTAACTGGAGGGTCTTCAAAGACCACCCTTTGGACCTCTCAGCGAATAGCAGCCATGTGTGGAATATTGCTGCACATGCTAATCGGAAACACATATACTGGACTTTTGCTTGGTTTTCTAACAGTTCCTCAATATTTTATGGAGTTGAATACAATCAAAGACGTAGTTGCAGTGACAGAAAGGCTATATGTCACTGGTCCGTACTTTAGCGATATTAAAACAGGAAAAATAAATAGCTTAGAGAAACTAAAAGATAATTTGATATTGATACAAAACGAAATTGAAAGGGATGTCTCTGTAGAAGACATAGTTCAGACAGGAAAGGCTGCCACTTGTTTGGACGATGAGATATATTCGGTTATTTCTCGCTACAGGAAATACACAGAGGAGGGGCGGATACTTCTGCACAAAGTCAAAGAACCTCTACGATCTCCCAATTACGGAGTTTACGGGGTCCGACGAAATAACGTGGTACTTCATATTATTAACAAACTTATCCTGCTCCTGTGCCAATCGGGATTGTTCGAACATTGGGATGACAATCATTCGTACAAGTTAGATCTAGATGGGCAGAGGGATACATCCCAATACAGAGGGGATGTCGATCCTGAAAAACTAAGATTAAACCAACTGATAGGGCCTTTTTCCCTGTATGTTTCAGGCATTAGCCTGGCAGTAATCGCGTTCATTTTGGAGCAGATTCGAGGACATAAATGACATGGTCAGGTAATACACTGGGTGAGGATTGTATTAAGATATCTTGAATTTGTCAGAAGTGTAAACGGTAACCACAAAACAAGCCTAAATTTAGAACAAATGAATTGCTAACTTATTGCACATATAATATTAATCGTTATTTTGTATTGTGGCTTAAAAATAAATTGAAACAATTTATAAATATTTAATATGTAATTTATGTTGTTCATGCAGACCACCAAGTGAAACCTCTCTTGTTTAATAGAGCAAGACGGCGGTATCTCCAGTCACCCGGTTCTAAAATATCTCCATATTCCCCCGTACTCCGTGGTAATCCAGAGCTGTTACTCAGTTCTAAATTATGTGAACCTAATTTGCATCTGTCCGGCGCCCGCCAGTCGCAGGGCAGCCAATTTGGCGTTACAATAGTTTAAAGTGAACGTCCACATTCCCTGGTGGTTGATTATCCTGAAAATTACATAAAAAAGATATTTCAGGAAAGTCGACCACCAGGACAGTTGGCCGTTGACTGTCTAGTAAACAGATCTATGATTGTTCCCAAATTAATATGAGAAAATTCTATAAGACTACCGAGAATTTTCTTCAGTTTGTACCTGAAATTGCGTTCGCATCTGACAGCGAAACATTGTGAAGGAAAATAAAACTAGCATATTTATAATATAAGGAAGTTGATTGTTTTTAATATAATCGGAAACGTTATCCTAATATAAAAATGGCGAGGTCTTGTGCAGTATTCGCGTGAACGGATATTCGAAGGGCTGCGATATATTTTATAGTAAATCTTGTACTCTATATTGACAAATCTGCAGCTACCATTAAATACATTTGCATGGATACACTTATATTTAGGCTTAGGCTTACACATTTAATTAATAGTACGATTTTTGTAGATTTCACATTTTTAATGCAGCTTTAAGAAACGAATGTTCAAGAAATACCCGCAAATATTAGGGATTTAACTTATATGTGAATTATAATCTTAATAATGCTTGGTTTTGTGCGTTTATTGCCATATTGTCAGATTATACATCTTTGTTGATGGCAGGCACGTTAAACCGCGCCCTCACCATCTATTTGTCTGAGGAGCCCGGTGCTCCTACGAGCACGGGCAACTTCCCCTGACTCCGCACTCATTTCCCCTTAAAATCCAGACCAGTTCCATTATCAAACGAACATTAATTAAACATTATGTTTTTTGTAGAAGAATGATCGTTTTCCTCACTCACACGAATTGAATAACAAAATTCCCGACAAATGGCGAATATGATATTTATAAAATATAAAATCACAGGAATATTTTGATGTTCAATCTAATTTGCAAATTATGCCATCCAACAAGCTCTATATATTGAGGAGAAATCACTATAATGTTATAATGTTAAATTTGTTTGATTAATATATCTATTTCTCTCTCTCTCTCTCTCTCTCTCTCTCTATATATATATATATATATATATATATATATAATATTATAAAATTATTAAACATTTAAAGTTGTAAACAATTCTTGCTTGATTATTTATATATCTATCCCCCATTACAATTAAGAGCAAGCCCAACAAACAAATTCTGAAATGTTTTTATTAAGTGACACATGATATATTCATAATATAGACGATATGAGAAACATTCAGCTGATTCTTGGGGTCCTTTTCACGAGGGGAAGGACATAATGGGCTTCCTGATTCCACAACTCTCCAAGCATTGTGTGACAAGCACAGTTTCCTCTGAGAACGTATCTTAAAATTGTCGGAAGGTTCACTCCTAATGTGAAACGCACAATAATATTCATGCTTTTCAATCTACTCATTCAAGAAAAATGATAGCAAATTCTGATAAGAAAGTTGGAGAACAAATAAAGTTTCAAACATAACTTCACAAGAAACTTATTAATGAAGATGAACTATAAACATTTAACAAATCGGTCAGTTCTTGTCAGTCGGTCAGGTTTTGAATCCTGTACTAATTTAATTTGAACAACTTCAGGAAACTTTTTCAAACATTTGTTACAAATAATCTATTTTCCTTTGTTTTCCCCGATTTCTTGTTATTTTTCTACGTTGCAATTCTATCAGTTATCAGTAAATTTAATTCCTGTTGTTATATTCCCACGTCATGCAAATTAAATAAGTTATCATGTGTAAAATATGCTTTCTAGGTCAAATTCATAATCACATTTGCCTATTGCATAATATACTCACAAAATCATTATTAATTCTGCACATTTGGAATCAGAAGCTGGACTAATGGCTCAATTAGTAGACCATGTTTTGACCCGCATCAAAAGGTTTCACGCTGGACTGAGTCGGATACTTCCGCGTGCGCAGTTCAGCGAGGGTGCACCCAATGGTTACGTGGGTGAGTGCCCGCCGTACAACTTTGGACGCTTCTGGTCATTAAAAGGTTGCGCTAGGTTAAACGCCAGGCACTTCCTTATCGCACTGGCTTCTTGAAGAAACAATAAAATGAACAGGGGTTTAGTCCTCAGAGCACACTTTGTATTCGTATATTTAAATGTTTTATGACTGTTATTAAGCGGTTTTATTTCATTTTATTAATCCAATGATAATACATCGTATTTCGAGTAATATTCTTAATGAATTTTGAGTTTGACTGCGAACAAAAATGATTAAATACTGTATCTAACTAAATTAATTTATATTGGGTGAAATGTCTAATTAGCCATAAAAAGCACTATCAGTAACATAAAAGGTTCACTATATCGAAATTAAATTTCTATGAAAATAAGAAAATATTAGAATTAATAGCTTTTCGGCATATTACTTCCCCAATTCAGTACTGTTGGTCAAAATCTTCAAACGTCCCCTGAGGATGATATGACTGTACTTGGATTAAATGGACATATTCTTATGTGGATTTCCTCTGACACACAAAATTTTATACAAATGACAAGGAAGAATTTGGAATAAGCAAACCTAAAAGAAATGGATTAGCCAAACGAAATTATCCGATTTTTCCCATTAGTACCTCTTTAAAAATGAGGATTATTACCGATAGTTCAGTATAATACAAAGGAATGTATTATTTTGCCGATCATTTACGAAGATTTAAGGAAAGTAGTCATGGTACAGAAAGGCACAGACTTCTCCGAATTAGTTATCTATTTCCTTGGTCTGGGCTAGCTATTCGAAATTGCCACATACTCGTGCCAGCTGCCATCTTTCGCCGCCCAAAGTATATATTTTTTTGGTATTTCCTTAATTCTTCGATTTCATAATGGTAGAACGGAAATAATAATTTTAGAACATTAAAGAACACAAAACCTTCTCCTGAATGACAATTTTATTTGAAAAATTTGGAGCCGTTTTAAGAAAATTACGTTTAAGCGCTACAAAAAATGCGAAATTTGAAGCTCTTTTTCGCAAAAAACTTTTGATTTTTCTAAACACTTCATTTGAAGTCATTTGAAGCACTTTATATTACAAATACAATAGTGTTTACAAATTGCTGGTAATGTCCATATTAAAGATATGAGAGATCTTTCAAAAAATTACATTTGTGTAATTTTTGAAAAAACGAAAAATTCCCCAAAATGAACTTTACGTCATATTAAAGAGTGCAGTTAGCACTATCCATTCGAAAAGTTTGACGAACAAAATTGAAGCCATATATGAGAAAATGTCGATTGAGCGTTCTGAAAATGCGAGGTTTTGAACTAGTTTTCACAGAAAACGGTTGAGTTTTCGAGAAACTTTACTAGACATTAATTAAACACATGTATTCATAAATAAAATAATGTGAACAAATCGCCGATGATGTAAATATTAACAAGGTAAGAGACAAGTCAAGAAAATTACATTTTTGTAATTTTTGAAAAAATATAAAAATAGAGCAATATGGCATTTATGTCATAACATGGAGTACATTAGGCACTATCCTTATCAGAACTTTAAGGAAAAAATTTGGAGCCCTTTTTGAGAAAATGATGTTTTTGTAATTTTTAAAATTGCACATATTGCACGCAATATTGCTCAAAAACGACTAAAAGTTTTTAAAAATGTACATGACCTTAATGAACTATGGAGGACACCATGGAGAACAACTTTTATTGAAAGGAAAAACCTCTAACTTATAATTTTGTAGTTCTAGGAAGAGGCCGAAGAAAATTCAAAGTTTTGCAATTTTCAAGAATTCATAATTAACCGTGAAAATCAGACCTATGCCATTCTAATACGTGTATTTATTCTATTCTTACAAGACATTTAAAAAAATCCAGACTTTTTGAAAAAAAAAGAAAATGTCCGAGGGCTTCGCGTAAAGTACCCCCAAATTTTATAGAATCTTTTTCAAAATCTCAATGTTTCGACTCGAGCCAGATCGACATTGGTTTCTTCAATGGGAAAAAAATCCTACGTATGGTGTAGGCGGTAGTAGTGTTCACAGACGGGCAAACGAACGGAAGAACGGGCGGACGGAGAGACAGACATTTTGCTTTCAATTGGTTTTTCGATATCAAGGACCCACAATAGAGGGATTCCGGATATACGACGTGTTAGGGGATTTTTTTCTTATTTTAACAACTGGATTTATCCACATTTTCGTCATCAGAGCCCGGCAATTAATTTTTTCTGCCGACAATTTTTTATTATTATTTACAATTATTTTCGGGAAGCATAACATAACTTTCCCTACACTACGTATATTACTCCACATATACGTAAGCTTACGGAAAAGTAAGAAGTGATTTCTTCATCTTTTCCTCATTCTTTTCCTCCTTGAAGAGGGACAAGATGGAACTGGGAGGGTGCCAGTCAAAATGAGATCGGGCGGATCGCAGAGGGACGGAGCAAGGTAGAATAAAGTCGGAATGCACCATGAACACAATTCATTCCTCTCCTTGGTAACAGATGTCTGTGATTAATAAATACCCTGGCGACACGAGTCATGATAAGAATTTAAAATCAGTTTTTGCTTCATTCCTTTCATCTCGTTGAGAACCACGTTGGTACCATTCAACGAGACTTACTTCTGATTTACTCAGCCCCCATTAGCACGACGGGGCATTTGCTTCTTTCCTTCCAACTAGTTGAGAGCCGCGTTGATATCATTCAATGAGGCTTATTTCTAATTTCCTCAGCTGCACAACCCATTAGCACGATCGGGAATTTGATTCATTCCTTTCAACTAGCTGAGAACCGCGTTGATACCATTCAGTGAGGCTTATTTCTGATTTCCTCAGCCGCAAAACCCATTAGCACGACCGGGCATGTTCAGGGCTCGTAAAGTTGGCGACAATCCAAGAAGCGGCCATGGACACATGATCGTGACCTGCGTCCATTTCAGTTTCGCTTCGCCGTCGACGTGAGCAGAAACTTTGGAGAGGTATTTGCTCGTCGACATAAAGTTTGCACACTTGACTTATAAAGTATGTATCAAAACTCAACGGCAAAATTTATGGAAAATTTATTCAGAAGGTAACGTAAGGAAAAATGCTTATGTGCACAGTTGACCGAGCGTTACTATTCTGGACAGTTAGTTCACGTTAAATCTGAAGAATAAAAGGATACTGTCAGTGAAGAAACTAATTCTTTGGGCATGCATTTAAAGGTCATCACAAGCTGGATAATAATTCTCCTTCTGGCAGCGACATTGTTCAGTTCAGCTAATTTACTTGCGTTGAAAATCCAGTCTTTCGGACACGAATCTGAGACCATTGAATTCTTCTGACCGGGGTTCAATGTTTCAGTTGACAGCTTACAACTAAGAGTAGTAATAATAATAATAATAATAATAATAATAATAATAATAATAATAAAACGTGGGTAAAACAGCCCACATTTTGCGCAGAGTATTGTAGAGGTACCAACAGTCCCTCGATCTAATCCTCAGGAAGCTAGTTGCAACCGGGAGTAGATTTTACATTCAACAGACTCTTAACATGTTTTGTCGTGCAGTAGATGGATAATAATAATAATAATAATAATAATAATAGTAATAATAATTTCATTACAATAGATGGAAAACACTTGGCAACAACGTAGCAGATAAATGGTACAAGCGTGATCCAAAACCTACTGGCAAATGAAAATACCACAATTCTTAGGAACCAACAAATTATAACCATCAGGGAAATAATAGCGGAAGTTGAACATTCGGAGCCAATTCTTCATTACATCACCGGGGAATGCGCAGTAAACATTCAGTTTCATTACACAAGATTATAGCAGAGTATGAATGACAGATTGATATCAAACTGCAAGAATCACACCCTCTCCTATATTGAAGATAATACGAAGCTATATTTTTAATAGGAATAAATTCCACCTTTCCACACAAAAACTAATTAAATCAGGAGTTAACACAAAAACTAATTAAAACAGTTTCTTCAGTAACAGTTTCTTTTAAAAATCCTGATCCCTCTTCCCTGCCTCTTAGATCACCTTTTTAATGTGCACTATTTAATTTTTGTGCAATTATTTTGAAAGGGGTTAGGAAATTCACCGAATTATATAAAACGCTTCTTAAGGTCATTCATAGAATTGCTTGTGATGTAGATACGTTCTAATCTTCCATATATATATATATATATATATATATATATATATATATATATATATATATAACAAAGATGTGTTAATTACACCATTTATAACTCAAGAACGACTGAACCCATTTTAATTATCTCTGTTTTGTTGGATTCATCTCCGTCCTGATTAACAGAGTAACAAATAAAATATTGGAAAAATGGCATTACATGGCGCTGAAGAATAAACAACTAGATATTCATACAAACGCAGCCCGCTACACAGTCCCAATCTATATCGTTCAATAACTTCTAAACGAAGCATTCTTGGGCCTTAAAAACTAAACTCTTGAGGCCAACGGCCTCAAATAAACATTTCTCACACCGCATTCTACAAGATGAGATCTTTTTAAACATTCTATTACATTTTTGTTGGTCAGGCGCTTCTCAATATTACTCCACCTATTCAAAGATGTGCAGAATCTAAGTAAATAAAAAAAGGTCGGGTTGATTAAACCATTTATAACTCAAGAACGACTGGGTCAATTTTAATTATCTCTGATTTGTTGGATTCATCTTTGCCCCGAATAGCAGAATAAGTATTAAAATATCGGCAAATTTCACGAAAAATAATTATACAGAAAATTAATCTAATATGTAAAAATCAATGTCCGTACGTGCTTAATGCGCTGCCGTGCGTAGGCATCCAATTTCGATAAAGATGTGTCAAATTATTACTTGCACTTGCGGGAAGAAATAGGCTTATTACAATTATTGTAACTCCAATGATGGCGTTTCAGTTAAATGCAATTCACAATTCTCGTGAGCTTCATTGTTGCTGAGCGTTGCCGTGTGCCATGGGGCGAGGTCGAGGAGAACACGAGGAGCAGACGGCGCAAGGTGGTGAGAGGAGAGGGAATAAGAGCCAGGGACAAAGAGAGAGGGACAAAAAGAGAGGGAAAAAGAGAGAGGGAAAGAGAGAGAAGGAAATAGAAAGAGGGAAAGAGAGAGAAGGAAATAGAGAGAGGGAAAATAGTGAAAGAGAAGGAAAATAGAGGGAAAATATAGAGATGGGGAAAATAGAATGGGAAATAGAGTGGGAAATAGCAAGAGTGGGAAATAGAGAGTGGGAAATAGGGAGAGTGGGAAATAGGGAGAAAAGAGACACTGAGAGAAAAAACAAAAACGGGGGAAAAGAGACACGGATGGAGAGAGAGAGAGAGAGTAGGGAAAATGAGAGAGGAGAAAAAAGAGAGGGGCAAAGAGAGGGGAAAACAGAGAGGAAAGAGAGGGGGAGATGAATATTTCCTCAATTATTTCTGCGGCAGCAACGCGCTGGGTAGTAGTTAGTAATATATAATTGAAAGTGTTGTCCGGCATCAAATTTAAAATTTTGAGGTTTAAGATCTTTTTGATAGCATAGCTATCATCATCATCATCATCATCATCAGAGCTATCTGAAAATTACTTTAATACATAAAATATAGATTATACAAATTATTTACAAAAATATGTACAAATTGTTAATATGGTAGGAGTGTGCCAGATGCGTCAGCAAACTAGTTGTTACCTTGCAGCGTCTGGGCGGAAAACAAAGTTCTGAATTGAACTGAATTGACTTATGCCTTGTTTTACGTGGCGAGACTGACGCCATAAGGCCTGAGGCGGGGTGTGGGCGGCGCGGCCGGAGACTGGCGGCAGCCAGATTTCTGGTGGAGGCGTGAGGAGCAGACGGGCGGGCGAAGGAGGTTGGAGTTAGTAGTGTACAGATTATGCTAATTATAGTAGATGTGACGAGGTGTAATTTTAGTAGAGGTGACAAATAGTCTCCCGGCATGTGTGGTAGAGTAGTGCATGTAAGAGTGTGTGTGTGTGTGTGTATGTGTCTAAGAAAGGAGTAGAACAAGGAAGAGGAAAGATCGCGCGCGGTCCATGACCCTTTGTTAGTCTACTGCCCCGCCATTCGCCTGGTGTTGATCGGAAAAACTACCGATCCGAGCAGCAGGCCGCTAGAATTCTCCTCCAGACGGTGGCTGTACTCGACGTAACTATATAGCTATAGCTCAACAACTTAGGAAAAAACCTGGTCTGCGCATGCGCGAAAAGTGCCTTATGTGACTCAAATAGGTGTGCCCACCGGAAGGTTAACGATATACATTCAAAATGCTGCCAATGTGTTGCGAGTTGCATTCGACGTGAATATTTAATTTTGTTCTACAGCGCCATGTAAAGTTACAACAGAATTAAGAGCACATAAACCTTCTGGATGAAAAAACACGTAGAAGTGTCAATAAGTGAAATAGTGAAAGAAGGAAAATAGAGGGAAAATAGAGAGATATGGAAATAGAATGGGAAATAGAGAGAGTGGGATTGTATTATATATAAGTTTTATAAGTATACAGATAAAAAAGAGCCCTTCCGTCGAGTTCGCTGGCGGGGGCAAACGGCGATGCGGCGCTTCGCATTGCTGGTGCGTCGGAGCGGCTGACCGTCGCCGCGTGGGAGCGCCTTGAGCGATGCGACAACCTTCACGTCATCGCCGCAAACGTTGATTGGGACGCCGAGCCACAGATGGCAAGCCAATTAGAAGTCACGTCGTGCAGTATAACGGCCGCCCTTGTCAAGACTTGACTTGCTGTTACAGAATTCGTTGCAGAATAAGCTCGCAGAGAGGAATACGACTGCCAATGAAAGATATATTGATACACTTTTTTGCGGAGGCAGCATAGTCAATGATAAAGAGATTCGTGGTCTTTCTTCAATAACCAATATTTCACTCTCCGAGATCAAACTTCCATTAGCAGTTTTATAAAATTGAACTTTACGTATATATTGTTTAAAAGTTGTTATTTTCAAAGCAGCAAAGAATCAAGAAAAATATCCATATTAGTCGAATGACTAATTATAAAACATTTCCTAGCGTCCCTTTTGAACGAATTTCTCACACAGAATCGTTTCCAGAGTTCTTGAATGATTTACCTCCTTTGTCATGAGTGAAAATTGCAGAATGAAATAGAGGGCTAGATGTACTGCAGGGCGTAACCAGCGATCTTCAGCCGCAGGATTCAGTGAACAATAGTTCAAAGCACCAAAGAATACAACTCAAGTAAGCATACAACTCAAAGCATTCGAAAAACATGTGTGCAATTTCCCCTCTTTATTCTTTTCCTTATATTGCCTATCGGCCATTATGTATGTATTTTTTGTTGTGGCTTGCTAACAAGTTTATGTTGTTTATGACTAAACTGTCAAATTGTTGTATTATATAACAACTAGTGAGATCCCGTGCGATTAAATCGCACGGTTAGTCAAATAACCAAACTGTTTTCTGCTTAAATTCTTTTATTGTATTCCAGCATTACAAACGACCTAACCTCACTAAGATCACTAATTAACCTCTCATATTTCAAGATTTCTATTCAATGTAGAAAACCATGTTCACGTGCTTACACAACCTACACTAAATTGAAACAAACAAAAATGCTTGAGATTGCATTTCCCGCCACCGTCCGAGTGTAATTTTCTTCCGATAGATCGCGCGGCAATCAGATATTACAGATCCCGAATTACTACTTTTTTTAATGTTTAGGTATTTTTAACGCCCTTTTTCAATACGAATGTCACATGTGCAGGTGAAAAGAAACACGATTTTTCAATCCAATGCTTCTTTATACAGATCGGTTTCGTATGTCGCCCAATTTATTGAAAAGACCAAACAGCCCTTTGAGAAATAATATATAAGATGTATATATTACATAATATAACCATGTATATATTATGTATAGAGTATTAAGTAAACATGATGTCTCCGTTTTCGTCAAATGGACAATGTTATTCAAAATATGAATGGATATGATCAGAATCTACTCCAACGGTCCTTAAGCTACACACCTCTTCATGCTATTTACATTGATATATTCAAACCAAGAAGATCAAATTGTGACATCAAACAATTTGAAGCAAGGAGGAAGCTACAGTGTGCAATTATTTTGAATAAAATTTAAAGTTGTTATTACAAGAACTTTTGATTCTCAAATAATTTTCATTGCTGTAGTTATTTGTTCAAGTTCAATTTTGTTAATTGTAATCTTTTTCATTTGAAAATAAGAGTTTGAATGATATTATTCATTGCTTTTTCAAATACTTTCAATTTCGGTTCCTAGATTATAGGTGGTCCTCCAATTCACTATCTAAATAAAGATATGAAGTTGACTATGAAGTCATTAGTCTGATATTTATTTATATTTGCACAACATGTGAAGAAACGTCTTATCATGATTCATATGTGAATCATGTTATGATATAACCATGAATCAAAAGTTCGTTCTTAACACACAAATCGTATATGCACAGCATTTTTAAAATAGAGTCTGCTTCTTTATAAAAAAGTACTTAAGGTATACTAATTGAATACTAGAAAAAAGAAAATCTATAAATTCCATTTGAAGTAATCAGCAAATAAACCAATAAATTAATAATTCATGTCTGAGTAGCTCAGAAAGTACGCTCGCGCAGAGGCCAGATTAGAGCTCTGCATGCGGGCGAAAACAATCGCTTGAGTCTCGCGAGTCTCCGCGCTGACGCTCGGCGAAAGGGAAGATCTTGCTTGAAGGGAAGGAGATCGCTGTTTAACGGACATTTGGACAGGACACCTTTCGACTCTGTTTTCTACAGAACAGACGAGAGTCGCCGAGCACTCGAGCGTCGCCGACCGCTCGACCTCCGCCGGGCGTTCGACACATCTACAAGATTTCAAGTAGCCGCGCGGTGATTGCAAAACGTCGTAATTGATTAATTGTAATGAAAGAAAATGAAATTTCAATTAATCAATTAATTGGCTGAAAAGTAACAATTACTCGATTAAATGGAAATAGTTTTAGAAAGACAAAAGGAATACAATTTTTGGAATAATTAAAGGCAAATAAAGAGTGAGAAAATTTCTTCTGTAAATTTCCTCCACTTAGGACGGTAAGAAATATGGCACTAGACCGATTTTCGGATATTGCTTGTTATTTTCGAAAATTGCAATATTTCAATATTACATATTTGTTTCCAACGACGCGAGAAAGTATGTGATGTTGAAGGTTTTTATCTATGGTCCGATTAAAATAAGTTTTTATCTAGTTTTATCTACATAGTGAAATTATATCAAGAACCCAAAATTATTTCCAATCTAATGCAATTATTCTGTTTATTTCTTTGTATTATTTTGAAACGAAATTAGCTGTCCTACATTCTTGTGTGTGGCGGGTGTGTGGCGGGGGGTATGGCGGGGGTGTGGCGAGGGTGTGACGGGGGTGTGGCGGGGTTGTAACAGGGGTGTGGCGTTGGGTGTGACGGGACTAAATGGCAACGGTGGAATGGTGGGTTTGAGCGGTCCGGTGAGGGATGGGGGCCACACGACGGACGCAACGGAAGGCGCGATGGGGGCGGCGGGAGAGGCAGGGTGACGGGGAGGAGAGTGTGGGTTGGTGCGGGGTCTGGGGGATGAGGTGGGTTGAGACAAGCTAAGACGGGTATGTGGTTTGATGCGTTCGCGGGACGGGGAGGTGTGGTTTGAAGCGAGGCGAGGCGAAAAGAGGTGGGGAGAGGCGGGGCGAACAGGGCAAGGCGAGCGGGATACGAAGGAGCAGCCGTGGGCGGGGCAGAACGAGGCAGGACAGCGCGGGACAGGGCGAGGCAGGGCGGGCCAGGGCGAGCCAGGGATCTCCAGTTGCACGGAGTCTGGCGTGGCGCGCCGCGGCGCGTGGGTCGCTCGACTGCGCACGCGCTCTAATTGGGGCCGCTTTCATTAGCGCACGACGCGCTTCAGATGCTCCCGCAGCGGCGGCGGTGGAGGGCGCTCGAGTTCCGGCGGCGGCGGTGGGGGTGGCTGAGCGTAACGCGGCCTCTGAGGCCGCTCGCAACCGGTGCTTCTGACGCATTAGCCTTGGGACTCGGCTCGCCATGACCACTCCACATCTTCTATTATTATTATTATTATTATTATTATTATTATTATTATTATTATTATTATTATTATTATTATTTTTATTATTATTCCATTACATCACGACTAAAGATGTTATGAGTCGGCTGAATATAAAATCTACTCCAGGTTGCAACCAGCTTCCTTAGGAGCAGATCCGGTGACTATCAGTGCCTCTACAATACTTTGCGCAAAATGTGGGCCAAATAAAGCAATTTCTTGCACTTCCCAGTCTTTTGAATTACCAGGGAGTTTAGACAAGTTCTTACTCAAATTTTGCGGAACAAATCCCAGAGCTCCGATAACTATCGGGACGACCTGTGCTTTTACGCCCCACATTCGGCTGATCTCGATTTCCAAACTCTTGTATTTAAGACGTTTCTCTGCCTCCTTAGTAACGACGTTTTGATCGCAAGGTACAGCAACAACGATAAGTAAAAACGATTTTTTCGCCAAATCCCGGATAACTATATCCGGTTTGTTTGCCGCTATCGTGCGATCAGTTTGAATTTGTTGGTCGTACAATATCGTACACAATCCAACAGACGTCACCGGTTTCGGTGAGTGTTCGTACCACTTGGGGGCATGTGTTTGGGAACGTCGAGGGCGGTACAGATCTGCCAGTGGAGGTAGCTACACACCCTGTCATGTCTTTTCAGGTATTCGGTCTTTGCTAGGATTGGACAAGCTGAGACAATATGATCAATGGTTTCTACTTGCTCCAGGCAAATGCGGCATTTATCATCTTCGGAAATTTTGAGAACCGCTTTATCATAATGTCGTGTTCTCAACGCCTGATCTTCAGTAGCTACTAGAACTGCTTCCGATTCTGGCTTTATTCTTCCCTTTTGAGCCACATAAATGATTGATCTTTATTGATCTGTGCTCTGTCCATTCGTTTCAAATATTGTCCATGAAGAGGTTTGTCTCTCCACGATTTCTTTAACATTTTTTGTGTCTCACACTTCATGTTTAGCAGCATCAGAAGTTCAGTGTCTGTGTTATTTGACGTTTCTTGCCTAGTTTTCTTCGCAATGCTTCTTGCTACTCTAACAATACCTCTGTTTCCCATTCTTCGGTCAGATTTCATGACCTGACTCATTAGAGGGTCATCTTGATGGCTGACTACATACTTTCCCATCCCGACTATTGCGTTGTGCCAGGAGGCCTCAATTTGTCTGAGGCCTCTTCCTCCTTCCTTACGTGACACATAAAGTCTATGTATATCAGCTCGAGGGTGGGAAACATGATGCATTGTTAGCAGTTTTCTGGTTTTTCGATCCATGGTGCGAATTTCTTGCTCAGTCCAGTCCACTAGTCCGAAACTGTATTTATTATTATTATTATTATTATTATTATTGTTATTATTATTGTACCTTTATATTTTTTCTTTTTTAAATACAAAAAATGTCGGGGTTTTCCTGCTCAAGATAAATTTCGTGTGTACAATGTTTGTGGAGATACAAAGAAAATAAAGTCTACAGAACAAACACTTCAGAATTATATTCAGTTTTAAATCTTGCACACTTAATCTTGCACACTATTTCACAATCTTCTAGTGATGTACTAACTTCTCTGGTTAATTCTCTCAATCAAGGCTCAAAAATTTTCTGACAATGTTTGCTGTACCAAGTAAAGCAGCTTTCTGCATAGTTCTCAGATGTTTTTCTTGTAGTTGCAGAATTTCTCCAGCTTTATGCCAGTTCTTCGTGACTACCATTTACGGACACTACCACAGGAACAATCTCTACTCTTCGCAGTCTGTACACATCCTTTAATTCGACAGCCAGTGGTTGATATTTTCGTTTTTTCTTTGCAATTATTATTATTATTATTATTATTATTATTATTCCTCCACATCACGACTAAAGGTAGTATGAGTCGGCTGAATATAAAATCTATTCCAAAAATCAGCGTTGGACAAAGAGAAACAATTAACATTCGTTCTTACGGGGGAATATAAACGCGGGGATAATTTTTTTCGAAGAACCTAAAATTATTGTTAAAGTTTGGAAAGGGTTTCAGATTTTTGAATTTATTTTGAAACTGATTCTGGGTGGGCGCTGCTAGCTTTAGTAGCAGCACCCACGATTTTGCGAAATCCAGAGGAGCCTAAAATTCGGGAATAGAGCAAATAATTAGCCTAAAATTTTGGACATGGTTTGGTTGAGGTTGGTTTTTGGGCGCTGCTAGCTTTGCTTAAACGAGCAAGATGACTCGTTTAAAGCACATGTGCTCGTAAATGCAATAATGCAAACAAACCGCTCGTAATGTTGCATTTTTGAAATTTTTGGAAAAACAAAATAATGGAGTCGAATGGCCTTTATGTCATGGTCAACTATCAAATATACCTTGTCATAGTTTCAAAATGAACATTGGATTGATTTTCAGTTATTGTTGGATAAAAATACACTTTTGTGTCATAAAGGCACAAGCTGTCCACTAGACTCATGTTCTTTTATTCACTGTTTACATAATTCCAATGTAGATTAACTTGTCTTGTTACGATATCATTATTTTACATAGTGTACAGTATTATCAGGATATTTTATCAATTCATTGTTGAAATAGGGTTTGGTTCCAATTTTCAAAAATTCAAAGTTAACCGTGAAATTCAGACCTGTGTCACCTTAGTAAGTGTATTTTACTATTATTTTACTACTTTATTATTATTTACTATTTTACTATTATACTATTCTTACAAGAAATTTAAAGAAAAAAATTGGAGCCGTTTTTGAGAAAATTTTGAAAATGTCCTGAGTCTTCATGTAAAGTAATTTCAAATTTTCAATAATACTTCTTAAAATCTCAAAGCTTCGATTCGAGTCAGATGGACCGGGATTCTTCAATTTGGAAAAAATCCTACACATGGTTTAGGCAGCTCGTGGTGTTTACAAACAGACGGACAGAAGGACGTTTTGCCGCCAATTCGTTTTTCGGTATTAATGACCACAAAACAGGGATTTTGGGTACACCACGTGTTAGGGGATATTTTTCTTAATTTAGCAACTGGATTTATCCACTTTTTCGTTTTCACGGCCCGGCAATGAATTTTTTTCCTAACGAAAATCCGCCGTCCCCCCCACATAACTTTCCCTATATACATACGACACATATTACTCTGTATATACGTATGTATACGGGAAAGTAAATATTTGGAGCCATTTTTGAGAAAGTTGTGATAATGTCCCAAATTCAGAGGTAACCCTGAAAATAGGACTTATACCGCCTATATAAGTGTATTTTACTCTATACTTACAAGAAATGTAAAGAAAAAATTTGGAGCCGTTTTTGAGAAAATTTGAAAATGTCCGGGGGGCTTCATGTAAAGTACCCCAAATTTTTAAGAATATTTTTCAAAATATCAAAGCTTCGAATCGACCCAGATCGACCTCGGAATATCGATTTTGAAAATTTCCTAAGTATGGTTGAGGCGCTAGTGGGTTCACAGACGGACGGACAGATGGACGTTTTGCCGGGGATCAATTTTTCGGTATCAAGGACCCACAAAGAAGGATTCTGGCTACACCATGTGTTAGAGGATCTTTTTTTCCTTAAATTATCAACTGGATTTATCCCCTTTTTCATTATCAGTTCCCGGCAATTATTTTTTTTCTGTCCAAAAACGCCGGTTTTTTACGCAGCATAACTTTCTGTATATTACGTTAATACTCCGTATATACGTACGTATGCGAGAAATAAAAGGCAAAGAATGGGAAGAAAACTGTGATGTGAAAAGAAGGTGAGGAGGAGAAGAAGAGTTGGAGGAGCGTGCGCTCCGCTCCGCTCGGCGTGTCGGGCGTGAGTCAGAGGCGTGCGCTGGCGTGCGCTGGCGTGCGCTGGCGTGCGCGGGTGCCCGCCCTTTCTGGCGTCTGCCTCCGGAGACACGGCCCGCGGCCCCTAATGGCCGATCCCCCGCCAGCGCCAGCGCCAGCGCCAGCGCTGGCGGAGGCGGAGGCCGAGCGCGTCGGGGCGGCTGACCCCGCGGCAACTCCTTGCCGCTCACTTGATGCAACTCCAGCGGCAGCCATCGCACTCTACACTCCCTACACCAGTCGCCGCCGGGACGGAATTCTATTGGTTGTGCCAGTTAGTAATGCGACGTCGATAACAAAATGTCGATGTTACCAATTATTAATGTTCAAAATTAAAACATCAATCAAAAACCATCGATGTTTTTAAACTGGTTAAGTAATCTCTTACATTAAATTCGTGAGCAACAAAATGCTGTTTTCCAATGACCGTGTTTATTGATTTATAATGGATGTTAAACTGAAAATAAACTAAAAATAATATGAGCAAATACAAATATTCTATAAGCCTGAGCACCCACAGTAACCTCAAGTGGTAATTACTGCATTCTATGGGACGGAATGTGAACTACTGGGCCAGTTCGATTTTGGTTCCGTCTCATCCATAAGAGACGCAAACAAACACAGCGTTCATTATACAGCGTTAAATTGGCAGAGACAGGGCCAATCCGTAGGATCCCCAGCGGTTTTGAAAAAGGCCGGCAGATAGCACTCCGCCTTGGGCGTTTGTAGAGAATATTGATAGAGCGTCTAATGACTAAACGCTCGTTCAAACGAATCACTATTCTTTATATATACTTATTATTGGTGAAAATGGTCTTTTCCCTCTCTTTCGTTGATGGTGCCAGGGCACATTCGCTACATCCCTACAAGCCGCCACTGCCCTACACACAGAGAGTAGCGCATTCCTTTGCGCCGCCGATGCCGCCATTTTCTATCCAGATGTCAGGAGAGTTTTAACTATGCGATATTGGGTGTGTTAGAAACCACCAATCTATCCAAAACTATTATAAATATTCTTGAAAATGTTTATAATGCTTTCGGTGATCATTATTCCATGACTCCTGAATGACGCCGGCACATTGATGAAAGGTTATTAAATTGTTGCGTCCGTTCATGTTGCGCTATCTATGGACTGTTATTGCACTCACTGTGCAGGCAGAATCAATATCACGCTTCAATTTAGAATTAATATCCATTGAAAATATACAGCGTTTTCTGGTCTGGAGGAGAACCGGACCGAGAAATTCATATTTTCAAAAACGTCCTTTTATCAGACTTGCCGTCTTCGAACAACACTTCCTATTACTCAAATGCAAGAATTTTGATAAGACTAATGACCTGAACCTGATATTATGCTTTAAATTGCAATTGATATCTACAGAAAAATGTTATGTCATGAAACCTAAGTTGCTCGTTAGAGAGGATGGTGAACAAATTAAATCGTTATCTTTATTTATTTGAAACAAAATTGCCATACCTGCTCTTTCTATTGCATCAAACATCGCTTCAGTCGCCTTCATCTCAGATTCTAGGATGGTGTTCATCAGCATTCTTTCCAACCTCTCTAGCCCTCGTAGCTTCTAAATTTATCCTTGCGTTTCCCACCCTTACGAGTACCTTTATCTGACTCTTCAGTATCTTACGGCTCACCTTATTCATTTTTTTACCATCTAGATTATTTCTCTATTTGTACTTCATGAAAGTTAGCGAGATTAGAAAAAAATGTGAAGATTAAGAAGAAAAGAAATATTTTTTTGAGAGTAGCAATAAGGCCATATGTATTCCAGTAATTATCACGATAAAACGATTGGCTACTTTCATTGATGTAAAGCTCACCTACGTATGCAAGCTCTGCAAGTCTTCAGTCATACAGGAAACATTTCCGTTTGAGCGCTTTAGTTTAAACCAATTACATGAGAACAAAATTAATTTTTCAAATTTTAACTTTCGACTCTTTTGTGCTTATTATTCAGCTTGTAAACAAGCAAACACAAATATTAATAATAAAACTCTTACTACTTTTAAGATTAATTATGAGTTATTAGTTGTAAATAGAAACACTATCCTATCTTTACGTCCAGAATCTTTTACTTTTCATTCCCGTGTAGTCAGGTAGTCGTTTTAATAGGGAACTTCCCTCTCTAGCGCAACAGATCCGACCTTCCTCCAGCGCATGCCTTGACACTGATGTCTACATTCACGGTTTGAAGAGAGAGCAAACGACCCCACGGAGCATTCATCGTCAGGCACCGCGAAGGACCGCCTGCTTCTTCTCCACCTCCACTCCACCCCTGACCCTCCACTTCCCTTCAGTTCCCGTCAAACTCCGCCTCCTTCAGCAACACTCGGTCTCGTTCTGTCCCGTCCCGTGCCACATCCTACTGTATTGCCGATATCGCTCCGCCCCGACTCGCTCCGCCCCGCCTCGCTCCGCCCCGCCTCGCTCCTCCCCGCCTCGCTCCTCCCCGCCTCGCTCCTCCCCGCCTCGCTCCTCCCCGCCTCGCTCCTCCCCGCCTCGCTCCTCCCCGCCTCGCTCCTCCCCGCCTCGCTCCTCCCCGCCTCGCTCCTCCCCGCCTCGCTCCTCCTCGCCTCGCTCCTCCTCGCCTCGCTCCTCCCTGCCTCGCTATGCCCCGCCTCGCTCCACTCAGACCTTGCACCGCCGCCTCTCCACTTAAACTCTCCCGCCCTGCTCCGTCTGCACTACCCCGCCACTCCCTCTCCTCCTGCTCGGCTTCCTTCCGCTCTTCCGGCGTGGGGCGTCGCGCGTAAACAAAGAAAAGGAAAGTGCGCCTCATAACCCGCTTCCGGCGGCGTCCATAGCGACGGCAGCGCGGCGGGCGTCGCCCCGGTGCATCTCATGGTACCCGCTTTTCCCGGCAGACCTTGCGCCACAGCATCGCCGCCATTTTCTCTCGGGGAGATCGCGGTCAGCCGATGTAGCGTCCGGCCTGGGCGCCGGAACCCATGGATTTTGTATGAAGACCAGTTGGAAATCAGCAAGATATATTAAATGATAAAAAAGTTAAAGAAATTTAAATACTAACTCTTTTGCATGGGTGACATATCCAAAAAGCACACGCATTTTGTTTCTTGCCATAGAAGATCCGCTAAGTTGTCAGTAAAAAATGTTGAAATTTTTTATAAAATTCTTTTATTTCATTTGCGTGTGAGGTGCATCACGGCCCCACCCCTTCCCGAATCAACATTAGATTTCATCGGATTCACAATTCTAAATTAAGAGTATAGTGAGCTTAGATTTTTCGAAATATATGTCACAACATTTACGTGAGAGACGTGTGAACCACACCCACAAAATCAGATAACCTGTACTGCCACCGAATTTATTTCCTCAGTTTCATAACTAAAAAAAACTACGCTCCAATAATTGTCAGTTGACTGGATAAGTTAAATAACAACGTTTAAAAGGTAATAAAATAACAGTTCCGTTGTGTACGATAATAAAATAACAGTAAGTTTTTGGAGACACTAATGAATTAAATTAATAAGCAGCACTGGTTTTGAGTTACATGTAAGCATTGACTGCCGTAAGTGTCGAATGCGACAGGTATGCGTCGATATTTGAGACAGGTTGTATTGACCAAACCTACGAACAGGAGTATTATTTTTCAGGAATTCTTCAAGAATGTTATATAGAATTATTTCATCCTCGAAGATAAATTCTTGACTTATACGTGAGACAATTAATTCAGGCAGGAAAGATAATTAATAAAAAAACGTGAAATCAATAATAGTAACAAAATAATAAATTTAATTACAAGTAATCCTGAGAAGAGTTTTAAACAAGAAAACCACAAACGCATTCCATTATATTGCCTAGTTAAGAAATGCCTAGTGTATTTGAAAGAAATACGAGATAAATACGTTGACGATCGTATATGTACCACATTTATTCTTTTCATTTCATAGTTTTCAGTATTTCATGACCATTATTTTGGAACAATTATCTGTAATAGCATATTGCTTACCACCCATGGAAGAATTATTACACGGAAGAAGCCCACTTGGCTTTCTGCTCTTTGAATACAAGCACAATCACGCCCCTGTTACATTACCTATTGTAGCCGGCTCATGAAACGCAAACTGCCTCCTTAATTATTCAACCTTTCGAGGCGGTTCCGCCGCGGGTTGCAGCACACGTTAGTCTCTGGCTGATGCCGGAATCGCAAGTGACAAGAGTGCGCGGCAGAACTAATTTGTTAAGAAAATAAATATACCATACAAAAACCAACGTTTGTATGTTTGTTCGTATTTTTGTGCGCGGCAGTTCTACAGATTCCAATAAAATTTTAAATATTATTTAAAAATCTTAATACTGAAGAACGTGTAATTAAGAAAAAATATTTTCAGTAATAGGTAGTAGAAATGGTGAAAACAATTTTAAACTTTTGTCATTTTCTGAAATACATGGCTTTGAATGACAAACAAAACTCTGCTTTTTGTACAAGCGGACTTTACTCATGAAAAGCATTTTTACAAACTTTGAGAATTTTTAAAATATCTTTGGGTAGTTTCGACCCTAGAACACCACTACACCACTGATAATCTCTAGAACAAGTGCAAATGAAAAGATCAAAAAATATACTCATTATTATTATTATTATTATTATTATTATTATTATTATACAAAGGAATGTAAAATCTACCCCAGGTTGCAACCAGATACTTAAGGAGCACATCTAGGGACAGTCGGTGCCTCTACACTACTTTCCGCAAAATGTGGAAAGTTCCAAATAAAGCAATTCCTTGCACTTCCCAGTCATTTGAATAACCTGGAAATTTAGCCACGTTCTTCCACAAATTTTTCAGAAGAAATCCCAGAGCTCCGATAACTATCGGGACGACCTGTGCGTATACGCCCCATATTCGGCTGACCTCGATTTCCAAACTTGTATTTAAGACGTTTCTCTGCCTCCTTTTGGTTACGACGATTTGATCACAGGGCACACCAACATCTACAAGTAGACAAACGTTTTTTCTCCAAATCCCGGATAACAATATCCAGTTTGTTTGCTATTATTGTGCAATCCGTTTGAATTTGTTGATCGTACAATATTGTATAGCGTCCAGCCGATGTCACCGGTTTTGGTGGGTGTTCGTACCACTTGGGGCATGTGTTCGAACTTCGAAGGCAGTACAGATCTGCCAGTGGAGGTAACTACACAACCTGTCGTGTCTTTTCAAGTATTCGGTCTTTGCTAGAATTGAACAAGCTGAGATGATGTGATCAATGGTTTATACTTGTTCCTGGCAAATGCGGCATTATCATTTTGGGAAATTTTGAAAACCGCTTTATCATAATGTTGTGTTCTCAACGCCTAATCTTGAGCAGCTATTAGAACTCTTTCGATTCTGGCTTCATTCATCCCATTTTAAGACACATAAATGATTGATTTTTATTAATTTGCATTCTGTCCATTCTTTTTAGATATTGTACATGGAGTGGTTTGTATCTCACATTTCATGTTTAATAGCATCAGCAGTTCAGTGTCTGTATTCGGCGTGTCTTGTCATAATTTCCTTTGCAATACTTCTTGCTACAGTAACAATGCCTCTGGTTCCCGTTCTTCGGCCAGATTTCATGACCTGCCTCATTAGAGGGTCATCTTGATGGCTGATAACATACTTTCCCATACCAAACTATTGCATTGTGCCAGGAGGCCTCAATTTGTCTGAGGCCTCTTCCTCCTTCCTTACGTGACATATAAAGTCTATGTACATCAGCACGAGGGTGGGCGACATGATTAATTGTTAGCAGTTTTCTGTTTTTTCGATCCATGGTGCGAATTTCTTGCTCAATTCAGTCCACTAGTCTGAAACTGTACTCGACTACAGGCACCGCCAAACGACCAATTGCAGATATATTATTCTTGGAGTTTGTGGGCAGACTGCAGGACCAGTCTCATTCTTCTGTAATACTCCCTGCAAATTCTCTCGTTCATTGTGTCGTTCGAGATTGTCTCACATTCTTTAATGCCCAGATATTTGTAAGTTTTACATATAAAAAAATCACAGTGTGCGTAGCAACTTCAATGCTTTTTGACGTTGTCAGGTTACCTCTTTTTAAATTGATTTTCCACACTGGTCAAGACCAAACTTAATGCATTACTAAAGTCATTCACGACAGACAGCATTTGGGAGAGAATCTCTTCATTCTTAGCAAACACTTTAACATCATGTAAAACAAATGTGATACTGCCCGTTCATCATCATAGAGCTTGTAACCAAAGTCAGCTTGCGACAACAGCAGAGGGGATAGTGAATCTCCTTGAAAAATACCCCTGTTAATCTGAATATTTCTGGTTTTTACTGCTTCCTTGCCGTTGTATATTAGTAACCTGGTACTCCACGACTTCATACAAGCCTTACAAAATTCAATAAGTCTAGGATGAAATCGACAGATCTCCAGAGTCTTTAAAATCCAATCGTGTGGCACACTATCAAAAGCCTCGCTCCGCCCCGCCTCGGTCGGTAGTCAATCCAAGCCATGCTCAAATTACGCTTTCGTGTCTTTACATCATTCAAGATGTCTTTATTTAGTAGTAAGATTTCCTTACAGCCGTAAGTACCTTTACGACATCCTTTTTGTTCAACTGGCATCAGATGATTCTCCTCTAGGTGTTTGTACATTTTATCAGCTACAGTTGCTGTTTTAACTTTGTACAGTACTGGCAGACAAGTGATTGGCCTCTAGTTCTTCGCCAATGAGCTGTCTCCCACTTGGGTAACAAATACGTGATGCCGCGTGTGAGTCATTTCGGGAGTTCCTTTGGGTTTTCTAAAATTTTATTAACAGCCTTTGATAGATGAGAATGTATTGCTGTTCCCGGGGGATTTCCAGTTTCCCATGTTCTTAATTGCTTCGAAGAGGTCCTCTTCATAGAATTCGTAACATCTTCCACTGTTTCCACAAGTTCATTGATAGCATCAATTTAAGATTGAATCCAAGATGCGTCTTTGTTGTAGGATCTGCTCTCCTGCTAAATTCCTGCCCAAAAAGCTTCGACGTCATCTTTTGAAGGAGTGATTGTATTGCCATTCGGCTTTTGAGTCAGATTAAGATAGATCTCTTCGCGTTTGTATCAAACAACCGATTCTGCTCACGAAAATTTATTCTACGTTTGTATCGTCTTATTCGTTGAGCCCATGCTTGAATTTTCTCTTTTAGCTTCCCAACTACCATTAGCCTGCTTGTGTCATTTTTTTGAGACTGAAGTTGACGAACTCTCTATATCTCGCGTCGAAGGAGATTTCGCATCATGTCCTTATCGTGTAATTCATTGCCAGATGAATTTTCACCACTGACGTGTGTTTCATTGGAAAGAGTTGAACCCTCAATGGCATCATCGTTTCCAAGTTCTACATATTCGTCATGTGGGTAGTTCGATCGAAGAACGTACTCCGCATTTCTCTGAATGCCAACAAGTTGTTTTGTTGTGAATTTTCCACTGCTGGGTATGTATCGTCGTTGACTGGCAAGCTTCTTTGAGTGTAGGGTGTCTCATATGTGAGTTCCGTTCTCTTCATACCTAGAAAACGTCTAAATCCGAGCCATCATTCGTCGCGTTTGCGTAGTAAAAGCACATCACCTCTTTTAATTCATCCCAAGTCCATCTCTGACGATGTCTTCGAAATACTGCCGCCTCTGTGCCCCTTAAACTAACATCCGTGGGATAGCCAGATGTCGACAAAGTAACATAAGCGCGATTTCTGAGCAGGTATGTGACGTTGATAGAACAAGGCACGTTAAGATTCATTACATTTCTTGTTCTATCCATTTTGCTCAAAGGTTTTAAGTGAAGATTCGCAGGTAGCAAGTTCGAGTTACAGATCACACTAACCCCTTGGGTTATTTCCAGCCATCCGTTACTGCAACCCACAGTGGCCTCGTGACATCCCCCCGCAGGGTCCAGCAAGGTCTCCAATGGCCAGTCGTCATTACTAAACCCTACGGGATTCTCACTGACTGCTGAAGGCAGCCTCCTTCGTAGGCTAATGCAAGGTTCGGGCCTCCACTCTAATCAGTGGCCTGGTGTACCAACCCAGTTTCTCTCCTGTCCCCCACCATGGGCCGACCACAGGACGTCCAAAGACTGATGACCTTTCCCTCTCTTCTTACTTCCCTCTGACCGGGAGGTCCTAGGTTCGAGACCCGACGGTGGTAGGATTTTCTACACTAGCTTGTAAGATAGGTCGAATTCATTCGCTATCTGGAAGAGAATTCTAGCAACCGGCTGCTCTGATCGGTAGTTTTCCGTGGTTTCTCCGATCAACACCAGGCAAATGCCGGAGCAGTACCCTTACAAACGGGCCACGGTCCGCGCGTGATCTTTCTTTCCTCTTCCTTGTTCTATCCTCACCCCTTTCACACACACTTATACTAACATGCTCTACACTATCACATATGTCAAGAGACTGGTCGGGAGCTTACAGTTTGTCCCGGCTGGGGCGGTGTCACGCTGGTGGGAGATACCTGGTTGGGTGGAATTCCCCGCTAGTCGACGGTAGGTCGGTGCCGGATCTCGCCATCCAGCGGGGAAATATCACCGCCTCCCCCATGAAAAACACGCACTACACTTACGGGAATAACAACCTCAGTAGTTGACATGCCCGGAATCATGAGCAAATCAATCAATCAGTCTACTTCCCACTCTCCTCTGGAGTACTTCTTCGTCTGACCCCTCACCTTCAACCTATTCAGCAAGGAAGGACATTCCGGTAGCTAGGCTACTACTGCCATAGCTCTCAGGCTCATAGAGGTACTCAAGCTCCACGACCAACTGCAAGGTCGTATACTCCCTAGGTGGAGTTGTTATTGTTATTATTATTATTATTATTATTATTATTATTATTATTATTATTATTGCTATTACTATTATTATCTAAGATATAAATCAGTGTTTGTTCGTATTTAATGCTCTACCGTACCGTTCATCCGATTTCCAGTAAAAATTTGTCACAAAACTTGCGCGAAGGTTAAAAAAAGTCGAATTGTGTAAATTGGGTGATTTTTTATTTCTGGGTAATTTTTTCTTTCTGAACAAATATATTTATTTCTTTTGTAAATGATAAACAATTAACATGGTTTTGGAGTGTATCTATGCATCTGCAATGCAAAATTTTTGTCTAGAAACCCTTTTTTCAAACCATCTTTTGAGTGCTTACTGCGGCTCTTATTTTCGAATTTTCGACGTTTCCTCCCCGGACACACCATTAAGATTTCAAATGATGAATTAGTGGAATGAATTAGTGAATTAGTGGAACGTGAATAACTTTTGCATTTTTTCCCCAGTCCTCAACAGTGCTCCATAATGCAACACCAAATTAAATTGCCACCAACACCAAACATGACTAGGTGCTGAAAAATAGAGGGAAAGTTAGAAAGGGCCGCAGCCAATAGTTTTGGAGGAAACGCAGCGGACAAACATTTTTAAACCGAAATGGAAGTATTTTTCCTATTAACTCGAGCTATAGTCAGTATAATCTGAATGGTCAAGCAATGGAAAAACGAACACTAATTACAAATTTCAAATTTCCAAGTTTAACTTATTTAACGAGGAACTAGCGGTTTGCTGCATCCAGCGGTTTGCTGCAACTAGCGGTTTGCTGCACAATTTTGAGCGGTTTGCTGCATCCAGAAGGGGGAGATCTGCAGTAATTTGCCCCAGGCCCTGTTTTAACTGAGTACCCCAATTTTTTCATTCAAAACATAAAAATGTATTTACTCTTAATCCAAATTAACCACCTTCACAAAAATATGAAAACTATCACCAAATAAATAAAAGCTATTTTGCATGTGAATTTAATCATAATTTATGATAAATTGTCATAAATAAACATTTTAAAATAACCATAAATATGTATACAAAATATCTTTAGTTTCATAAAAAATTGAAAAAAATAATACTCAATTGTAGTTCAAAGTTTTCTTTATGTAAATTATAATAACAAAATACTACTTATGGGGAGGAAACTTTTGTTTGAAATACGTGGAGCCCAGATGAACTACTGCCCCAGGCCTCTTGTTTTTTTCTCTGAGCGCCCGTGTGTGTGTGTGTGTGTGTGTGTGTGTGTGTGTGTGTGTGTGTATGTGTGTGCGCAGTGCTCGTCCTTTCGCAGTGCGTCCGCATGTAGCCTCACGCACTTGGACGCGCCGGACCCTCATGCGTTGCGAGGCGGCGCAGTCGGCCAAGGCCCTTTGCACGCGCCGCTGCCGCGAGACAAACGAAAACAAGCGTCATTTGTGAGGGGAAGGGATGGAGGCGTTGTTTCAGTGTTCCCGAGTCAGCATCTGAGCGCCCTGAAAAAAGTGGCGAAATGCTAGTGTGGGTTGCAGTCACCATGAAATTTGCGACAAGTTGCAAAAAAATGCCAAGCAAAAATGGTACAAACAGAAGTGACTGTTCTCCACTAACACTTAATGAGAAATTTTAAATTGATTTTCTTTTTTCTCCTCGTTTTTTTCGCGGTTAATGTCTAACCACTCTAGGCTTGTATTTCTTAGTATTTGCTCTTCCTTTGTTAAGGAGGGATTGGGGAAAGGAAAACTTGCCACATAGTTGGAGCCTATTTCCATAGGAGCTTCTTTAACAGTCTATCCAACACTTTCACTCATCCTATTTTCCTTCGCTAAATCGCATTCCCATGTGTCTCTCGATCACTTTTATCATTTCAGCATCATCTTATTTCTCTCTCCTCCTGCGGTTTTAGAAGGAAGAATGTCTAACCGCGAACCAACGAGAATGAACCATAAATATAATTGGGAACTGGTGATTTTAGAAATGCACTTTTTTGTATTATCGGTTACGTAATCTATGTCTGTATCTACACTAATATAGAAAGAGACAAGTGCGTTGAGATACTGCGCGATAATCTCTGAATGTACTGAACCAATATCGATTAAACTTTTGTGCTAGCTTTCTTTGAAGGTTAGAAGTGATATAGGCTATTATTTACATCCATAAACCTTAATATTTTACAAAATAATTATTTTTGTGGGCAGTTTTCGCCTAGCATTATATCACTGATTCAAGAGTGCATCAATGTGCAATAGTTCAACTCCGAAATGCACAGAATTGCGTATCTGTAGGATAGGAGAGGACTTTTAAAAGAGCAAAGAAAGATTCTTTGCTCTTTTAGAGTATATATTTACAAAAGTAACAAAGATATTGATTTGAATTGCGTCTAGGTGTGAATATATTAAGTGTATAAGAGATATGAAATTATTGGAAATCATTTTGCTGTTGGAAGGGCTTCATATAGCCGAAAAAGGGGAGGAATACATATACGTATTCTGCAGGAAATAGTTATATGTTTATTTGTAGTAAATGAAGCATGATTGTTAGTACGTATTTGCGAGTTGCACAAGCAAAAGTGAAATATTATGAAAGATTTGTGTATTATAATGAAACTCTGACAGGTGAATGAATTTTTTAAGCGAAGTGTTTTATTATAATGGACAATGAAAGCGTACCTTTGGGTGCTGAAGTAATGATTATTTCAATTGATGAAAGTTCGGAAAGAAGTATAATTGAAGTGATAGAATAATGGTAAATGGGTATGTGGAGGAATAGACTTGCGTAAACGCTGTTTTTTAATTTTGTTGAAGATAGGACCAAAGAGATTATTTTAGATAATAGATAAACTTTTGTGAAGCCGGGATGCACTGTGATCTCGGATTTATTGAGATATGAACATAATTGTCTAAGTGGTTAATGGTACCTTTCCGTCAGCCACTATTTACCAAGGACCGTAAAACGCCCACGCGAATGCAATTAAAAGCACTTTAATTATATTTAAACGCCAATTACCTCGGCGCGGCCTTAAAGATAAATTTCAAACTTTTCTTTAGAAACATGTCAGAACACAAAAATCTGTAAGTTTTAGATGTGGCAACTGATTGAGAGTATTCGTATAATGTATGCAATTTCACAAAAAGGAGTATATGTATTTTATTTTTACTTTTTCACCCTTACAAAGGTACTTCGCAAGAAGAGAGTTATGTAATCGTGCGCCAGAAAACAGCGAATTATAAAACGCACTGTTCCGAATTTTTTTTGTTCTAACTTTCTTTCTGAATTAAAGGCATGGATGATATGATTAGTCTGATATGGTAACCACTCATTTTTTATCTGGACGTTTATTAATGTTATTGTCGATGGATGATTAAAATAAGGTCCAGTCAGCTTTGAGGCTAATCCACTTCCGGTGAGTATGAGTAATAGAGAACGTAAGAAATCGAAGAGGTGAATACAGGTAGAGAATGGGTAGTAATCGCGGTCCTAAAGATCAATACTAGAGAACCATGAAACACCAGTTGCAATGTCATTGGATGAAAATGTCAAATAAATAACATCCCTTTTGCATATCTAGTAGAAAAATACGTTTCATTGGCCGTGTTATTAAGAATAATATCATCATTCCTGTCAAGCCATTTCTCAACGATTTTATGATGATTCAGTGAAATACCTCTACGATTTGTACTAGAAGACCCCCACAGTACGTTGTAGCTATTAAAAACTCCCAGGATGATAAATGGTTTTGGGGGGGTTTAACAATGTCATCAAATTGAGTGATATTATGTCTTGGCCATTAGGTAATTATAGGTTACAAATTATCACGGTGAAATGATTGATCGGTTCCTCTAAATTCCCCAGAATTGGAATTAAACCGATATTTTAATTTTGGGGAGTACTTTACATAAAGCCCGTCGGAGAATTTCAGTTTAAAACAATGACTCCATTTTTTTTCTTAAATTTTGTTGTTGAATAGTGCGAAGGACGTTTAAGGGAATGATGTAGGTATCATTTTCGTTGATGTCCCTTCTTTTTCGAAATTTGCAAAAACAATTTCAAAACTGCAGAATTGAAGATAGAGATTTTTGCCTCAGACAAAGTCGGTTGTACAAAATTAGCACTTTAAATAAGGTCATGTACAATTTTTTGAAAAAAATGAGTAGTTTTTGCGTAATTATAAATTTGCCGCAAATTTACAAAAAACATTTTTTCAAAAACCGCTTGAAATTTTTTCTTTAAATTTTTTCACTTATGGACGATACGTCACTGAGGGACGATAAAGAATATGGTCTTAGTCATACATCAGGGAATTACTTAGTTTTTTGAAAATTGCAAAAAAATATTTTTAAAACTACAAAACTGTAGAGAGATTTTTACTTCAGACCAATTCTGTTGTACAAAATTAGCTCTTTAAAAAAGGTTATGTAGAATTTTCTGAAAAGTCGTTTTGCGTAATTTTTGCTTCAAATTTACAACAAAAAAATTCTCAAAAAGCGTTCCAAATGTTTTCTTTAAATTTTCCCCACATATGTAATAAGGGACTGTAAATAAATAGATAAACTAGTGGTGCTATAGAATGGCTCAGCCTTTCTCGCAGTAGTTTTTTTCTAATCTCGTTAGTCGGATATAGGATTTGGAGTAAGCCCTTCTTTGTCGCCCAAAAGACTTTTGTTTTTCGCATGTTGACAATTATCCGCTTCCTAATGCTAGAGCTGATACAATTACGATTTGACTAATATATAAGTATACGGTCCACAACTCACCCCAATGGCCGAAGTGGTTAAGGCGTACTGAGTGTTTCACTTTGGAAGATGCCGGATTCGAATCCCAGATAGGGATTTTAATTTTATGAATGTGTTGTTGCTGAAAAAACTATTGAAGAGTGTAGAAACTTTATTGAAAACCATTTTAAGTACTTCTACTCACTAATAGAATCAATGCAGATAAATATACAGTACTTGTCTATGTTTTCCCAAACTTCGTCTTTTAAACAGTTTTTCAACTCTATTATTCGATTTCCGAAACGTACGTCATGTCAAATCAATCGTTGTCTTGAGTGCATCTGTATGAACCGATTTAAGTAAATATATGAGTATTTCAGCATTAAATTTAAATACAATTTAACCGGAACACATGTGATCAACTTACTTATCGTTAACGGTTCCGAAATTATTACTTTCTCGCCTAACGAATACTTCGTAAGAAAATTATGTAATCGTGCGCCGGAAAACGATCTTTCCATCCCACTGCGCTTGTGTGGCGTAGTGGTATCAGCGCCAGCACGTTAACTCTGAGGAACTGTGTTCAGGTGTCGGAATGGAAAAAAATCTTGGTTAAAAAACTTTTTCTGGTTTATGTAGGTGTATGATATTGCAGAACATCTTAAATAATTCAAAAATGTATGTGCTTTGATGGCACTCCGTGTTAAATTTGAGGTTTTGAATATGAATAAGAAAGGAATAAATGTTTCTATGGTGGGATTTTTTATGCTTCGTCCTGAATTATTTGTTGTTTTTTACATGAACAATCGGACATTTACGTGCAAATGCCTTTGCCCGAGTTCGGTCCATGCACGCTTATGTGGCGTAATGGCATGAATGCCGGCAATTGAAATCTGAGATTATGGGATCCCGTCTCGGAGCGGAAAAAATTGCTGGTTTATGTAATAGTATAATATTGCGTAGCATTTAGGAGCAATGCGAGAAAGTATGTGCTTTAGTAGCACCACTAGTTATTTTTTGAGGGATGTTTCTTTATTTTTTCTTTACCTTCGGCAGTTTTATATTCCATATCAGAGGTTTTCGAGTTACTGTCTCGGAGTTCATTCTCGCTATTTGATTGGTTGCTAGTCGGTTCTGCATTCGAGCTTTCAGTAGATAACATGTCTCTTTAACCTGACGGGGTTGCAGGAAAGGTCAACGTCCATTGAGTTTTCTTTTGAGGTAACTTGGTTTCTCGCGGTAAGCTCAATGGAAGGAGTGGTTGTAGAGGGGGAAAGCTATCAAAGTCAAGGTTAAGGCTAGAATTTTCGTTCACCTTATCGCTCTCTTAACCCTTCGATGCACGGAGCTCGGATTTTGCGACCTTTCACTTAGTGGGCCTGAGAGGCCCGGTCTGAATTAAACACTCATTTGGGGATGGGATGAAGAACTAATGAATGCGTTTATTTTTATTATTACACTTGCCTTTTTAAATTTTGAACCCATAAAAAGAAATTGTATATATTTCATTTACAACATTATCACAGAATACGTATTTTAATGTTCTGATAAAAGTTTGTTTTCGCACACGAAACTCTGTGATTTTTTAAAATCTTTTTCGAAGAGGAGTAAATATCACTTGGAAATAAAATAACAACCTTAACAGAAAGAATTTATGACAATTGTTCCACAACATTAACATTTGTAAATATTCGCCTTACCTCTTTATTTTCTTTGGAATCTAGAGGACATCCAAACTTGTGTTCCTGTGAATCCGGAACACTTAAACATTTAGAGTTATTTTGAGGATATTAGGGTTTTTCACTCATGTTTTCATATTAGCACGGGAAAATTCTTCTGCTAGTTTTATATACTTCTTTCTCACTGAAATTAGTCTTGAAGAATTTTCGTGAAGATTACGTAGACATTCAAAGCAGCAATGTCAATCTTAAAATAAAATAATATCATTGGTCATTGACGAGTATGCCTTCGTAATGTGTGATTGTCGACCATTTGATCCGTCAGATTAACTTCGCTTTGTTTTGTTATTTGCAAGAATAATTCATGGTTTCTTTTTTGTCGTTCCTTGTCTTGGTCCTGATGTAATGTGCTAAGAAGGTAAATAATGTTGTTGTTTTGGGTTGATACAACTAAAGATTTCCACGATATCCAAAAATTTTAGAACATAATTATCTACAGTATAATCTCACAGTTCAGATGGTACTTCCTGAGTGTTTGCTCGTACTGTTAGTTTCTTCTCAATTAGAAATTCACCCAGGAATACGGACGTTATCATTAGAAACTCTTAGAAACTCATAAAAATGATCAGTTGTAAAGTTATAACAATAGTTAATAATGACTGTGTCAAATCTTTTACTGTTTTTGAGGAAAACTCTTTTGCAACAGGTGAATCTTTCCTTTTCCATGGTACATTTTGCCACTTAGTGTACATCCGTTCCTAAATTCGAAGCATTAAAAACTCTTTATTCCATATTTATGTGGTCAAGATTTGTGTCTCTTGGCAAGTAAATAACGAAGATTGTAATGATAAGGAATAAATTCCAACAACATACAGTATGTTCGGGGAGGAAACGTCGAAACTTCGAAAATAAGCTCTTAAGAAAATTCTGAACATATTTTGTCTAATAAACTACGTGGATATTCCGAATGGTTGAGCCGCTATAAGCACTCAAAAGTTGGTTTGAAAAATTGATTTCTGATTTTGAAAATTTTTGAGTTTTCAAAATACTTTATTTGAAGTTATTTGAAACACTTACACTCACAAATATAATAATCTTTACAAATTTCTGGTAATGTGCATATTAAATATCTGAGAGATCTTTCTAAAATATTACATTTATATAATTTTTGAAAAAAAAACTCAAAATAAACTTTACGTCATATTAAAGAGTGTAATTACCACTATCCGTTACAAAAGTTTCAAGAAAAATTTGCAGCCATATATGAGAAAATTGCGTTTGAGCGTTTCTGAAAAGGCGGAATGTTGAGCTACTTTTCACAGAAAACGGTAGTGTTTTCAAGAAACTTTACTTGACGTTATTTCAAGAACATGTACTCGTAAATACAATAATGCGAAAAAATCGCCTCTAATGTAAATATTAACGACATGAGAGACAAATCAAAAATTACATTTCTGAAAATTTTCAAAAAAAAGAATAGAGCTATCGGGAGTTTAAGTCATCTCATAGGGTACATTTAGCACTATCTTTACCAAAAGTTTAAAGAAAAAATTTGGAGCCGTTTTTGAGAAAATTTTGTTTTTTGCATTTTTTTTAAATTGCAAATATTACAAGCAACGAAAAGTACTAAAATTTTCAAAAAAAATGTACATGACCTTAATGAAAGAACTCACTGTGGACTACAAATTTTATTTCAAAGAAAAATCTGTATCTTCAAGTTTGTTGTTCCAGAAAGACGCCGAAAAATATTTAAACTTTTGCAATTTTCGAAACTTCAGAGATATCCGTGAAAATCGGACCTATGCCACCTTATGTGTATTTTACTCTATCCTTACAAGACATTTAAGAAAAAAATTGGAGCCATTTTTGAGAAAATTTTGAAAATGTCGGGGGGGGGGGCTTCATGGAAAGTACCCCCAAATTTTACAGAATCTTTTTCAAAGCTTTGACTAGAACCAGATCGACCGGGGAATATCCATTTTGGAAGAAATCGTACGTATGATTTAGGCGCTAGCAGTGTTCACAGCACTGAGACGGACGGACGTTTTCCTTTCAATTGCTTTCTCGGTATCAAGGACCCACAGAAGAGGGATTCTGGCTAGATCACGTGTTAGGGTTTTTTTCTTAATTTAGCTTTTATTAATTCTTGTTTTATCCACTTTTTCGTTATCACGGCCCGGCAATGAATTTATTCCGCCGAAAATTGGCCATTTTTTCGCGCAACATTACATAACTTTCCCTGTACTACGCATATCACTCCGTGTATACGTACGTATACGGGAAAGTAAAAATTGAAATATATGGAAAAATTTCTTGGCTTCGTAGACCATTCTTTGTCATAAGAAAATAAATATAACAACAGAGGGTATCATGAAAGGGCACACCAGTAATGTTAACGGAAAAATTTTTATCGCATTTAGAAAAACAACTGGGTCTCTGAGGGCCATTAAGTGCACTGAATGGTGGAGAAAGAACTTTTTAAGAAGAGAAAGTTATGTAATGCTGAGCAAAAAAACGGCGAATTTTCGGCAGAAAAACTCTTATTACATAGTCCTGGCAACGAAAACGTGGATACATCGAGATACTAAGTGCATAAATAAATCCTCTAACATGTGTTGTTGCCAGAATAAATGTTTTGTGGGTCCTTGATAGCGAAAAATCAAAAATTGGTGGCAATGAGTGGGGCACAGCACACAGTAAGTGTAAATGTAGAACGAAGTTTTTCCTGTCTGAAACGTATATTAGTTGATAGAGGATATAATATCTCAGAACATAATTCGGAATTATCCACAATTGTAAATTACAATGAAATCAATAAAGGACTTTCTTCTTTAAGTTAATTTTTTTTATTTCTGAAGGTATATTTGAATTTTTCAATTTCTGCATTTTTATGCTAATTTAATTTTGTGTGCATATGGTATTTAAAATGTCAAATATGCCTTGTTTAAACAATATGTAAAAATTTAATTATAATAAAAACACTTAAGTTATATTTCATTCACCTTAAATACTATTCAAAATATAAAATTGGATTAATTGGGATTTTTAGGCTACATAACACCATTTAGCAAAGTTTTGATTTTTTTATTGCATTTTTTACACGATATGGTGTTTTAACTGCATGTTTTAGAGTCTTACTGTAGGAAATTCCTGTTTTTAATTATCAATAATCTCTTTAGTTGATTCTGTGATATCTACATCGATGAGAAGAGGTAAGGTATTAGTTAATTGGGAGTTACATGGATTTGGACAATTTTTAGCTACATGGTCCTGATTTTTACACAAAAAACAAATAGGTACATCTGGGGCCACATGTATCCAATGGGGACATTATCCATAAACACTTGAAATGATTTGACATGAAAACTGAGGATGTAGCTCAAGTTGAGGTTATTAAATTCCTGATGAAGGAAGGTTATTGGTACTACATTTCTAACACCGCATGTTAATAATTTTTCTTCAATCACTTGATGAGGAATACTTGGGCAAACATTAGAATAATTCTTTAGTTCTTAGAAATTAATAATTTTATTGAGAAAACCTAAATAGACACAAAGATGCTCTTATGATTGTAGACTAGATCATCTGAGACTTTCTTGCTGATAGATAAAACTAGAACACAGACGGTTGTTCGATATTTTCGAAGCAAACTTAATATGAGAGGGGTTAGCTTTAGTAGATAACTTTACAATGATTTCTACCATTGCCGCACTATTTGAAAAGTCCATGATGATAGCAGCTTTCTTGAAAAAGAGAGATTGAATACTAATTTTAGTGTAATTAATAGTAATCTTACTGTTCTGGTCTCCTGAAGTTTGATGAACTTGAGAGGGCTCCAAGGTGGTCAAAAACACACACAAAGAATGGAAAATCACTTTTCACCTAAATAAACACAATATCACTTCACTTAATAACTCCACTTCTACCACGTTTTACGTGACAGCCACAGTCAGTGAACGCACGCACAACGTGATTTGCCTGGAGAGGACGGAGCGTCTGACCAGCGTCTGACCATCACGACGGTCAGGGCGCGCTTGAGAAATATCTATGTTAATGGAAAGTATTCCGTAATATTAGCTCTTATTTAATGTACGTTTTTAAAATATTCTATTTCGAGAAATTTCACATAGAAATATGAAGGATCACAAGAATTGCGAACATGTTATAGCGCAGTAAACAATCACTCATCTTTTCAATTACTTATCTTTCCTAGTGTAGCTCGTTCGGTAGAGCACGCGATTCTAACACTCAGCGTCCGGGTACAAATTTCAGCCAAAATAAATATTTTTGTTTTATTTGTTTAAAATTGTTTAGTTATCTATTTTTCCAGTTTGCTTTGACGCTCTTCTGTATTTCCAACATAAATCATTAAATTTATTAATCTATTTCAAATAAAATTCACCAAAACAAGTAAACTACTTCATTGGTGTCATTACTCAACATGGTTAAACATCCTTGGTTTTAAACCAGAAACACATAAGTTTGACTCAATACCAGGAATCAAAAAGGTAAAAACAAATGAAAATAAAGACTACTTTAGACATTCTCAAAGTGCATAAAAGACGAAAAGCTAATAAAATGTTAATTAATTAAAATTAATTAATTAATGCTCTAAGTTCAATAAGCTCTTTCACAATGTGGAAACTAGGAACAATGGGAGGAATATAAAAGACTTTAATGATAAAATGCAGGTAGTCTACTCCAATAATATATTTCTTATTGCAATAAAAATAAAATGTATAACAAAAGTATTTATAACACACAGTGATACATTATATAAAATAAAATAATTATGGCAGTAGCAGTTAAGTCTGGTAGCTGAAAAGCCACCATGGCACAAAACCTTAGCACCAGCTCTCTGTCAGTGACCATGTAATTATAAGTCCAGTCCTAATGTCAGAAATCTTTTAGAACAAAGTTTCAATTGATAAGTTCACTATTGATGGCATCTTTATTTTCATATAAAATTAAATCAAACAATCCAAAACTTATTTTGCAACCTATTGCACACATTTTTAAGACTACTCACTGAATTTATAAACAAAAAATGAAAATCTTAACATGTCATGAAAAAACAGATAATTGTTAGAGAGTCATACAATATCTCTAATGAATGAATAAATTATCTCTAATGATAATTGTCTAAAAAATGCCTGAAAACGGAGTGACATGGATTAAATAATTCCAAAAATGTTTGTATATCAAACATTTTTATATATTTGAATAACATTTCATATTATTTAAATAATTAATTTGGTTCCAGTAAAACTGTCAGAAAATGTCAGAAATTGTCAGAAAAAGAATATAAATATTTAACTGTAAAATAATGTAGTTCACTTAATGCACTATATTTTTAATTTTTCCAAGCATAAAGAACCTATGTACACTGATTATAGTATTAGGAACTTCTTGTTTTATGGTTAAAACTATATTCACAGTAATAATATTTCAGTTTCAGGAAGTCTGTTCAATAAAAAAAGATATTTCAAGTCATTGTTTACTTAAATGAAATCTGCTGTAAAGGCCTTCCTAGTATGTTTATTTATGTACAATGGAGGAACTACCAATTGCATACATCATTTTTCATGTTTAAGAAAATGAAGTTCTCTCCTTCATCCCAGCTGTCACAAAGAATGCAAATAAGCATCATAAACATTTTCAATGTGTATTGAGTAACATTTGCAAAGTTACAATGTGCAACTTATTGTATGAAATTCATAACACACAAAATTTTCCAGGACTGGATATCAAACTACACAATCACTCAGGGATATAGAGCTCAATTCCGCTCTGTTTCTTTCGCATTTCAAAAAGGCCTTGGCACAAAATAATGCCACAAGACACACACACACATACATTAAGGTTATGACACATACACAAAGGTATTACATTTATAAATACTGTACAAAAATAGATCTGATTTTCAGTTTCTGCAAAGAAAATTAATACAATGATAAGAGAGCATGTTATCGAAGTGTGGCCACTAGAACATGGTCAAACTTTTCAGATTGGATTATTAATATCATAATGGGAAAATCTAGCAGTATATCAATAATAAACATAAACTCAGAGAACATATACTCATAGACTTGACCCATTTACAAATATAATGATAAAAAAGTAATTTTGATGCATAAGAGAAATATTACCTTATAAGGGAAATATATTTCTTTAACTGAGTATTATGTTGAATGATTGTCTTTAATGTATTTTACTGAGTTCTTATCCAGATAAAAAAAAGTTCTTTACTTAGATCATGCCAAATGCTGTTCCTCAGAATTATATTCAGACATTAGTCATAAATAGTTTATGAGACATTAAGACAGGTATACCCAGTATTTAAGTTGGAAAGAATTTTTCAACATTGAAATTTTTCACTATTCATTCTCATCAACACCTTTGTAAAAAAATGAAACAAAAGTTATTGTGTTGTATATGAAGCAATATGTATTTGCTCGCATTTGTAAGAACAAATAACGAGATTTTCTCTCTTAAATTTTTTCATCTGCTGTCATTATCATAGAAGAAAATTAATTTCAATGCTCACAAAATCAAATACTAATCTTGCATTCAAGATTTGTGTTTAAATTTATGTTTCCAGAACTTATGAAAACATGTATTTATAGTTAAGCATAATTATTAAATTTAAAGTTATATAGAAACATTTTTGTTATTGAGGCTTAGTGTTCTTTGGAATAATTAAGACTGAATGCAAGAATTAAACATTCTGAATGAATAGCGTTAGGCATGTGACATTCTGGAAAGAAGGCATGGAAGACTTGCAAATCTACCTACAGGTAAGCGAGCAGTTTGTGATTTTCTACTCAATGCATTCAAAACAATTATCATACAATATATTGACTGCATCACATCTAGAGGAGTATTCTCATAAGCATATGCACAGGATTGACTTTGGGAGGGGGCGTCGTCCTCTTGATAATTTTAAATGAGCCCAGTAACCTTACATAATATTTTCTTTCCATAAGTATGTTCAATCTCTGATTTCTCTTTTTTTTAAAAAAATGGAATGGGGTTTTAAGTTGTGAACACCTGTGACTATTTTCCCTATTAATATACTTTTTTTTGCTGACAATAAAAAGTGTTGATTTTCAAAAAATATTAATGAAGACGGAGATTCTGAACTGAAATTGCTATTCCCACGAAGTACTTTCTTAATCCATTTTGGTTATAGATAGTGTTTCAGTGCTGTCATTCAGCCGGTTCGCGCGAACCGGTATGTAAGTTATTGTAGTTTGCAGAACCTGTTGTTAATTTTTTTATAATACGCAGAAAAAGTTGAATCACAATCAATTGGTTAAAATGATAGTATCTCTAAATAACAAATTTCTGATTGGAACGACTTCCCTTACTTTGATCCTCTTGCCAATATTGACGTGACTAATTTTGGAAAATTCGGCAATGTCATGGAGACCATCTGGCTGTTAACACGTGTCAGGACAAAGAGAAGTACAGAATATTCACAGAATCAACTAACTTTGTGATTACTTTTGTAATCTTCAGGCAGAATTATTAAGATTTTAAATTACTGTGTAAATCTGTAAAAGCATTTAGAATGAAAACTTTTCTGTTGAGGCATGCTACCACATTTAATGAACATTTATTCTATTGAAATAACAAAAAAGTTATTGGAAATCATGGAAGCAAACCGATTGTTAAAAAAATGAATGTCAGCATTGGTGTTTCATTATTTATTGGTGTTATATTATTGCAGCATTGGTGTTATATTATTCCCGGAAGTAAGCTCCGGTTTACGCAAAGAGGACCCTGAATTGAGGTGCGAAAGACACGGAGGGTCACTGATCGTTGACCTCACCCACAGCCAACTCGCGGCAGCCGTGCCAATTGGAAGCAGAGCCTTGACTTTCAGCTAGTCCCAAACATGGAAATTCGCGAGGCCGCGCTGCCCTTGGAGTTGCTATTCCCACCCCGGCCACCCGCTGCGTTCGTATCGCTGGCCTTTCGGCGCCATCTGGCCCGCCAAATACGGTCACTTCTCCTCCACGACGTTTTAATTAGCTCGTCGGATTTTTACGGCACGCCGTTTCATGTGTTAGATCATTATAAAGCAGTATTTTTAAACAAATCTTTCGCATTAGAGGACTGCGGGAATTAGGAAAGTTTGTCCCTTTGTCCATTCTTTCATTTGGTGAGCAAAAAAATATTTTCTTCTGATCACTATTACGGAATATCAAAGAATACTATTAAAACATTTAGGGACAGTAAAAGGTGTTTGGTTGGTCTTATTAAAAGTAAGAGGAAGCAAGAATATTCGGTCTCTGAAATACCACGGTGTATTTGTTTGCCTTCTAGAAAATATTAAAACTTGAAAAGTGGATAATACATAAATGATCGCCAATAAATCGAACTGCTAGTAGTTAAGCTTCTCCAGAATTTAAAAACGTATGCAAGGAATAAAGGGTTCAATGAATGTCATTAACATTTAGAGAAAAATAACAACTTTAACGAATTTTCTAAAATGATAATTTGTCATATTTAGTAAAGGCAGAACCTCAGCAGAATAATAACGGACAGTACCATGATAGTTGTCCTTTCGACTGTGTTTGGTTATGAATTGTTTTTTTCTGAGTGTTCACCTTCTGTAAATTACGACCTTATATGTAATAAAATTCAATCTTCAACTCTTGAACTTATAAAGGAATCATGATTCGTTGGCGAATTGGTAAGAATGTTATTTTTTGTTACTTAAAGTATGAAAAATTATGGATCTCATTTCGCCAAATTACTGCAGGGCGGAGAGCTAGTTTTTACCATCATGTATTATCAACAAGAGTTTAGTCTCACATACAAGCATTCATTTTCACACATCTCTCAATGATTTTCTCGTAATTGACCTCAGTGCTCGCGATATGTCAATCTGCAACAGTCCGTTCATTTCGTTATTGTCAACACTTACGAGCACAGACCATACCCTCGCTTACGAGGTGATGTGGGGCCAATTCACACATCCTTCATTTGTTAAATGCATTTCACGGATGTGGCAAAAATCCGCTAGGGGCTCAAGTGTCGTTCAGAAAAATTCCTGGTAGAAATCCTAACCTAAATTAATCCTACCTTTTGAATTTGGCACCAATTCCTTAATATCTATTTTAGCACACCCATACAAACGCAGGCACAATGTTAAGAGTACTTTACAAATTTGTTGAAAGCTTTGAAATTTCCTTACATTTACATGGAGGCGATGAAATAGAAATTTAAAAATGGTCGCCAATTTCAAATAGGATTACCCTTGCTGGATCATTCTACATTTCCAGCTTTGACCCTTTCAAGACCTGCACACACCCTTGCAGTCTACCGGATTGTGGCCACTGCATGAAAAGCGCATGAATCGTTGCATAGTGCAGGCGGTGGGGGCCCCGTGCGATGCATCAAGATGGCGGCCGGCGTGCCGGCAAGATGGCGGCGCGGTCACACTATCTTGCCCTGGCAGTTGCAGGTGGCCTTGCAGTACTTGTGGCGCTCGCGTCCCTCGCGCGTGGGGTTGCGGCACAGCCAGTCGTGCCAGGTGGCGTTGAGCTCGTGGCAGTTGGCCCACATGTCGGCGGCCGGGCACGAGTTGGTGCAGAGCTTGCGCACCTTGCAGTGGCCGCGGCAGTCGCCGCACGGGTGCCCGTGCGTGTACGGCCGCCCCAGCCGCTCCATGTAGTTGCCTCTGCAACACGCGCACAAACACGTTGTACTCCACCGTATTACAGTTACTATTATTCATTGTATATATGTGTGTATATACATACAGTTGGTAACAGTCTTGTTTTTCAAGCAAATCATGGACTGTACAATCATTAATTTTAAGTGGAAAATTGAGACTAATGCAAAATATACAAACACGATAATTGAATAATTCCAGTTAAATAAAATATAAATTTGTACACCTAGACGAAATGGTCTTGAATTTGAAGTTCACCAGCACATTTAGTTGCTTGAAAACCTTCCTATCGGCTAGTTCCCACGCTACTCAATGTGCTGGTGAACTTAATGTGCTTGCCATTTCGTGTAGGTGTACAGAGTTACATTTTATTTAACTGGAATAATTCAATTATCTCGTAATATATTTTGGATTAGTATTAATTTTCCACTTAAAATTAACGATTTTCGAGCAAATTATGAACTGTACAAACAAGACTGTTACCAACTGTATGTATTTGACATTTTAGAATTTTATTGATCCCGCTTTTGCCAGCTAGCGGCATTCCCAGGTCTGGGCCCTATTTTTATTTATTATCCACGCCTAGGGAAGACATGTGTTCAGCATGACGCGTTCCCATGGTGGCACTGATCCATGCTTACTTGGCATGCCTATGTCCTTTTCGTCACAGTCATAGAAACTGAGATTACACGAGTTTTGTTCAAAGTATCTTCAAATTTATTTTACGTGTTTTATAGGAATTCAGTTAACCTATGGACATCTGGGATATTCACTCGAAAACTGAATATTGAAAATACATTTTGGAGATATTTGCAGTATTTTATGTTGTAGTTCGTATAGTTTAATGTACTTTTATGTTATAAAGAGAATTCGGCTTTTTTGGCAAAAAACGTAATACGTTTTTATTACGCCACCGCCTCCGTCGCAGCGGTGGAAACCGCAGCCCATCTTATGCGTGGCACTCCACAACATCTGCATATAGTGGCCCACCATGTAGATGTTGTTCTCTGCGGCATATACGTGTAATTGTGCCTTTTTTCGTTCTACATACTTATACGGTCAATTTTTGTTCATTTGTTGTCGAGAAAGCTAATTTTTCCATTTTCAGAGCATGAAATTGAATAATTTTTTTGTTTAAATTAATTAACATGCATATTATTAGTTATATAAATTGATTAATTTAGCCAAATAGCCAAAAACATCAATAAAATCAAAATTTAAGCGGTGGATTCCGGATACTTCTGATAGGTAATGCAAGAGATCATTTACATTACGGTGTTGCTAGAGTTAATATTTGACTGCACCGTGGTAGAAGCTTTAGGTCTATCGTAGTTCTGTGACATTTGTCGAGGTGTTGAGTGCGGTGGGGGAAGGGAAGGGGGCGACTTACATGGGGCAGTAGTTGCAAATGTAGCTGAAGTAAGGCTTGCGCCGCCCGCCGCCTCCGTCGCAGCGGTGGAAGCCGCAGCCCACCTTGTGCGTTGCGTCCCACACCATCTGCGTGTAGTGGCCCACCACGTAGATGTTGTTGTTGTGCGCGCCGTACGTGAAATTGTGCCTTTCTTCGTTCCACATGCGAATGGCGAATAACCTGAAACACAACAACACGCACTCTCTCAGATATGAACCCAGTCCACATAAAGAAGTCTGGACATGACATTTTCTAGGTATTATGTGGATTAAGTTTTTGTTGTATAGGCGTGCGCAGAGTGGGAGCCAGGGGGCCAGAGGGGTCATGCCCCTTTGCCCCTCATAAATTATTTTATTTTCCCATCTTTTAACTTTACAATTTGGGGAGTTGTTATGCGACAAGCCATCTGACGATCTGAAAACAGTTCAATAAAATCCATTGCATTTGTTATACTCCTGTATTTTTAATAAAATCTGAGTTGGTCTTCCTCAAGAACACTTACTATAATGTAAGTCTCTATGTTTACTCTGCTCTGATACAAGAAATTTTCGGTTTCATTGGTAACTCTTTACTGTGTATCTTCACTCCCTATGTAAAATACTTCTTTATGTAAAATAGTGAATACTCCTCAGAACCTTGGATTGATGCGACTAAAAATTTGTTATCAGTTCAAAAAAGAATTGCATAGACGATAAGTAATGGAAATAAAGTTATCTAGCCATGTTAGATCATAAAAATGTACTCAGTGGTACGATGGAACATTTATTTACCGTAAGAAAGGTGTCTCTTATAATTCCGAGCTGCGTAACACTCTAAGGTGAGTCATTGCAAAATATCGCAAGTCTGTCCTTGAAGATCAGCCTATAACCCCGGAAATCACACCACTTCAGTTGAACCTGTCCTTGCTCCGGGAATGGAAAACAAAGATTTACTCTATACTTATGCGTTACCTTCCGTACATCTGACAACCACGTATTACGTGTTCTCACTTCGTTCACTAGTACTCTGCAGTAGTGAAAGGTTGCCTGTACTGTTGGCTAGAAAATATAATAACGGTTCAATTAACTTCAAGCTCGTGTTACGTGCTGAATTCTTGTCAGCATGTAATATTGAAAAGTAGCGAGGTACTGACGCGCAGAATAATAAAATACGTGCATACGCAATACTTGTATCAAGTGTAAGGGATATATGTTTAAATTATAGAACCACATTATAAAACTTCCAACTTAGTTGAAAACAAGAAAAAGGAATAAAACAATGATTAATAAATTACTCAAAGGAATTTATCTTTGCTCCAATTCATATAAATCTATTAATTTATTCTATGTTTATTTCACGATAGTGAACAAATTTAAAACATTATTTTTAGAATAGATTAATTCGAATTCATAATTCATGTGTGTGTGTAAGTACGTACTGCTGGAAATTCATTAAAATGCAAGGAACGTTTTATACTTACTACGCTAACAGAATAACAATTCACAACCCGACGCAAGTGCAGTCGACCGTATTCTGAAATTGATTTTATGCAGAACTCTTCGACCAAACTATATTTTCGCAAGTTGAAGCTGGAAAATTGTTCAATATATTGATGAGACTGCACGCAAACCAATGTAACATATTTGCCTTTCAGAATTAATTAACTGGAAAACATAGTCAATGGTCAGTTAAAAAGTTCATCGTAAAATAGTTTTCGTAATACGTAACTGTTATATCGATGTTAGGCAACCAGAGGAACGAAACGCCGCTCTTAACAGCCCGTGGCGGTTAAGGATTTAACAATTCGCCGATCTTTAAGAACAATCGAAACAAATGAGTTGTTGCTAAAGATGGCGTAAGTAAACATTTATTACAAGATTTTTCTTGTTTTTGTTCTTGTTATCTTATAAGAAATTGGTATTACGAAGAGTATTGAACGATGCGCAGCCGATAATACCAACAGACTCGGTTGATTGTATGTCAGTCTAATGAAGTTAATGATTTACACCTTTGAACAGTGTTGTATTTATTCATAAAGTCGTGGGCGTCCCCGACAGAAAATGTGTTGTATTAGATTGCCAAGGAGATGCCGCGACATGGGTTGTAGAGTTTCGGCCTTTCTGTCGCCATCTTCAAGGCTGAACGAATTTCAAGACCTCGACAGAATGATCGAAACGTTTCTTCAACACCCTAGAACGCTGTATTATTCCCTAGATAACCGAAAATTGGTATTAAAATTCATATCATGACCAAGACATGCTTTCTTGGCGACAGTGTTGGTGTGAAATAACGTGTCAGTGAGTCTATTTCATTTCCTTGTTTTCTTGTAGGTGACAAGACTATTGTATTTGGTCCCTCTCTTCATATCTGCATCATGGCTCTACTACCACAGTTTTTCAACATCACAAGGGATGAACCAGACTTGGGACGGAGAGAGAGCAGACTGGTGAAGTTATGATAGCGCGAGGCTCACCAACCATTCTGTAAGATGCCTTTTCGGCGACAGTCTGGAATTCATCGGTAGAAATGGCGGTAACGACCTTTCAGAGCAACCAGCCTCTGATTGGCATCGTACGAGCAAGCTACTTCGCCGACGAGAGAGCAAATGGTACAAGCAATGAGTTTGTCTATTAAACTTTGTCAGTCCTTTAATTCTTGGTTGGTTCTTTAATATTTCCTAATTCAACTCCAAGACTTACAACAGCAGTTGCAATCAACGGAGAAAACTGAAAATCACTATTGTTTGAAATCTTCGTCCTCCCGATAGAGGAAACTTTAATCCGAGTTTATTACATTTTAAATTCTGCCTTGTAAAATCAGGTTTGCCAAGGTGCAAAAATATGTCTGAATGGGAAACATACTACTCTTTTTCGTTTTGTATAATGTTTTATTAAATAGTTCCGTTAATTGTCTGGTAGAGAAATAGTGTTAAATAAATTATTTTATCAAGTAACTATTCCATCTATTTCCAACAGTAAACCTTTTTAAAGTTAGATTTAACACATCATTTTTACACCTGGACAGCTCCTTTAACATTTAGGAGTATTTGTGCCTAATCTGTATGTAGGAAGTTAATACAATTATTGCACACTTAAGTAAACGTAATTACGAAATCAAGTTCTTTCAGACTGAATATATTTAATTTTACTCGAAATTTATAAATTCAAATAACTGAGGTATTTCATTTTAAAAGATAATTCCTTTGCGTTAGTAGGAGAAATGGGAACTGATATCAGTAAATCTGGTACAGTATACTGCGATTTTTGTAACTTGCCCCTGACAGGAATCAGCTGTTGACGGTTTTATCCAATCGGAAGCTTGAACGTCACCATAGTGACGTCACTGTAGCGAAATTTAAGTTCCTGATTGGATGGCAGCGAAACAGCTGATTCCTGTCAGGGGCAAAGTTACGAAAATCGCAATCTGTCAACTGATTTTTCCAAAAGACTGTCATTGAGCAGGCATCGAATGGCGTACCCACTCCTCGAAGCAATTTGCACAAACCTACTTTAAAACGTCACGCCAGTTGCTCTGGGGGCAACGCCCACGCCCTTTGACATGTGTACTAAAGGGGTAAAATACAACCGGCACACATAATTGCCTTTGTACTTTACTAGTTCTTTACTGTGTGTTTATGGCTCTGAAACTAAATACGTAATGGTATACTTAATACCTTGCGAGTCTTTCGGATTCTTGATGCCCGCGAGAACTTTACGACTGCTCCACTATCAACATAATAAATAAAACTATTTTTTTTAGGAATTCCATTTATTAAACTCAAAAACAAGAAAATAAAATAAATAAATGTCTTAATGCTCAAATAAAAATATATCGATGTAAAGATTATTTTGTTCAATTAATATAAAAATTACAGTTTTCAAATGCTTTCATGTATTTAAAATTCTCGCCAGTCATTCTTGTTTCACTGTCAAACATTACATTTTATTTATTAGTTGCAGATGCTTATTACTATTTTTTATGTACTGGAATATTTTTAATAGCTTTCGAAAATAGTCGCAAAAAAACTAAAAATTCCGTTTCATTTACGCGATTCACCCAGTTATTCTCCATCAAACTCACATTAACATCGTAATCATTTTCATATTTTCTTCAGATTTTACTGGAAACAAAGTTCAGTAAATTTGTTAGCTTTTTCAAACATTTTCGCACGAACTTATCAATATTCTTCTAATTTGTACGAATAAATCTGTCCAATCACCAGTGTAATAGTAATAATTTAGATACACACCCTGTTTTGTTTATCTGAACCCATATTGACTGACAATTACAATGCGTCATTTTACTTTTGACGAAGATACATTTAAAGATGTTTCGAGTACTTGTACACCAGTTAAACGAACTAGTACGAAACTATAATGAACTACTAAACCTTAAAGTTTTGTAAGCACCACGTGCGTTATTGGCCCCTCAGACGACTTCCAATTCTTCTAGCCACAAGCCAAACCAAGATGCCCTCGGGGCAAAAACATCTCCATAATGCCCTCGATTCATTAGGGAGTTTTTGCCACCTCCAACAGTAAGCATTATTGATCTTCTGCGCATGCGCATTTCAAGTTTCGCATCACTTGAGTGCATCAGTGCATGCGCAGAAGATCGATAGTGCTTAACGTTCGAGGTGGCAAAAACTCCCTATTACCACTATATCCTCCTGATCAACGTCACTTGAAAGCACACATACAACACTCGGAGAGCGCCTACAGTGAGGGGTCGCGAGAGGAGAATGTGGCCGCGATTGGATTCCGCGTCGCCTATTCCGCTCCAGCCCGCGAGGCCGCGCACGGGCGCATAAACAGCGGCGAAGGAATGCGGGGCAGCGCCCGGCCGCGGTCGCCGGCGACGGGCGTAGACGGTCATTCTTTTGGGATATCGCGGACGCCATCTCGGCTGGCAGCCCACTTCGACGCTCGCCAGAGGGAGCGCGTGTGCCTGTGGTGTTACGTGCGGTCGGCCAGAATGATCTGTAGTGGGTAATTCACGGTAAACATGGAAGAGAAGACTCCACAAGGCACTCTTCGAATCCTCGATTCTCCTCGTGTAGTGAAACAGATTTAAGATTTGGAAACTTGTACGCTGCGGTTTTATTCATTGCTCGAATGCTTCAAACTCATACTTTTAAAATCTGTGGTTACTATCTGCTCCCTTCCAGGCTTTTAGTAGTGGTCATAGTAAATTGAATTTCTTGTCACTCTATATTGGTAAATTTTGCCGTGAAAAGTTATACATTTTAGTGTTTTATTCTGAAATGTAGTTGTCTAATTTTTACCGGAAAATTCATTTTTAATTAAAAGATTCCAGACATTTCAAATTTTTGAGTTTTGAAGAAGGGAATCATGTATGAATTCTTAACCACATGTGTTCTTGTATATTTGATTTTCATATTTCTCCATTTTTAGGACATTTCTCTATTCCGTGTGGCCTAGGTCCATGAACTATTCGGCACTGGTACAATATTATTAAAGGTTTCAAGGACAGTGTGGTAGGTTCCTTTATCTATCATCGACAGTTGCAAGAATCCCAGTTAATACGCGAAAGAAATTTGTAAACTGTTGTATTGTCCGATTGTAAATCAAAGAAAATTAAAAGAACGGAAAGAGATTCTTAGATTAGATGTATGGTTATGAAGAAGAACGTTGAAACTATAATACTGATCTAAAAATAAGATGTAAAGTTGTAGTACTCAGAGGCAAAGCAGAAAAGTATGGGTTAGTGTGCTAAAGAACAGGGATGAGCTTCCAATAAGCCATATTTTCCATTGATATTGTTTGCAAAAAAAACCTTAAATAGAAGGCAAAATAAAGGGGAAAAAGATGAAAACAAAAGCACAAAGTAGAACAATACGATGTACATCTAGTCGAAACCTACCGTAAGATTGATTCACACAGAAAAAGCTCAAGTCACAAGATAAAAACTTATGCCGTAGGGGGAATTTTCGAACCCTCAACTCTAGCGAAGAGTTATGTTGTGGCTGACAAATGTGCGGCCAAAGACCACTTGCATGTTGAGTACAACCAAAATCTCCGCCATAAATCAGCTTATCCGTAAATCATTACTGCGTGATCATGAAATATAGTTACGAGCACGGAACGGCGGTGACTCTAGCACGGCCTTCTCTGGTAAAACACTAGTTACAATGTCTCAATAGCGCGACTCTCAGAGTAGTTTCCAGTCGCTCCATGTGGAATTTGTGGTGGACAAAGCGGGATTGCGTAAGGTTTTCTCAGGGTTATTTCGTTTCCACTACCTCTTATTCCACCATTTATTCACCCTTTGTCATTCCACCGTCGCCAATATCAACTATTCATTTATGCATTGATCATCATTACTATGGGTGCCAAGACTCAGGTACAGGGAGGGCATCGTACTCAAAAATAGAAAAAAAATATCACGGTGTTACGGGAAAGGCGAGAGAGCATCCATTAGAATTTTCAAATGTACTATCCTTTTTTTTCGCTTCTCCTTCGGCGTTTATTTTCAAGAAGTAGTTCCAAGTTCGTTTGCAAGAATTGTTTGCAAGAAGTAGTCGCAAGTGAACTACTCCCTATTAAATTCGTGTTAAATTAATGCTCCCTATTACACAAGTGCCTTCATCTCCGCATTTTATCCATTATCACAGAGTAAATCACATCGTTTATTTGCCCTTGAAATTATTCTCGATTTATTGTTTTTAATGATTGATGTTTTCAGGCAGGTCAACTGCTGTGGTCATTAAGCAAGCAAGCATGAGGATAGGACAAGGAAGAGTTGGCCTCGTATCGATTGGAGAAACCACGGAAGCCCACCGATCAGAGCAGCCGGCAGCTAGAATTCTCCTCCAGGCAGTGTCTGAATGCGACCTAGCTATCTAGTGTCGAAAATCCGCCTTCGTTGGGATTCGAATTCTAGGACCTAGAATTCGAGCCCCAACGATTTCGGAGTCGCTACAGGGACAATGGCAACGATGAGTCAGGACTAAACTCAGTCGGTCAATATTATCGACATTTTTATTCCCTAAGTTATTTACGAAATTAGTACAAAAAGTAAATATATTGCGTGCGAATGAAAAGTTGACGGACGAGGTAACGATAAAAGCTGAGTATGGAATTTTGAAATAAGTGCGCCAAAGACACTTTCTTAAGAATGTCATACATTGTTGTTTAAAACGAATTCTCGAAAACCTACAAGTATGAGTATGTATACTCTTGGGATCATTCTCGATATGCCAGGCAGGAGTGATATGGATTCATGTTGCCCCAGTGGATTGTTTATTTTGCGGTACTCAGTTGTTATGACGGTGACGTGTTTGCGGTACTCGTACGACAAATAAAGGAACACATTTCGATCAATAAACAGCGAAGGTAAGTACTAGTTTCCGCGCGTCAATGCGAAAAAAAAAAATTCTCACGAATTCTTAACACGCGTTTACCACAACGTATTATGCTCGTCATGTTTCGTTTTTTTAGCTCTGCGTAGCAACAGACAATAAAACAACGAAAATGTATTCATCCTGTTGTATTAATGAAATCCAATATTTAATTGGTTCATGACAAATTTTCATTCATACAGTGATCCTGTCTAAAATAATGTACGTTTTTAGAGGAAATATATTGTGTTCAGTTGTGAAAATTAGCATCAGAGGTGGGGAAATTAACAACAATTACTGAAACCACTTTCGCACGAACCAGCTATTGCATTCTCCTTTCCAAAATTCAAAACAAAAAACTTTAAATTTACTTTTCTTTATTTATACGGAAGATCAAATCTTTCCCAAGGATTAGTTGTACTGATACCACGTGCCTATTCGTAGGTTTCGATTGAGGTTAACCCAAAATATGCTTGTTTGAAGATTTTGGACATTGGTATTACTGGTTATATATAATATTTCATTAAATAATTTGGAACTCCAGAAGTAACTTCAGCACTTGATTAAATTGAAAGAAAATATAATTGGTTTGAAATACAAAACTAGGTTTTCACGTACATTGTAATATAATATATCGAATTAAATATACTCGAACGGTATTACAGTTTATGCCACTTGATTACCACGCAGGAAAGTAGAGTATTTCTACGCACTGCCTGCGCTGGCAAAGAAACCAAAACCAACGTTCTCTATTTACCACACGAGAAGTATTCCAACGAGGAGCGTTGCAAATGCACACGTTAACTACGTGTCACACGCTTTCACACGAGCGAAGTTATTATCGAGAAAACGTAGTTAAGACGTAACTTGGCTGACGTATCCATTAAGCCGCTGCCATCTGGCTGTGCGGTGTCACACAATTTCCACCTGGCCGCGAAAGCCAGCGCCCGCGCGGCCAAGTGTTTACACGCGTTCGCGCCGCTCGCTTCGCGTGCAGTGACTCACGCTCAAGGCCGCTGGGCGGCGCGGCGGGCCGCGGGGGAGAGAGGTGGAGGCTGAGAACGGTTGCGGAAGTACGCGGCGCCTCGGTCGTCACCGCGCTGGTCGATCACAGCTTGCCAGATAAATTTTTTGCACAATTTTTTGCAGAATGAAGAGTAGTTGAATCGTGTAGAAAAATGGGCCAATAGCAGTGTCTGACATTGTTGGAGTAACTTTCGTGAAAGCGCGAGTCAGAAATTGTATTTGTCACTAATAATATTATGTTTGGCGTCGTTTAAATTATTTGCATATTATTATTATTATTCCATTACATCACGACTTATTATTATTATTATTATTATTATTATTATTTGGTTGCGAACTGGTCATCTTTGGACCACGCGTACGTGCAGTTGTACCCATCGAGGCCCAGTAATATTTCTCCCGGGGGTATGCACGTTACTTTTTTGGGGAGGGGGATCAGCATTTCTATGCTGAATCCATTTTTTACACCCCAGGGTTGTTATCCCTGGGGGATGGGAGATGGAATGATGATGATGATGTTGAAGGGTAATGGACCATCACAAACACACAGACACACACGAACACCCATGCCCCAGACTCGAACCTGCGACCCTTCAGGTACGAGACAGCTACGTCTTTTCAGTCTTAGAGACTTCGACTATCTGGACGGTCATTATTATTATAATTATAATTATAATTATTATTATTATTATTATTACAACTTTACGCGACCAGTTTTATTAATTACATCCAATATCAGTAGCAAATCTCTGCTTCGCAATTGGCATGCAATTCTGTAATCGCTATGTAATCGTAAATGCTATTAATCCTTTTGTTTCTTTTTCTTTCTCTCGCTAACCATTAGTTCGTTATCATAAACGTTATCGTTATTACTAGGGAGCGGATTTCTATGATTTTGCATATTTTTTCCGTTGCTTCAGGACAGAGATAAGTGAAATTTCTTGACATTTGGTCAGAATTGGAAGCTATGTAGATTAATATGTTAGTGCATATTTGTGCATCTTTGGCCAATTTTTTCTGTTAGTGCATATTCGTGTAATTATAATTATAGAAGCATATAATTATAGGAGGATAGGAATATATTTTGCATATTTCGTTAAAATAAAGACTTATTTGTACAACGTTTCTTATTTCATTGAATCTGTTTATTTGTGAGCGTTCATTGATTAGAAAGAGCTTGTCACAGTTTGAGATATTTTCTTTTCTATAAACGATAAAATACTTGTGCAAATATAGTATATTTGTTGATATATTTTTTAAACTAGACAGAAAAAATTAAGCAAGACATACGAGTACAATGAACTTCACAAAGGTGCATATTTACTTCAATTATATCTCCCGCGAAGTAAACTAGGTAATATTATGTTTGCACAAAAATAAATATTTTCATTCCAAGCGTGAATCTCCTGAATTTTATCAAGAGAGCTTTATATAGGAAATGAAGTATTGTTAATTTCAATTGCATATTAAAGTGCATATTTCAGAATTTTAGGTCATAAATGCGTATTTTTAAAATCATATTTCAAGAATTTTTAGGGCATAAAAATCCTCTCCCAAGTCATTACATTCGTTGCTTTGGCCAAGTATTGCAGTTTCTCACGTGACTCTTAGCACCATTGTCCTCGCCATATCCGCATAATCACATCCTACTGTATTGATAATTATCGTACTTTGCGATCCAGCAATGCTGGTAATAAAATTTAACTTCTTTTAATAAAATTATACAAAAATTTCCACTAATTCCAATCGTCAAACACCTCACACATTTACATATAATTCTTTCCAATTAATGAATAGAATGATAAAATTCCATGGCTGTGAGAAATAAATATCAATAAAATAGTAGTGATGATGCCTTTACATTTCATTTGCTCATTTCAGCTATCCTAAGATGTTCCCATTCAGATTTGTGTTTTAATTTTAATATGTGCATTACGATCGACGTATAGAAAACTGCCAGGCAAATATTACATACTGTAATGAAATAAGGCAACAAAGATACATACCTATAAAAACTAGGGCAGTAAATTAACAATTTAACCTCACAATTCTGTACAAATATGTAATATCATTAAAAAAAGTACAAGCATATAATGTGGTTAAAATAGCATAACAGGCACTCAAACCCTTTTTTTCACCTCCCGGTATTTCCCGTGTATCTGAGTCATTTAAACACAGCACTTGACACCCACAAACATCCTCAGGAATTCGTAACCAACTTTAACTGTGAAACATCTTGACGAAAACGAGAGTAGTGAAGTGTGAACTCAGCCTCCCTGTTAGTATTAGCGCACACAAAAGACAGCGACGGAAAAAGCGCAAAAAGGGCGCTGTCAGCACGCGCGTAGAGCTGCTATTTTGCGCGCCGCCGCCTTCGCACGTCTCGCCGGCGCCATCTGGCGGGGGGGGGGGAGCCGGTGCAAAAAAGTGCGTCCGGGCGTGCGGGCGTCCGGGTGACTGGGTAATGTGGAGGGAGTAGAGTGCGTGTGTGCGAGTGCGCGAGCGAACAGGCAAGTGAACGAGTGAATGGGTGGGCAAGTGGTCAGCCAAGAGGGCGTCTAGGCGAGAGGGCGGCTAGGCAAGATGACGACTAGGCGAGAGAGCCACAAGGCGCGAGAGTGCCACTGGATGATAAGTGACCTGCGCGAGACGGCCACTAGGCCAGAGGGCCACTAGGCCAGGGGGACGTTAGGAGAGATGGCCACAAAGCGAGAGGAGCCACTAGGCGAGGTCACTAAACGAAACAGCGGCTAGGCGAGAAGGCAATTAGGCGAATGGGTGACTCTGTGAATGAACGACAGGACGATTACTGGGTGATTTAGCAGGCGATTTAGCGGGCAGGTGGGCGGGCGGGCGGGCGGGCGGGCGGGCGGGCGGGCGGGCGGGCGGGCGGGCGGGCGGGCGGGCGTGTGGGTAGGTAGGTGGGTGGGTGGGTGGGTGGGAGGGTGGCCAAGCGGCCGGGCAGCCGAGGCGGCCCACGCCACGCCCTCACTGCGTGTTGACAGCTAAACGACTGCGAGAGCGCTGCCCGCGACAATGGGCTTTCGCAACGGCCGCCAGTAGCAGCTCGTAAACGTCCATGCGATGTGGGAGGCTCTCTGGCGAGAGAAGAACGTGGAACGGTTGCGAGGATGGTGCGTGTTAGAAAGTACAAATGGCATGTGGAGTTCATATGACAAGGCACGGCCAAGCTCTCGACTCATGGAATTTTGTGCTCAATTTATATTCTAACATCAGCTGTCAGTAACACCAAGTCTTAAGAGAGGCATTGTAATTTTTTTCTTGAAATAGCAGAATATGTGCCTTGTGAAATAGTTCATAGACCATTTTACAAGGGACGTCGGGGCTAAAATCTCTAATGAATAGTTCAAAAATTAACAAAGACGATGAATCGTTTTTATAATTTCGTTAATTTAGTATTAAAGGATTGCCACTCTAAACCCACCCACAAGGTCAAGCCCGAAAGAAAGGAGACAAGTCGTGATCTTTAACACACTTCTCATGACCGAAAAACCGATGGTGTAGGAAGATGTAAAAACGCTCAGCTTTACAACTCAACATAGCTCATTTTATTCCAAACAGTAACAGCGAGAGGTCAGGCTGGAGATAATACCTCTGATTTGTCGTTACATTATGCTATTAATTAATCGAACTTTGCAACAGCACTACAAGGGATGGGGTATTTTGCCTAAAGTACCCTACCGAGAAATTCGACACGATCCAGATGTCACTTGGAAATAATTTTTTGTGCAGATCGCAAGTGATTAAATGACACAAAGCTTTCACAGAACGCCTAGAAGAAGACGTTCTTGACAAGGAGCGGTTGGATGATAATTGACTAGAGTTGCAGATGCTTATGTTGTTGGTGTGCGTGCTTTATTGAACATGTATCGGCATTTAAGTATTGTATGATTACAAAATATGCTCGTTTTAAGTACGTTTCTGCGTAGAAATACTCCAGAGATTGGAAAAATTGTTTCTACAATTATGTATAGAGATCGTGACATCATGGTTTCTGGACCACCTTCATACACGAATTTTCCCTCCATCGCACACTGTCAGGGAGTGATTGTCAGGAAAAAGGTATAACCACGTTTGTCGAGCCCCCATGTACCCCTGATATCTCTTTCTCTCTCTCTCTCTCTCTCTCTCTCTCTCTCTCTCTCTCTCTCTCTCTCTCTCTCTCTCTCTCCCATGTGACGCCTTCTAGTCCTATCAAATGGAAGAAAAAAGGTAACATTCTCTAGGTAGTTTTAATGTATGGAGGTAACTCAGAAGATGATTGCTGATGTTGGTGAAAATGTTTTGGTTTCACGATCCAGATATTAGGGGACGAATGTGTCTTTACGCAAAGAATTGAAGTACATTTGCCAAATCAAATTTTTCTTCCAAGTGCAAGGGAAACATTGTTGCACTGATACCATCTGCAACACACCAACAATCTTTAAGATTCTATCATCAGATCTAGCAGAGGCTATTTCGAAAAAATCCAGAAACGTCAAGATGGAAAAAAACGAAAAATGATCTTGAGTCTATTAGATTGATAAACAAGCTTTACTAAAGGTTATCCCCTCCAAACGATTCAAAAACCAAGAAAAATAAGTAGATGCAAGAAAACAGGACTCAAGTGTTCTAAATTGTATCTCAACAGAGTCGAGAGTTGACCCAACTGATGTTTCTAAAGATGGTCTGGAGGTCGAGTTAGAATTAGAAAAGAAGCTGGAACTGGAGAACGAAAGGGAGCCAGATTTTCGCAATTGAACGTGGCGAACTAATGTAAGAGGAACTAGACATTCCGCAAGATATTAAATAATACCAACTATTAGGAAACAATATAATATGCAATACTGATAGTAATAAAAACTCCACTGATAGTTATAAAATCTAATGCCATTTGTATGTGTCAGATATCGATGAAAGAACAGGTTTTTGAAACAAAAGAAGGTGAAATCCATCGCTTCCAAAATATTAATTTTCCTTGTTTGCGTTGTTAATTACATACTGTTTCTTATTAAAAATTATGTTGTGACTATTTAAATAAAAATTAATTATTATAAAAATTAAAGTTAATAAAAATTAAAAAGTGTAATTTTTTAATCCCAGCTACATAATACAAAAAATACGACGAACTTACAATAATGCTTTCCAAGCTGACTTTTTGGGTTACTCTAGTTTCCTTTCCTTTCATTCCATCAACAATTGTATATCCACACTCACAAGTGAGTACATGCCTGTCATCATCATCATCATCATATTTCAACACCCTTGTCGTACCGGAGGTCTTATCGACGCCACTGAGATGATCTGTCAGTATAAAAATACACATTCTGTTCATCATCTAACCTGCAAGTCCAATGAATAAATGAGAACCCATTCTCTCCTAAAGACCATGTGACTAGTGTATCTTCGATATTTATTGATGGTCTGATTAATTAGCGTTTCCGGGCGTGTCAGCTGTATTGTTCATTAGTCCCGTAAGTGAAAAGCCTATTATTACCCGGGAAGTGTCGGTGTTTTTGACCCTAGAACGTAAGATCCAACATAGACGTATACATCGTTTTTCGGCCCAGTCGACACAGGTTATACGCTCTCGAATAATCTTCCGACAAGTGCGGTAATTTAATGAGAGTAAATCTTAAATGTGTGAGTGTAATGGAAGAGAATGTGACAAGCGTCAGAAAGGAAAGATCGCGCGCGGTCATTGCCCCGTTTCTTAGGGTATTCTATCTACGGGATTAGCCTGGTATTGATCGAAGAAACCATTAAAAAACTACCTAGTAGCGCATCAGCTCACCAGAATTCACCTCCAGACAGCGGAAGAATTCAGCTCATGCAGTGTCAACTGGGACTTGAATTCTAGGATCTCCAAGTCAGTGAGTGGAAAACAGTATTTCCTCTAGGCTAACTGAACCGGTTAGTACGAATGATCTTGGCTATTCGGGTAACGCCGCATTGACGGCGATGATACCAACGTTTCGACCATCTGGTCAGGGCTGCGTGTCGCACATTAGTCCTGAGAAAGACCACGATATGATGGTGAAAACGTTGGCAGCACAGCCTTCGACATGACATTACCCGGACAGCCAAAATCATTTGCTTGGATCTGGCTGCGGAAGCTTTCGACAGCAGGGGGGAATCGATTTGTTAGTAGTAGGCGTGAACGAGTTGGATCGACTCTTATTTATAGTTTATCCCTTTTATGTGTTAATTTAGAATTCTAGGCTTTTGCTAAAATTCTACTTCGCGCATTGATTGAATTCAACCTAGATCGAACCTCCACTACCGTCATCTCGCGAACCTTAGATCCTTCCGGACAGAGTTGTCGCTGAGACAAAAGAATCACTAAGGCGTCATTCACAATGTAAACATAAACATAACGTAGCCGCAAAACCTAGAAAGGAGTTACTAAGCGAGACCATTCAAAATGCCATGAAGTATCCATAGACCTAAACTTCCATAGACGTAAACTTAGAAGTTCACAAGCTCCAAGCTTTTACGTTAAGTTTACGTCGGAATTCTACCAAAGACCAATCAGACAGCAGCATGGAAGTTAGATTTTAGATTGTGTTCAGGTAGTTTGTGGTTATGTCATTGTCATTGTAATGTAGAGAACTAGTTTGCGAACAGTTTTGATGCGTGTAGTAAATTCAATGTAAGAATTTGGATAATTTTTATTGTGACTTTAACCTGACTTGGTGAATAAACTACTTATGTTCGACGAATTACTCGTGAATTTGGTACAAGAGAATTCTGATTGAAGAGAATTCTTATTGAATTCGTATACGAGATTCGTATATATAAAGACAAATCGTTAGGAATGTCAAAGAAAAAGCTAGAAACCATGATCAAATTGAATTCTGATTGGTTCAGGTGAAACTTACGTTCCAGCTTAAGTTCGTCATTGTGAATCATTGTTTTTACTAGTGTAAATTTCACGACTAAGTTTACAGCATTACATTACGTTTACGTTTGCATTGTGAAAGAGACCTAAGCTAGCTCAGCAGGAGTGGCTTTGGAGGCTGAAGAAGTGTCAAGAGCGTCCGAGAGGCGCCGCCGCCAGGTCACGACGCGCGGCCTCCCAGCTGCAATGCCAGTCGGCGCTGCGCCCCTGACGCCGCCCACGCCGCGTCTCATTTCCCTTTGCGCGGCCTCCGCGCGCCACATCCACAACGCGCTTTATAGCTCACGGCGCCAGATCGCACTCAGGAAGAAGGCGCGCGAACTCGAAGGAAAGTTCAGTGCTAAACGCAGGCGTCCTCGCACGGACTGGAATACAAATCTGATGCTATGACCTTTACTGTCTTGAGAATGAAAGTGGGTGGTAAATCAAATACTGTGATGAAATTGTCGTGGGTATTGTTAATTTATTCTCATATATGTGAATGAATAAAATAAACGTTTTCACAGTGGTTTTGCGGTTGTTGTCAGCATCAGAACGTTTGAAACAATCGACGTATGTGGATTATAAAAGAAATTAATAATCGATCTATTTTTGGCGAGTGACCCATAAACGAATGAGGTATGTTCCAATACCAAAGAAGGCTTTAGGATTTTATAAATGTGCTCGTGACATGGTAGCCATTTCATAAGCTTCTGTATCTCATCTCCATCTGACATTCACTCATCACTTTTCCCCAATTCGGAAGTTTGACGAAATCGGTCTTCGAGTTGCGGTGTAATGAAATGAAAAGTGACTAAAATGGGCTTGTAGGCTTCTCGAGACAGTATGGGGAAGCAGTGGCTAATTAAGCGGATTATCTCTAGATAGCAGATATCCAGAGACGTGCCCTACGTAGTTCGTAATGATGCCCCCAGGCAGCCGGTTTGGGAGAGGGAGCAGTGATCTTAAAAATGTAGACACAGCCACAACTATACAAATGTAAAACTGGTCTAGAGAAAAATCTTGGGAAATAAGAAATAAAGGAATTTTATGGGGGTGATATATTCGCTACAAATTCTTTGAAAAATTAAAGTCAGATATTAAGTAGTGAAGTATTCAAAGATTTAACAATTGATTTTATTCTTGGATGATGCTTTTGGCACCCTTCACGTGAATCACTTTTGTAAAATATATGATTTTTATTTCAAATTCGAAATATATCATTGATATGTGGGTACGTTCTAACATTTAGGGCGTATTTAGTGTTGTTTTACTTATACCTAAATTTGATACATAGAAAAAAATCAGATTGAAACTTTAGTTTGATTCTTTGGGTTTCTTTAATGGTGCTGAATAGATAATGGATAATAACAAGATATTAAAATCTGTAAACAAGGAAGGGAACAAGTATGATAAATGATTCTATAAATGCACTAGACGTCAGGCGCGCACTTTTCAGAAACACAGATGACTCGTGGATTTTTTTAAATAGAATAATTTTTACTTAGTTCCAATACTGAAATATTTCTGTAGAAATTTATACAGGCACTGTATTTACAATGCCTCGGATTTATTTACAAAACGAACTTGCATGATATTTATGTTGATAAACGATGTTTAATTCATGTTTTAAAAAACTAAGTTATACTTTTAAATGCATTAGCATGCTATTTCGTCTCAAAAAGAGAATTAATCGGAATGATGTGTCTTTATCAGAAGAAACGGAGTTTTCGTTACTGGGTATGCGCCTACCAACATTGCGTTAGGCAACTTCTTATACACTTCTGCACTGCGGGTTGCAGTGCGTTAAACGAGCCCGGCAGTGCTGCTCCCTGGCGGCGAAAGTTCTCGGAACGACTACGTCTCTCCGTACATCTTCAATGCGCAGTTGTAATGACAATTAATTAGGTTGTTAATTATTAATTTAGTTGTAAGGACTATTAATGCAACTTTTCGTTTTAAAATATGTAAATGTCAGATAATATTTAGAGAGAGTACTTTTACATAACTAAAGATCTCTGTTAGAACAATAATTAATTATTCACGGAATGTGATCATGAATAGTATTGAAGTTAGAATTCTTCTAATCCCTTACAAGGTTAAGAAATATTGTCAGCATTTCTCAGTCATATTACGTATTGACATTGAATTATAACACGACTGCAAAGTATCGAATCATTCAGTATTCGGCTCACTTTTACTGTAAATGTCGTGTAATACTCAAAGAATTGGCGAGTAGATAATGTTTAAAAGTTGAGACTAAGAGAGTATTTACTACCGTTTCAAAACTAATCGAAATTTGTTTCGCAATATACTTCAATATTTCCCATCATTCAACGCCTCTAGAATACTATCAGTTTAAGTTCAAAGCTTTGCAATTCTTAAAGCAACTCGGGAAGCAAAATAAAAAGGTTATTTGTCATAATGAACTTTAACATTGTTTTCCTATTTTCTCTTCCAGCTCAGCACATCCGCTTGAAATTACGACTTTACTAAACATTCGAAAAAAATCTCGAACCTTCTGAAAAACAAATATGCCGAACAGAAATTTCGAGTAATTTGGAAACACAATGAAATCACAGAGAAATATTAAACTCAAAACATTTAAAGAATATATAAATGTCTCTGTCGTTATTAATGTTAATAGTTTGACCTTTTAATGCTAAAATAAATTACTGAAAAATAATATAATGGTGCCTCTTTTTAAAAAGGTCTAACTATTAATACTATTAACATTAACAACCAAACAAAACTCTCTAACGGGAAACACAACTGAATACATTTTGTGAAGGTTGGTCAATATTTAATTGACCACACTTTTGAAACACTGTCTTAAGTTCATTTCATCAGCCCGAAATTGAATTTGTTATATTAACTAACCACAGGCATATATACTAATTCTCGTTTACCGAAACTTATTTTAATCCAATGAAATTTGGCTTCCTAAATAGTCGAACATTGCACAGAAATGTTTATATTACGATCATACATCCGTACATTAAAGACTATGCTATAGCAAAATTATGCAAACATTTATAAAAAAAAAGTTGGAATGTCTGCGAATAATGCGATCAAGCACAAAAACGTTGCTGACCCTCAAACGGGCACTATAATTTAACCAGATTCCTCCGGGTGACGCGCGAACGGTCGGCGTGAGAGGACCAGCAACAAAAAAAGCGCGGTCTCCAGAGAGCGTGCACGCAGCAGCGTCTATATTGAGAAGGCGCCTGCTAATTACGTCGCGGGCCCGAAGCAGGACGGGCGGCGTGGGGCGGGGCAGGGCGGTAGGCAAGCGGCAGTGGTTGGGTGTGGGGAGGGGGGCGGTGTCTGTGCGCCCGCCCGTCCGAATTAGCAGCGCCACTGGGGGCCCCGCGCGCTGACTCACGCCGCTGACAGAGCGCGCGCGCAAATGCGCTACACGCGCTGGGTATCCACCACGGAAAGCGTCGGCCCGTTCCACGAAGACCAGGCACCTCGAGGATAAACTCTTAAGCCGATGTTTTCAAAACGTTGCCGGTTCGGTTGACGACCGGTAGGGTAGATGTGATGCGTAGAGATTAGTATGTAAGCTGTTTGGAGTACCTTAACACCCCCTTATGAGTCTAATAACTATTTCAATTGGCATTATTAAAATTATTTCAATAGGAGTGATGAAGAATTTACAAAATCGTGTTTGCCGGGCGCTTTTCCAGGCTGTGAGGTTTATTTTCGTGTAATCCAGTTTTAATAGCACGCGATACGTGCCACGAAGTTTCGGGCTGTCTGTTCACTTTCAACACCAAATTGCAACCAAACCCTTGTAATATGCGTACATGTATGCTTAAATTGGGTCTAAGCATTACCAAAAATAAACATTATCACACTGAGAATTAACTCATTTGATTCGAGACCAAACCCAATCAATTGAAACCAAACCATTCACAATGGACCAAACACCAACTCATTTAAACGAATACATTTTCCATGAACACTAATAACATAAACAACGATATGAATATAAATTACGAACATATTTTGTTCAATAATAGGTTCTAAACAAAAACAACAAAATGTATACACGAAGAACGCATGAATAATTATATAGTGTACTAAAAAACCCATTTACACATCAACATGTAAAATTATAGAACTATCTACAATACATTTCTCAAAATGGCCGATAATGTTTTCACAATAATTGTTAATGTTTAGTGTATTAATATTATTATTAGTAACACGTGCAAGTTGCAATTCTGTTTGTCAGAGGTCTAAACTTGGTTTTTCCTCGCCTGTTAAAATTCGTAGCAACTGCTTCGATATAAATTCCTTTACAGAAGATTTAAAAAATGGTTATGAAAATAGGGCTACAAGGACTTAACTTAAGGAAGTAATGTTTGCTAAATTCACCTTCCACAAATATTTGTTCTATGCCATGATGACAGGTCGTCTTATCCATGACAAGTACAATAAGTGAATGGTTATTGTTCTCGGGAGACCGGAGGCATTGGCGTACAACGATATTTGCATTTGTTTCTGGAATACGTTTCTTATTTCGTTATAAATTAAACAAATGTTTCCTGATGCGTTCATTAGACCTACTGCCTGCCGCCAACGTCTTCCTTTTCTTAGATCGCCCTTGTCTCCGTGAAATAAATAAATTGAAGTTGGTTTTGTCCGTAAGATTAGAATGATTTCTAGTTAAAAATTTAGCAGCTGTAGTACATACTTGTGACGTTCTATTTTAATTTCATTTGTATTAACTTTTTCAGTCTCTCTACGAATATCTGAGAGTGTACAGTAACCTATTCGAATGTATCCTTAAGCATTCCGTGAAAAAATGAGTTTATGGTTTATTTGAAATGTCCGTTGGAGTTCTTCTAGCGTAAGCCTAGGATTTCTTATGTATAATAAATCATTAATTCGCAGGAAATTAGTCGATAAAACATTGTAAAAAGCACATATGATAACAAACCCATTGCGAGGAGAAGCAATATCAGCTTCGTAAGCAGTGAACAAAGCAACAGTAAACATGTAGTTTTACTCGAAGAGAATATTTGTTTTTGTTTAACTTAAATTTTATAATTTAAGATTTAATTATTTTCGATTTTTAATTTTAATAAATTAATTATTGCAATAAATGCTCCTTTTTTTGGACTTGTGATTTAAGATTTAACGCAAAATGTAATAATACAACTATATGGCTCTTCAAAACAAGTGTGTTTCGCAGTCGGGTGACGACATGTCATGATTTGCCTGCTATCGGGATCAAGATCGCGCGCGCGTCAGAGGTGGAGGACGGCGGGGCCCGGCCCTCGCCCGCCGCTCGTTCGTCTTCATTCACGCGACGCGCCGCCCGCCCGCCCGGGTCATCCACTCGCGGCCTGCGGAAGCTTATTTTTAACGGCGCTCGCTCCGGCGCTGCACTCGCCAGCCAAATCGTGCCCTTACGGCAGGGCTGCTAGAGTGGGCGGCCCACTCGGCGCGCCCTGGTCCAGGGCTTATCAGCGGCCAACCGATGTGGTCCGCTGCTTGACGTGTCAGCCTGACGGGAGGGGAGGCGCTCGGACGCGATCGGCTCTAGTTAAGGGATTGATTGATGTTTCCAGACACGTCAACTGCTGTGGCCATTAGTCCCGTCAGTGTAGTGCTCCTCTCCCGCTTGGAGCAGCTTCGGAGCCAACTTAAACGTCGGCTGGCGGCGGATGACTTCCCCTTCAGGGATCTTCTCCAGAGGAGCATCGCGTCAGCCGAGACAATGGGGCAAGGAAGAACAGGAAGGACCGTTTGCGGTCCCTAGTTCATTTGTTAGGCTACTGCTCCAGCTTTCGCCAACTATTTATCGGAGGAACCACGGAAAACTACCGCTCAGATCAGCCGGTCGCTACACTATCCTCAAGATAGCAGTTGATTTCCACTCAGCGACGTAGTTAGTGTCGAAAATTTGTCTCCTTCGGCACTGGAACATTAAGACCTCCAGTTCCGAGCCGCTGCAGAAACAGCAGCAATGCTGGTTCTGAGCTAAATGCAACCGGTCTCTGTGAAAAGAAAGTGGCATGTGGGCAACTGCAGGGATCACTGCGGGCACTCTAACCCGATTTCTTGCGTCTCAGCAGCTGCTCTAGCACATACACCTCGGAGATAAGGATGAACTACAGAAACTGGACGAACAGTGGTTGCGGCAAGTGAAAAGAAAACGCTTTAGATCGACCATACCGGAGGGAGGTTGCGAGTTCGATCTCGGAGAGGTACTTGGTGAGTTAAACTGCAGTGAGTTTATGGCGCTTGCCGGGAATGAATGCGTAGGCAGATTATGATTAGCATATTCTGTGGCTTCCCTGATCAATTCCACACGCAAGCCGAAGTAGCAACCTAAAAAACGGGCCACGAATTGCGAGCAACATTACCTTCCTTTCCCTTTCTCTTCCCATTCCGATGACAATGACTCATGACCATAGCAATTAATGCACAATAAAACATCATCAACGGCAACTGTCAACAGAATAATTGAATTTCGCGTGTTTATTCTTACGTCTTATTGGTTGTTCTGGTCGCACGTGATTCATATTTTTTCAACTCAGTGTGTGTTTTCTTCAAAACTTTAGTGAGCGTTGGGTTGATGTTTTTGTCATAATGAGCTCCAAATGAGAGTAATGCATGTAGGTGCAGATCCTTAATATTAGCTCACAACATAGAATAAGGGCTTGGGACATACTCACTCGTATGAAACAATAAATTACTATTTGGAATCATTATGTCCAAATGAATGTTGTCAACTTACATTAGACGTTTTCTTAACCACGATAAATATTTACGAAATACTATTTAGGAAGATGATGATCGAAGATCGCGAAACAACCGTCTTCCTCTTTAACCCGGGAAGTAGTTCTAAATATATCGTCGGCATTGACGAGAGAAACATAGTGGCCCTGTGCTGTGTTCATCGTCTGAACCACGGGTCAACGTAGTGAGAGAGTCTGAATATAGATTTGGACCAGGCGCACGCCATTAAGGAAATCAAACGCTTTAGGGGAAAGAGAAGGTTCCTGAATCTTGTTCATCCACTTAACTGTGTTAACTTTCTTACAAACAAGGAATAAACCTGAACGTAAAATGAATCGATCCCTAACCTCAATTTTTAAAAAATATTCATGGTCATTTTACTTTCTCGCTACGGAGTAGAGAGAAAGTTATGTAATTCTGCGAGAAAGAACGGCGAATTTTCGTCAGAAAAACTCTTATTAAAGGGCCATGGTAACGAAAAAGTAGATATATCCTATTGTTAAATTTAGAGTAAAAAATCGTCTACGACGCGGTGTAGTAGGAATCCATGTTTTAAGGATCCTTGACACCGAAAATTCGAATGACGGTAAAACGTCTGTCTGTGTAACCATCTGTGACCAACCCTCACGGCTAAACCGTTCACCCGATCATCTCCAAAATTGATATTCCATGATCGATTTGGCTGACGTTACTGCTTCTTGAAATTGAAACCGATATTTTAATTTGGGGGTACTTTACATGAAGCGCCTGCCAACAGCCGGGGCAAGCTGTAAGTCCCGACTGGTCTCCCGACAAGTGTGGTAGTGTAATGCATGGAACTGTGTGTGTAAGGAATGTTATGGATGGGACAAAGGGGAGAGGGGAAAGAACGCGGTTCGTGGCCCGTTTGTTAGGCTACTACTCCGGCATTCGCCTGGTGTTGATCGAAGAAACCACGGAAAACTACCAATCAGAACGGTTCACTGCTAGAATTCCCCTCTAGACAGCGACTAAATTCGATATAGCTATCTAAGTAGCCTCGAAAATCCTGATACCATCGGGACTCGCATCCCAGGACTCAGTCCGAGGCACTGCATTGACATCCGTTGACGCTCGGAGCCGCTTCTGAAGAACTGGCACCCGAGTTCATCAAATAATTTCCCCCTGTGCGCCCGAGGGAGGCCTGGGCCAGTGCGCGCGGCTAGGACGCGAGCGCCGCGGCCTCTTCCGCGATGCTCCGAAGCGAAGGTGACGTGATCGCGCGGCGCGGCTTTTGTGGCCGCGAGGCGGTGCCCGAGGGGCCACGCCCCCTTCGCCGCGAGGGTTCAACGCACGGCCGCGGCACGTGGCCCCGGCCAGGGAACCGCTTCGCGTCGCTTCGCACCCATTGTCCGCCATTCCGCCCGTCTGGCTCCGTTTATTGTGCATTAGAATGCTTTTAGGTATTTTGGTCTTTTTTTAAATAACCTGCTGCAACACCAGGCTGCCCGTTTAGCGAGAGTGTCTGGTTGAAACCACGTGTTACTGGTGCCAATTCACTTCAAACGATTGGCGTTTTCAAATGTGCACGTACTGTGATATATAATTACCACAATAATAACCATAATAACAACCATCACAATAATAATAATCATAATAAATCCTAAAGAATTCAATATACTTCAAATGCCTTTTTTATTGGAAAGTACCTCATTTGAATTTGACTCACAATTAAGCTACGTGTTCGTGGCGTTTTTCCTTGATAAGCGGTGAAATTTAATTTTTAATGTTGCGGATGCTTTGTAGACCGGAACCACACGATTTCTTTATTACATACAAAACTGCAGGTAATGTCAAATCATGAAATAACCAAATAGTTTCTGAGAACCAATAGGCTATCAAAGTACCAAGTAAGACACTAAACCTGTTAATATTGGAGAATAAAATAAGCGTAAATGGCGTTTTCATTTCATGGCCAATAAAATGTAGGCAATTTTGCAATACAACAGGCGAGTATCCTTCGTGTTCACCTTGGGACAGACTGTAAACACGAAAGATTGGTGAGGTTCCTTTAATTGCAAGCGGATGTGTTAGAAATCATTGGCCACAGAGTAGAGGTGAATTACAATGTGAAACTAAAGACCATAGACGATCACTTGCCAATTAATTAATTGAGTTCGTGACATAACAAATGGATCTTAAACTATCAGTGAAATGTTGAAAAATATAAATGTGGTACCTGAATATCGTTCCTAGAGATCCCTGTATTAACAAACGTATCCAAGTGATGCCAAGGAAGAGTTGAACTTCTTCAGACGCAGGGGTATTTTAATGCAAGCTCCAAACCTTTATACATCCACGTCTCTGTCTACAGCTACTGTTTAGGCATATATTGCTTTCCTTTTCCCTGAACACTTTTGACCAACTAAAGGGACACCTCCCCTCAGTAATATTCTAAGATTGTAATATTGTTGTACTGTATTTCAACATGACGTGGATGTTTAATGTGTACGGTAATAATATAAACTAATATAGACATTATCATGAAAAAGAAATGAGTTAGCAATATTTTCTATATAAGTGTGAATGAGATAAGATACCATTGACATGAATGCTTTGTCCACCTGGCACGAACATATCTGTTAGATCTCACCACTAGAGAGTTACCGTAAGAATCGGCTTACGAACTCGTACCAATCGATTAAATGAAGAGATTTACAATTTACAATCGAGATTACTATTGAGATTTGCAATTAATATCCAATAATTGTTTCGATTCTGACCTGAGGAGTAAAACACATTTCTAGTTTGTTGAGTTAAAAAGATTTTTCAACCATTTGAGAGAAGATAAAAATGCCAATTCTAGTAAGCTGAGATTCCAGAAATCTTCTGCACATCACACAAATGTCATGTGTCTCAAATTCCGCTTCTGATTATGTTCCTTCCTTTCGTTTTCTGAGCAGTTTAAGCGCCAACTGAGAGTATAACAATATCACACATGTATAAAAAATCAATGTGAACTAAAGAACCACGTATATCTTCGGTTTTAATATTCCGCTGACCACTGTGTGCCTTCGGCTCTTGTCAACGGTATCTGACAATCGGCGGCCTTTGTACATTACTGAATAAATAAAAAGCTACAACAATTAACACTCATATTTTCAAATTGAACGTGAATTTACAATTGTTCATACATATGAACAATACGAATATTTGTTCAATTAAATAATTAACAATAATTGGAGAAGATTCTCGTTGGTATTTCTCTATTAATACAGTTGATACACGTATTACATTTCAAAATATGTTAGGGAAATGAAGAGGCTTGAATTTTGTAAGACAACTTATTTCTAAACTATTATTTAACACATTTATGGTTAAAGAATTGGTATGTCTTTCCAATTTTTGAACATATGTAAAACTATATTTTATTTCTTCATTAACTGTTCGCATTTTCAAATCAGTGTGAAACGCATCGTTTCGAACTTACAAAGGAGGCATTGGCAATGTTCCTTAGTTCTTTAGTCTGAAACTTTTTGATGATTTGGATACTGGATTTGCTACTCGTGTTGCAGAGCTGTATGCAATAGGTACAATAGGCTTTAAGAATAATTCCTAAATAAATAATTTATAGTCTAAAGCTAACAATGAGGTTCTACCTAACAACCAATATATGTTTGTATTTTAAGTGCAGTTCTTATCGTTTACACATAATGTTTTCTTCACGTGAGTCTCGAATCAAGATGAACACCTTAATACCGCAGTAAATCTGTTAGTGGTAGGATGGTTCAGTTTAATTGGACTAGGGGGACAAATTCTTCACTTCACTGGTGGAAGTAATAGTTGATTTGCTTTCATTTGCTCTTACTTGCCAAGTATTCAGCCATGTTTGTAGTTTGTTGAGATGTTTCAGAAGCAATCCAAAAGCCTCTAATACCAATAAAATGCACACAAAGATAATTTTTTCTCATAAAAATATCATCAAACTATGTCGAGCAAATGAAAAGTATTTAAAACGATATTTTTTATTGATTAATATACATTTTAACTATTTTCACTACGCAATTTTGTAAATTCCATCTTCAACTATCCAATCACATTTCTCTCCGTACTATATGAGACGTTTGACTTTTGACGTGAATGGACAAACAGGACAACAAACTTCTTTCCGTGGTTTCTCGAAACGAAAGTAGTGAATGCTTCATTGATGGCCAGAAATTTAAAGCGCATCTTTCTTCGTAAAGTTTCCCACATTTTTTCTTGGGCATTTCGAGGTCCGTAACGGCGTCTCTCCGTCGCCGCTGACGTCACAGGCGCCTTATTTACGCGCGTGTTTGCGCCGCTCGCGCCACGTGCACGCGCCGCGCCGCGCCGCTCGCGCTTTCACGCGGGCGGCGGCTTGGGGCCCCGGGCATGCCCTGCCGGACCTCCCTGCCCGCGCCTTGGTGCCCCGAGGCGGGGAAGTATCGATGGTCACAGGGAAAAACTTGTTAAGTCGAAATTTTGTGGAAAATCAGGTAAATAAATTTTATGGAAGATAATCATAATTAGCGAAGAGAATGGAAGAGAAACTTAGTTATGAAAGAGAATCATAATTATGGAAGAGAATCATAATAATAGAAGAGAATCATAATTTATGGAAGAGAATCATAATTTATGGAAGAGAATCATAATTTATGGAAGAGAATCATAATTTCGACTTATCAAGTTTTTCCCCGTGACCATCGATATTATTTTTAAGGCGGCTCCACACATTCGTTACTCGGCAAACAGCAAGCAACAGCTCGCCGAATCCCGAGTAGTGTGGGTGGGTCGCTTGCTATTTGTCGAGTGACGAACATTCGGCGCTCGCCCTACCCATCGCGTGTCGGTCTTTTGGACACATCAAAAGGAGCGAACATTCGCCGAACACATCAGCTGGTCGGGATCGGTAATATTTTTCTTCTTGTATATTGTTCTTCAAGTCTATTTTAAGAGAATGAATGATATGTCAAGGGTGTGTTATGGTATTAGCCGAGAGGGGGCAAACGAATCTAAATATCTTGTTTAAATTGTATTTTGGCATTTATAAAAATTTTAAATGTTAAAGAGAACGACCTTCATTTCATAACAATTAGCACAATAGTAGTCCTAATTAATATACTTGATTTACGCTTCTAGTTACTTTGATTAAGCAGCCATCTCTATTTACAGCCATTTTTTGTTGGAACCATTGAAAACCGCTAAAGTCAGGTTTCACTGTACTTTCAGATAAGTTTTCAGTTTTAGAAATAAGTTATAATTACTTTAGTAATAACATAAGTAATAGAAAGTAACATACACTAGTTGGGTGACATTCAAGCAACTAAGTGGTTTAGTGTTTAATGAGTTGCACAGTATTAAATTTGGTACAAATTACATTAATAATAATAATAATAATAACATAATACAAATAATAATAATAATTATCATTATTATTATTATTATTATTATTATTGTTAATACTACATTGACATTCTTGGTTTATATTGCAAATCAGAGCCAATGACGTGCAGATAAATCGTATCTCACGACAGATCTTAACGATATCTCTCCATTCTCAAACATTGTTATTTCTTCATTTATTTATAGACCCGTCAGGATTTCCATGGCACGACGTGCCCCCGATTCCTCGCAGTATCTCAATCACGATGCCAATGAATTTTACGATGCACCTCGCCAATTACGTCAGCCTTGGTAAACACTTCCATGAGCGGTGGCGTGCGCTCGTCTCGCGCCAGCCGCCATCGGTCGAGGGATCAGACCGCGCGCGGCGCGAACGACCTGCGGGCGGACTTCGTTCATGAACGACGTCGTAACTCCGCCGCACTTGACTCAAGCACTGCGCCTCACTTATGTCGGCTACTGGGTCAAATACCACGGAGTCGCGTCGGGCGGCGTGCTTGCGCCATTAGGGCATGTTGGAGTCGCTCCGGGAGAAGGTTCAACAGCGTCACTCGCCGCATGATTCCAGTCGATGCATGTGCGGATGCAAGGGCAATGCGTTTGCCAGAAACGGCGGAAAGGTTGGGAATATTTACGTTCCGAAAATGTCACGGTCAATAAACAGCCTCGAATTAGCAGAGAAGCTGGAGACAATCGGACGTTACATCAGCGCTAAGACATTCGTGGTCAAACAGGATTCATAGGCTGTTGAACATTTGGAAAATATGGGGAAAACTAAGTAAGAGAGAGTAAGGCATTTTTGCTGCATTGGAGTTGATTTAGGTATTTTTAGATTTGCTTAAGAATTGACACCAATCCACAATGTTATACACAGGACCATATGAAATATATTATCAAATATATTTTTCTAATCAGGCCCGTCCTCTCTCTAGCACTAATATTTTTTTCACCAAACACACAGAGAACTGGACCAGTATTATAATACATTACAGTAGCCATTTCGATACCTAACATAACAGTCCTTCAAATCTACCGAAATTTCGTAATGGCAAGTAAATCATCCAAAACATTACATGTGAAAACTCAATAAGATTTTAAAATGTCGTCAGCTTTTAAGCTACCCATGAGAAATTCTCCACTCTGAAAATTCTAACCAATGAATAATCTGTTTCATAACATTAAGCAACTAAAATGTAGACATTGTAGAACATTGCGAAGTGCATTACATGGAGACTAGAGTACTATAACGACCGTTGCAAGTTTTTCACCCTTCGCCAATGCAGAGACGCATATGGAAAGCATTTCGCCCCATCGTCGGGCAAAAAGCAGGCCTTGGTGGTTGCGGCGAGGGTCCACCGCAAATGCCATGCCGCGGCGGGACAACGCGAGGGGGAGCTCGCTCTCATCACAAGGAACGCAGCCGCTTCCAGCCGCCCTCGACGCAATCACTTTAAGAGCTTAAACGCAAAGTAGCGTATCTACATTTCCGTTTGTTTCTCGTTTTACGCGTCTGTATCATCATTACGATGCATCCCCATGATGCTGCAAAATACTGCGATAAAGATAGCGGTTCTTGTGTTCTTCACCGTTCCCGGAAACCGTTGAATCTTTTCTTGAACTATAAGGCAGAATATTAATACGTCCCCTTCATGAAAAATTATATTTCTTGGGGATACGTCATTCTGGAAATAAATTCTTGCCTCAGCCACCCCACCCCCCCAATTGATGAATGGGCAGCGTGCTACCCTGGTATGGATAATAAATAAAAAAACAGGACCCACACCTGGGAATTCTAGCTGGCAAAATTCGAATTATTCAGACCCTAAAATGCCTAATACACATACAAAAATTCTTGTCTCAATCTCAGATACATCATCGGAATAATTAGGAGGTTTTACACCTTGTACAAATCGTACGTAGATATCAAAATTCAACGTATTTCGGTTCAGGGAACAATATTCACAAAATTCAGAAAACAAAAGCAATGGACAGATGTGGAGAAGTTTTCATTCGTCAATAGAACTAAAGGAGATTAGAACAGTTTGCCTGCCACAATTTTCGGTATTATTCCTCGGAACATTCGTGGCCATAGAAATTCTTGAAATTTCGTGTGCCAATAGGCTCAGCAACTTTAGAATCTTTCATAGTGTAAATTAAATTAAACAATATAATTCTGCAGTTAAGTGATGTAATGTGAAGGAGGTCGATGGTTTCTGAAACGTAAGGCAGTGGAGAGCAATTGCAGTGAAGTACGAATTGAATGTTCTGGTCTCATTATTACTATTATAATTATTTTAAACTCGTGATAATCCGGCCTCTAGTTGCTCAAGCAGAAATGACGCGCGAAACAACGTATTATCTTGTGCAATAAAGTATTGTTAGTTAACATGTTAAACAGTTCTACACATATTTTAAAATATGACTTTCTTACGGTACAATTCAGGACTATGACTTCTCAAAGGAAACACATTACGGTAGACCTCAGCAGAAACACGAAATGTAAGGTACGTTGCACCGAGGTTCTTTGCAGGCAGCCATTGCTGACGAGTACCATGTTGACTGAGCAACAAATTGTCTGCGTAAATGAACGCACACGCAATTTATTACATCCACGTCGTGTCTGTGGATGTAATAAATTGGCCGTATGTGTTTAAATTAATTTCAAACAATCTCAATAATCCAGCACTTCCGCTAATGCGATATTTGCGTATAGGTCATTTATGACCAAGCTACACGTCATCTTCCGATGCCCGGAGAGACAGGCGTAAGTAATTCAGGTTTGATCAGCATTACGCTAGATCCCATTTTTATCCCCTTGGGTTGTTAGCCCTGGGGGTATAGAAGACGGAATGATGATGATTGATAATGAGGGATGAAAGGACGACACACACATACAGACATACACAAATACACCCATGCCCGAGGCGGGAATCGAACCCGCCACCCTTTTGGTCTGAGATCGCGACGACACTTCTGGCTTAGTGATCTCGACCACGAGGCCGACTTATTGTTGTTATTGTTATATTTATTATCATTATTTTTATTTTATTACATTGATATTCTAAACGTATTTTTTAACCGCAGCCACCGAGTTGAGAGTGCACACGCCAGAAGCTGCTCTGCGCATGCGCGCGTTCACTAACACTCCGAAACCATTCGTCGAAAGGAAGCCTGCAAAGCAGGTCTTCGTTGTTCCTGAAATAAGCCATTGCCTCGCATCCGGCCCTTCGTTTCACGAGACCATAGTTCCTCGCCGCGGGCCGCTGGCGCGAGTCGGGTGCCGGACAGTGGCCGCGGCGGCGCCGTTCATCATCGTGGAGCGAATTCGCGCCTCAATTGGCGCCAATTGGCGCCGCGCGGGGACCTGCAGCGCCGCCGCCGCCGTTCGTCATCGTTGCGCGCCAAGGCCCCCGCGGACGCCGACCCCGCGACCTCTCCCCTCCCCTTCCCACTGTCCCCGCCCCGCCCCGCCCGCCGCGGTGAGCACGCGCCGCGCCGCGCAGCGAAGCGGCCCCGCTCCGCCCCTTCGCACTCCGCTCAATCAATTCTTTCCCTTCGACCTCCTTCTTCATCCAGCTACCCATCGAAGAAGAGGAAGACCTAGACTTTCGTGGGGAGAACGAGTGGAAGAGGCAATGGTCAGAAGAGGACTGAGAAACAACAGACATGGAGGCTGGGATACGAGAGACACCTTAGGGTGTAGAACAACTCACCGTGCTACTACTACTACTACTACTACTACCTCCTTTTCCTTTCTGGCCCTTACGACATTCGATGACTCAATGCCGTAATGCGCGCCGGTGTGATTCAGGCTTTACGCACTGCTACGGATTGCTTTTGGAGAAGACGTGTGTGCGAGATACGAACATGAAATTACCGATCTGGACCCGTGATCTTCGAACGGGAATTACGTGAATTATATTTTAGAAAAAATGAGTGAAACTGATGTAAAAATATTTAGATTCATTTTGTTATTCATAGCTTTGAAGTTAAAGTTGAGTTGCAATAGAAACTTCTCTTGGAACACGAGTTGCAATAGAAACTCCTCTTGGAACACGAGTTCCAATAGAAACTCCTCTTCGAAGTTGAGTTCCAAACGATTAAAGAAAGCCTAGTGATTGCTATAGTTCGATGTTGTAGATTCGATTAAATGGGTTTGAATAACCAGAGAAATAGAGAATCTAAATTGTGACTTTATCTACGAAATACTCGATCTCTTATCACTTTCCAGAAAATAATTTGCATTTTGAACGGTCATTTTCATCCCAATCAAAGCTGTTACAAAACAAGGGATGAGTTCACAAAGAATTTCTCGGCCGATATAATTTTCTTCGGACAGCAGCTGAATTTGACCTAGATAACTAGCTAGTAATGACAATCCTATCGCTGTCGGGACTCGAGTCCTAGGACTTCCGGTGAGAGGCACTATTGTGGCATCAGTTCGTGCCCTGAGACTCCTCATCTGGTCTCTCCTTTGAAATACTCTGCACTTTCAGTTGCTATGCCTTCTATGGACGCAAAACACAAATGACCGCACGATCGCTGCAAAAAGATTATATTTTTTTAAGAATAGAGTGGATGAAGGATAAACATAATAAATAAATCGGATAGTAAACACTTTCTTAAATTTTGTTGGAACAATTAACACCTCTCAGAAAAAAAAAACACGAAGAAGTGAAAGAGTGGGTAAAATTTGAAGGATTGTTTTATACAGCCAGATATGCACGGTTTCTACGAGTCTTTGAATATCGTTTACATAATTATTCCCTCCAAAAACTTCAGAAGACGAAAGAAAAGCTACAAAATAGGTCAGATTCATTAGCCCATTGGAAATGAAAAAGGGCTGGCAATAAAAGTAGAGAGTGATGGCAATAAAAGAATAGGTGTGTTTACATTATGTGTATATGTACGTATGTATTGTAATGTGTATATTAGTAAATGAGTTAAAATAATATTTCTTCTTTAATTTGGTGATCTCCAAAACGAATGAATCGAATTACCTTACAAATCTATCAAATATCTGTAATCAGGTTACGAACAATTCGGGTAGTAAACATATCTTTGTATGGATTACGTTCAATATTACGGAGTAATTGCCTCTCTTCAGAAGAAGATGCTAGAAAAGAGAATTAAAATTGGTTGGTGGTGGCTAGCTTTGGGCAGAGCTCGAGAAGCACGTTCCGAGGCGGTTCATTCAGGCAGAGGCTGCGTCGCAGAAGGCGAAAGGACGTCGCATCCATCACGCCCCGCGCGGCGGAGGCGGCGGCAGTGGAGGCGGCGGCGGAGGCGGCGCGGAGATGGACGGCCGAGATGGCGGCGCGATAGGGCAGATTTCCTCGGCAATAATGCCATCGCGTCAGCTGCACGCGAACACGCTAACGACCGCGACCCCTCCGCGACGCAAGGACAACCACCCTCCCCTCCCCACCCACACCCGCCCGCTCGCTTCCGGCCGTCAACTGTCGCAATAATCTTCATCGTCAGAGTGGGATTAATGCAAACGCTCGCGCACATGCGAGGATTCCCGGTAGTTAGAGACTCCCCCAAATTGCTAGTCAAATAGCCAATTCGTGTCGTGATTCAAGACTCTTTTCATAAGGATTACGTAGTTCTACAGCACAGCTCCAAATATCCTCTAGGATAAGAAACTGCTACATAAAATTATTAATGTAATAACAGTATCGTCGGTGCGAAAGGAAAGTGACTCATCTCGAACATAGTAACTTTTCATCCTGAGCGGAGTCTATTATTTCGCGGGCAAAGGAAAATACTTTCCTCTTTATACTGGCAATCGTGAACGCTATCTTTACGAAATGTTTGAAACTAAAAATCCTTATTTTTTACTACTGTTTATCCAGCCGATAGGCGGTTACCATGTACGTTCCAATTGGAAGCATTTCCGACCATAAACTAGACCCCACAACTTATGGGTTTCTCTGAACAGGGGATCAGCGAAAAGCGAGGCCCTCCGCGATAACGTACATGAGAGGCAAGGAACAAACAACCATGCCCAAGGCAGGACTCGAACCCGTGACTTTCAGACCAAAGCGCTGAGTCAGTACACCTCTTTACTACCTCGTCCATGCAGGTCGGCAAAAAAATTACTTAATGAATAAAAATTAAATTTATTTTCACTTGATTAAAAAATGATGGTGAGTAAAATAAGCCATTTTCCTAGTGCACTGACAACATTGAAAACCAACCGTCATCGTAACAATTTTGCGCCAAAATCTATTTATCAAACTGCTCGAGACACAATACAAAACTTTCATTTACTAAGTTGGTCTTACTCAAGTGAACTCTCACCCCATTGAAATGCCAACTGCTACATAACTCTCAGGCAACAACATTGCTGTCTAATCTATTACAAGATGATTCGTTAGTTAACAAATATGTGTCATTGCTTATAATAACCACCTATGATACCATAGATTACGAAAGGTACTCATCGATTCGTTTATCATCTTAAATTTTATTTTCAAAAAGTTTGGTTCAGTTAAATATGTGAAATTATTAATTGCACTATTTAAAAATTCTTTTAATTTTTCTTCTCCTAATACACGTTAGTTTCTTTGAAAAATAACATTAACAATGCACAAAAGGGTTAAATACTATTTAAAATCATTTCAATGTGCCTTCACGTATTCGCAACGGAAGTTTCATTCACCGGGAAGCCTTACATTTCAGTTCCGTCGGTGGTAAAATTTTCGACATCGAACTGACTGGGTCAAAATGCATCTTTGCTTCGATGAGAATTTCAGAAGCCGGCTGCTCTGATTTCCGGTTTCCAAAGTTCCTTTAATCAATTCCAGGATGATGCCAAAGAATTACTTTAAGTCGGCCACGAATCACGAGCCATTCATCTTGTCCCATCCTATCCCAGATTCCATTCCCGAGATGCAGCGATGAGATAATACCCATCTTCATAAGGTCTATTCACCCACGATCTAGAATCTAGACGTTCTCCAACAAACGTCCACGATACGTGATATGACGATAGCTGCGATATCCCCGTAACAAAAAGTGTATCTTAATTATTTTCCTGATAATTCCAGAAGACCAAAATTGGAAAGTTAGAAAAGGGGGCTGTTAACTTTCATGCCTCTGGAATCTGGTAGTCTGAGTGCTTTCCAACGCTTCTTTCTTTCACAAACATTTCGTTAGAAAAACAATGAGCATCCACCTCACCAAAGAAAATGAGGAGTGAGTGTTGTATTATGGTCTGTAATGCACGTAGCAGACAAAGGAGCCAACTTGTTCCGAGATGGAAGTTACAAAGGAGCCGAACGAAACAAACTCGTGAAGTTTACCGTGCACTTAAACTGAAAAACATACAAATGGGATTCGCAATAACATGCGAACGGGTACATAGAAAGAGCAAAGACATTTCTTCACAGAATAGATCGATAAATAATTATCTAACCGTTCGCTGTGCAGTGCGTTAAGTTCCATGCCTCAGTAAATAAACCGTTAAATTAAAGTAAATGCACTTCGTTTTTTCAGAGGATTTCAAAAACTTCTGTAATAAAGGTGAATTTTACATTTAAAATTGATTGGTTGCTCTTATCAAATATTTTCATTATTTCAACAATGAAGTATAGTTTTTGTTCCTTATTTTACCTACAAAAAATTCCTGACCTCAAATAGTGAAAAATGCAATCGGTTCCCCAACCGGGATTTTCGTTTTCAAGAAAACACGACTATTTTGATATTTCGAGACACTGCACCGAGACATGTGCTGTAGCTGCGTTGCGACGAGTGGTTGAGAAGAGGGGGCACGTTCGGCAGTGGCAAGTCATGTCAATCGGCAGCACGATTTTCCTCTTTCGAGTCGCACAGATTCGTTCGCTCCTTTAAGAGTCAACTACTTGCAACAAGACTTACGGTTGCCGACTTCCTCCTCTCTTATCCCTCACCGCAGCCCGTGCCCAGGCGTGGCGAAGAATATATAATTGCGGTCCTGTGAGCAGCAAAGAATCCTAGTTTTCTCGAAGAAAATGGAACTTTTAAACCGGCAACTGATTGCTTGAAATTTACTCAAATAATAATAAATAGTCCTCATAATTTTTTGTTGGTATATTTAAAGGCATACCAACATTTTAAGAACTAGATGCTTGTATTAAAAAAGCCGCGTTATTGTTGAATTGTGTATTTTCAAACTTTATGGTAGTTATTAAGAGACTTCTAGGCCTTGATCGTCTTTTGACAGGAAAAGGAGAGTGAGTATTTGAAAAGGAGAGTGAAATTTTCAAAATTGGAGAACAAAGTTGTTTTGAAACATACTATATGATTTTTAAGCGTTTATGCAATTAAAAAAGAATTTTATTTTACTAACTTCATGCATTAATGTATTTCTTTTTTGTAGTAATATTATACGTTGGTGTAAGAAGAGGTGTGAGATGGTGTAACTGGAAAGGTAATTAATCTTCCAACTATTAAGAAAGGCTGGATGTATTACAACGTTCAAGACAATTCATCTTCTTCATCAAGAAACTGGAAACATAACAACTGCAAGAAAGTCCTCAATTATCGTAAGACGTTTTCATTTCTCACCGGACCTTGTGGGTCATTACACAACTTCTTAAATTTTCAATGATATCGAGTCAAGGAAATACCCATTTTGCTTTTAAATAACATGTTTTTGTGTAAAAAATAATAGACAACAAACATTCACAAAAATACGCGTCCAAGATGAAGGAAAATAATGTAATGTTAACGCAAGTAACTAGCTTTAACCCACGTACATTCTTACCTTTATCAAAAAACAACAACAATTTACTATCAAATAAGAATACTAGCGACAAAACAGTATACAAGATTTTCTCAAAAAATGATATTCCTCGATCGTTCTGACTGAACACGAGACCCAGCGAATTTAAAAAGGAAATTTTGATTTTTGGAGGTACTTTGCATGAAACCTTAACATTTTCAAAAATTTTCTTAAAAATTGCTCTAAATTTTTTAATTAATTCTTCTCTGATTGAGCAAAAAATGCTTATAAGATTGGTGCAGCTCTCGTTTTCGGTGATATTTGCATTTTAGAAAATTGCAAAATACAATGTTGATGATTAAGATTTTTCCTTAGTGAAATGCGTTCTAAAATGTAAGTCCCTAAATAAGGGCATATTCATGTCATTCTTTCGAAGACATGAGTCTTTTTGCGTAATTTTTGCTTCAAGTGAATGCTATTAAAGAAATACTACCTTAAATACAGAATAAAATGTATTTCTTGAACAAAGCAAAAGAGTTTGTAAGAATAGCACAGTTTTATTTTTCTTTGACTCTCTGAAATTTTAAAAAAAATAATGCGAGAAAGTATGTTCTGTTGTAGCACCACCAGTTATTAGTGTTTTTAAGCAAATATCGAAGCTGAACTATGTAAATAAATGGAACGAACAAACTAGTTACACTTACTGAAACGGAAGTATCGAATGGATGAAGGAGCTCTATGAATATTTCTGCTTGTAAGTCGGATTTCCAATGAAGAATGTTCAGTGTCTCTCAAAATGGTTTAAATGTAGATTCAATTTTATTATAAAGTATGCGCCCAATACGTTCTAGTGTTTGACCAGGTGATATCAATTAATTCATGAGGGAAGGACGGTTCTAATCGACTTCACGAGAAAGGAGCCTGCATGAAACCTTGACGGCGGCAGATGCCTCGAAATAGACAGGTTCCGTCGAACACGCCCACGGCTTTAGCAAGCACAGAGGGATAATTCATCGTGAGGCAAGAGCTGGCGAAACCGCGCTATGAGGAACCACTTGCTGCGCGGTCCCAGGCCCAGCGGTTGCGTCTGGTCGCCACCGTTGCCTCGCCGTCGCCTCGTTATCGACGCTACCTCCTCTCTCATCTTTCCAGAACAGGGTTCCCGCAAAATCTCACCAACCTAGGTTGCTCAGGGCACCAACTGATGTCACTGCAGTGCATCTGGGCGGTAGGTTCTGGGTTTCGAGTCCCGGCAGTGGCAGGATTTTCGAGGTAAGATGAATTCAGTCGCTGTCTGGAGGAGAATGCTAGCGACCGGCTGCTTGCTGCTTTGATTATTTTTCGTTGTTTCTCCGATCAGTACTAAGCGAATACCGGAACAATACCCTAACAAAAGGACCACGGACCGCGCGACATCTTTCTTTCCTCTTCCTTGCTCTACCCTCACCCCTTACTTTAAGACTCACTACCCACCCACTACATCCACGAACTACACTACCACACAAGTCGGGTGATCGGTCGGTGCTTATAGCTTTTCCGGGATGGGGTGCTACCCGGTGGTGGGAGAAATCTGGTTGGGGAAAACTTCGCAAGCAAACGTGTAAGTCGATGTAGAATATCTTCAACCAGCTGAGGAAGATCACCACTACCTCCCGTGGTAAAAACATGCACACTTAAGGAACTAATGCATAACAGCCGACACGCCCTAAAATTCGAAATAATGAATCAACCCGCAAAACCTCACTAAAACTCGATATATTATTCTCCAGGGAGAAGCAAACGCTTTTTTTCAAGTACTTTTCTCATTACCAAATCATGAAAAGGAAAAGGTTATTCGAAAAGTTAACGACTATTTAAATAGGGAGAGCCAAACAGACATTAAAACAGTAATTCTTTCTATAAAATACTCGTATTGCTAGAAAGTAAACGCAAAGAATTGGTTTCGGTTCCGGCTTTTAAAGATCTTTACAATTTTGTATAAAATTTTTGCTTGGTTGACGATTTGATAAGCAGATTCATTGTACGAACTACACATAGCATAATCACTGACTTTTTTACAGCAGACGTATCGTTATTTCTTGAATATGAATTATTCAAATCGGCCTGATCGGAGAAGGAATCGTTACTAACTCTGATATACCGGAATTTCTATAGCATGACCATTAATTTCGAAATTAATTAGTTAAGGTATTTCGAATAATAAAAGTATATTTGCTCCTCGAAAATCAGCAAAAATACCCTTAGCAAGAGATAAGAAACAAATATGAAGCGTCGATTATTCATTACAAATGAGGAGAATGAGATATACGCCGCAATTGCTGATAGGATTCATTAGGATACTTCCTAGAACAATTGCAAATTTCATACTATACTACAAGTATAAGTATTTATCACCAAAAAAAAGAATAAAACGTTTGTGACGAACGGTCCATTATTAAATGAAAGTTCATTATACACTCGGTTTCTCTCTCTTCACACAGATCCACAAGCTGTCCAAAATGCGTCTATAGAACGATCTCGTATATCTACTTTCTAACTGTATATTTTATTGTGTCTTGCTTGACCCACATTGCTCTGGATAATTATAATTGATGACATTTGCGCATATCCTCGAATGTGACAACGAACTTGCCGAGTTGTTTCCAAATCTGCTGAAAAGCTTAATTTACGCCTGCGGCGAGTTTTCCCAAACTGCGTCCATTATCACCGCGAGGGGCGTGAGCGGGGGCGGGGGCGGGGCGGGGGAGTTAGAGGCGCGCTGGCGGCGCTGACCTCATCGCGGCCGCCCTCCGCCCCCGCACCGCCGCCGCCGCAGCCGCCGCGGGACGTGGAAGGTCACGGCCGCCCAGCCGGCGGCGGCGGCCGGCCGGTGCTGCGGCGCTCTGCTTTGCCGGCGGCGGCACCGGCCTGCCCGGCGCGGCACGGCGCCTGCCGACCGCGGCCGCAGGCGTACGCGCTCTGGGCTATCGCTTGGTCCACAATAGGGATGCGACATCGATGTCGATATTTCCAAAACATCTATATTTTTGTACAAACATCTATCTCTTTAACATCGATTTATTCATGCCGACGTTTTTTTTAACATCGATGTATTGAGCTCGATGTTTTTACTTGACTGATATTTTATTTTTGACTTAATAAATATAATAATGAAGAATAATTATAGTAATTTTCAGACACCTATAATTTGGACATTCTTCAGACCAAAGTCAGTAAGAGTAAAAAATAAGTTAGTGGAACTTTTTTTGATAATAGTATTATTGTTCTGAGAATATTTTCACTTTTTGTCAGCTAAATCTCAAACATAAAGTAATAAACACGACCACCGTGATATGAAAACGTCTCCTCCTGCATGCGTACATCGATGTTAAATGTTACTAAAATAGTTTTATAAACATCGATGTTCCAAAACATCAACAGGTTTCGGTCGAAGAATTTTGAATATCGATTTTAAGTTTGAACATCAATATTTGGAAACATCGATGATTAGTTGTCGATGTCGCATGTCTAGTCTATTGGATCGAATGTAGCGCTGAAGGATCGGTAAGTGCGATGACCCAGTGGAAGAATTGCCGTTCGACTGTGCGGCGTCGTTGATGGGAGATCCTAGGGTTCTAGCGGCCGGCAGTTCGCATCGGTAGATTTTATGGTTGTTTCTAATCAATTCTAGGGAGTACACTAACTAGCTACGGACCACGCGTGATCTTGCTTCCCTCATTCTTGCCCTCTTCTCTCCCCTTACACTCACACTTCTACTTACATGTACAACACCAGTGTTGTCATGGTTGATGCCAGGAGCGGGAGTCCGTGGCACGAGTGCCACGACGAAATCGTCTCTCCACGCATTTAATAACCTCGCCGCAAGAGACAACGCCATCACTATTGTAAAACGGCGGAGTTCCTAATAGTTTCCTCATAGTGGGGGAGGATCATCACCACCTTCCGGACATATCGCGTAGAACACGGATAGAACTAATGACCATTATAGTCGGCGCCCCTAAAACTCTAAGCAATCAATCAATGAGTCCTGAGTCCCTTAGTTTTGAGAGCAGTGGTGTCAAGGTCTTCTACTGGTGTCAGTGGGACGCGTCGTGGCACCATACCATGCCACGCGCTTCTCTTCGCAACTAGCGTCGGGAAAGGAAACTACTAGAACCTCCGCCGTTTTACAATAGGAATGGCGTTGTCTCTGGCAGCGGGGTAATGAACTGCTTGGAGGAGCTATTTCGTCGTGGCACTCATGAAACGGACTCCCGCTCATGGCATCGACCTTGACAACACTGCTCTAAGCAATCAAAGAGTCCTGAGTCTCTTAGTTCTTTGGCGGAATCGGATGGTGGAGATTTATCCTTGATTCTAGCTCCGCTGAAGAAAAAAAATCAAATTAATTTCCGGAATTTGTCGTCGTTACGCACATTGTTAGTACCGTTAGAGTCAAGGGGCGGAGTAGGGAGGCGGGCAGCAATCCTAGACCCCCCTTGTTTGGCCCTGATGGCCCTTAGTTGGGTCCAAATCCCCAGGGCAATGGTCAGTTACTCAGGGATAACTGAGGAGAGATTTGCGATTAATACTTGTATCTTTTGTTCAAACATCTCAGAGCTGGTGTAAAAACTGGTGCAAAACATTTGATGACAAGAAATTATCCATCTGCAAGAAGAATGTATGTTACGTTTCCCACCGTCGATTTTAGGAGTTTCTGGGCCCAGGTCTGGAAAGAAGTAAATGCGTTTGATCAACGTAGCAGACATCTCGCATAATAGCTAGCGCATTCCATTACTGGTCACCAGGTTCGATCCTCAACCAATCCAGATGGAACGTGGTGGACAAAGCTAATCCTCAGCAGATTTTCTCGGTATCCTCTCCTTTCCCTGCATCTCAATCCACTTTTCTCCATAATTGTGAGCCTCAGCACCTCAGCAGTTGAAGAGCTCCTGAACACCAATAAATCAATGGAAACGTATGGATCGAAGAACCAAGCCTGTAGTTTTTATTGTGATAATGATCTGGACTGTGTTAAATAAAGTACAAATCCATACGTCTTACTAATGCAGCATAGAATATTCATTTTTAATTTAATATTCAATATTTAATTTAATATAACGAACGATATCTTCATTGTGTTGAGATCAAAGATACATTGTGTTGAGAAAGAAATCTCTGACTTTAAAATTGGTAGTGTAGGATATGTTCACAAATTAATTTGAACTTTCGCTATTTTTGAAATGTCAGAGATTTGAATGAAAATCCTAACTAAATCATCTTCATAAATTCAGTTTCTTATATTCGAGCATAAACATTAAAGAAACAATTTGCAACCTTTAAAAAAAATTATAGGGGCTTCATGAAAAGTGCTGCCAAAAATTAATGTATCATAAAGATCTCTGAAACGCCACAAAAAAGTTTCCTCCTAACATTTACTCAGTTTCGCGTCAAAAGCTTCTAATCTGACCGAATTATGCATGACACAAAACGTTCTATTCATCCATTCATCTTGACATTCCGATTTTCGGGTACAAAACGCTATAGCCTAGTTACCTGCACCAAACTTAACCATCTTTGGAACAGCACTAATAGACCTCAGTCCTGTCCTGACGTGTTAAGGTGATTCCTATACTTTTCCTCCCTATACCATAGTATACTATGTATAAAGTAAACATGTATGGGGAAAAGTGAGGTGCCAACAAACCAACGAGAACGTCTCGCGTTCTAAAACTCTTTTTTCAGCACTCCCTCTTGGAAACTAGGATTTATCTTCACTGATTATTGATAGGAAAGAGTTACACTCAGTATCGCAAAGAAAACAAAACAATGGGATGCCATGAATCAAAATGGTTGCCACCTTGCATATTGAGGACAATTCCAAGAGTACATACTTGTTAATTCCCATGAATTTGTACTAAACTTCTTAAAAATAATAATCTGCAAAAAACTATACATTTTACTTTATTTCTATTATATTTTCTATTGTGTTTTACAGCAAAATATTTGTCCGCATCACGTAAATATCCTAGAATTTGGACTCTTGACAAGTTTAAAAGGCATGGCTATGTTTAAGGCATCTTCTTCAGTCCCACAGTCTGAGAAGGTTATCTGCGAGAGGTAACACCCAAGGTCGAGGACGTGATGATGAAAACAGCCTCCGCAGAAGATAAGGTTTCCAGAAGCAACAAAATTCTTAAAAACGACACTGTTCTACAAGGCAATTTGTTCGTTTCAAATGCCAAGAGCGAGACAGTCCATCTTGAGTTTCTGTGACGAGGAAGCGGTTTGAAAAAACTCAATGCGTGAACGTCGCCTTGACGTTGTTTAACTCTCGACCTACAGAGCAAGAACAGTAACTCCGCGTGTCATTTACATGAAGACAAAAAGTGTGCATACAGAATTTTCTTTCTCATCCTCACGAGGAAGCATCATCAGGTACATTGAAACTAAGACTTAATTAAGATTTTATTACCCAATGCTCCAAACAAAAACTGTTTGGTTTACGTGTCCAATTCTAGTTGGCACCACTCTCTCATTTCTTGGGTTGTGGAATGTTCCATACTCAGACAACAGACTTCTCAAGAATATGAAAGACCGTCTGAGTTGACTCACAGTCGGATGCAGTTGTCTCTGAAGCGACTCTCGCCGGGAGGTTTTAGGATCCGAGCTAGATAGTTCGATCGAATTCTGTCACTTTCTCGAAGAGAATTCTAGCGGTCGCCTGCTCTGATCACGTCGTTTCTCCGATCAATGTGAGATGTAAGCTGGAACGATACCTTAACAAATGAGCTACACATCGCGCGCAATTTTTCCTCTTTCTTCTTAAGTTGAAGCGAGAAAAAAACTGCGGGTGGACGTGTCGGTCGGCGTCGAATCTCATGTTCTAGTGGGGGCGGGGGGTACACATAACCTATGTTCACTTACACAACTACAGAACATAAAGCCAAGAACCATCAATCAATCAATGATTTGGAATGTGTCCAACCGTTGTCGGAGAAACGTGATATAGTATTAAATTAAAAATAGTATTAAAAACATACAATTCACAAATTATTAAAATTATTCCGTCTTGAGTAAAAGACGTGATGGTGGAGGTGTAAATGGCGTGAAGGAGAAGGAGGAGAAGGAAGAGGATGAGGATGAAGTGGTGGTGTTGATGGTGGGGGTGGAGGTGGAGATGGAGGTGGAGGTGGAGGTGGTGATGATGGAGAGGGTGATGGAGGTTTTTCCGTTGGCGGTGGTGGGGCGACGGCGTGCGGTTACTCACCAGGGCACCTGCTGCGTGGAGATGAAGATGTTCTGTCCGCAGGAGCCGAAGTTGTGCACCCAGCGACCGGTGACGTCGTCGTGGGTGAGCAGCTGGCACTTCTCCGCCCACTTCTGCGCCGCCCGCGCCGCGCCCTTGTGCCACGTCTGCGCACAACACAAAACGAGCAGCCCATTAGGTAACGAACAACATGGCGTAGCACAGAACGGTTCTGGGGCGAAGGCTCGCGCGTTACTTCTATTCTTACTTAATGTTCATAAAACACAAATATTACAAACCATAAAAGTAAAATTATGTAGGTATATATTTGGCATTTTAGGGTCAAATAAATCTAACATTGCCGATCCGGATGGCCGAGATCGTTAAGGCAGTGGTGCCGTGGCGATCTCGGGTTCGAATCCCGCCGCCGGTAAGGTTGTATTTGTGTTCTTCCATTCAACCTTCATCATCACCATATCACTTCATTCAGTATACAGATAACACAAATATTCCTAGAATATTGGCGATCAAAAATTTTAAAAAAATTCGGTAGAAATTCCCAGCCTTTCGAACATTTTGATTTATGAAAAAAATAATTCTAATTTTTTTTAAATAACTAGAATGTGTGTGAAATTCGCTTTACCGTTATTTGTTTGCACTTCTGAGATCGAAAGTAATTCAGATTACCGGGTGCATTGTTAATACGCGCGCGTGACTAATATAATAGGAAAGGTTTAACTAGTATGTATACGGGAAAGTAAAATGTAATGGACCTATTCGTGTGTGCTTGAGGGAAGCCTTCAATAGGGTCAAACCATGAAATGATTACTACCAATAATGTGTTGGTAACAACACTGTTTTCAGAAACAGTTCGAGGTACAGAGGGCAACAGAAAAAGGGGTATTCCGTGACCAGTTCCTTTTACAATCCGTGCAGCACGCGAGTGGTCATTAAGCCTGGACCGCTGTTTCGTTGTAATTGCTGTTGTATAACAATTATAACGGCCCAGTTGCGTCCACTTTATGTTACCCTATACTATACGCGGAAAATACCCATTGAAGTTAACGTTAGGTGAGGTCATTGACGAGCAATACCAGGACTCAGGTCTTTATAATTGAATGTGTAAGAGAATGGTTGATAATAAATTCTGTAGGCTTTTTAGCGGGAACGTCAGTGGGTATATTCATACTACAAATCGTGATTTCATATTATGATTTCAGTAAATAGTACTATTAGTTTTGAATTTATCACTTTTTTGTATCAGAGTTTAAATTAATTTTAATTTGAATGACGTTTCAAAGGTTTCAGATTAACAAAATCAAAAAGAGTGTGTTTATCATCATTAGAATAGAATTATTTCGTAATAATATTCGTGAAAGATAAGTGCAATGTGGACATTCGCGAAAGCCTCGAAATCGCCTTGAAACTCTTATTTGACGCTCACTTTCTCATACAAAGATTATAATTAGTAATATCAAAATTTGAGAAAACAGAGAGTTGCGAGTAGAAGTAAAAAATAAGTACAAAAGGACACACATTTCCGGATATTTAAATGACATTTTATGGCGAAACCAAAGCTAAAACAAACAAGTGCGCATAAATAATGGTGTGGGAACACCACTTTTGACAAGTGCAAAAGCAACCAGAGCAGACACGAGAAAAAACAACCTCCTGAATTCAGTCGAAGTGATCACGATGAGAAAAATAGCCTGAAGGACTCCGCCAAAGAAATAAGGAAATGGCCAGAAAAGACGGAGGGAATTTAATGTACAATATTAACGAGTTACGTAACGGAAGCTCGGCGATACGTCGAAGAAAACAATGGGGTAGAAATATAAGAAAGAATCCCTCTAGAATTTGCAAATCACCCGAGATGCAAGAACAAAGAAATTCTTTCGAACGAAAACCAAATAATGGAATATGCCCGGGAATATCTTTAAAGAGATGCAGAGATCCAGGTGATAGGGTCCAGCAGGATAGCCTGCGCAGTAAAAGGAAGATGATGATGAAGAAGAAAAAGAAGATGATAATTATGATAAAAAAGTGGTTTTAGTAGAAGAAGAGGAAGAATAAAAAGAACAGGAGGAAGAATAAAGGAAGGGGAATGGGAGGAAAAACAAGAATGTAAGGCAGAGGAGAAGAGAAAGACAAAGGGGAGAAGATGAGAAAGAAGGAGAGCAAGAAGAAGGGAAGAACGAAGGAGAAGAATACAAGGAAAGGAGAGGTAGGAGCGAAGAATTTGGTGAAGAAAGGATGATGATGATGATGATGATGAAGGAGAAGAAGAAGAAGAAGAAAAGGAGGGGATGAGAAGAAATGCAAATTGAGGATTCTAAATTCTCACAAGCACGACTTTTGAATGTTCCAGCCAGAAATCAACTCGGGGAAGGCGGATGCGGTGTGAGAAAGGAGGAAGAAGTCCGTTGTTCGTTGGTGGTCACGGGAGTAGCAGCACTATTCAGTCAGAGATTTATGAATGGCCGTCAAGGAGGTCCGGAGTTACCTAAACCACTTCAGTACCCGAGTGGAAGCAATAATGTCCTACTTTGATGACAGAAAATTACACGCTGTCCCGTATCAATAAAGTACGTGCTGTTTGATACACTCGAAGGAAAATGGAGTCGAAGTGCAACCATTAAAGTGGTTAGGAGTAATTTATTGGATTAACTCCCTCAATATACTTTGAGATCAGAAAACCCCTTAACGTGATTGTTGTCCTTTTCTAGAGTTAGCATTTCTTAATATAAATATGTTCACAATTTAAATTTGTTGAAGAAAGTTACAATTATAAACTATGTTCACCAATGTCAAAACAACGGAAAATATCTCACAACTACCTTTCCTACTTCTTCCGTGTTCTATAAACACTATTTACTGCCCATTTCACTTTTGAGCACAAATATTTCGGGAATAGAAAGTTGCTTGAAACCACGTACGATAATTTGTCTTACGGATATGATTACACAATTGTGGTTACTGACATCATTATGACTTCTTAACATTATTCAGTATGTTTCATTAAAATAGGCAATTATTCGTAACTATGAAAATGGGTATTATAATACTTCATCTATTAATATATGCTGTACCCTCAGATAAAGAGTGAGTAGCTTGAACAAACGCATTGGCTGTAATTTAATATATCTGTATCTGAAATTATAGAATATAAAATTTCGCCAGTAACTGTTTCGTTTTGTGTAATTCTGTAAAAGATTAAGGAAATGACTCACTGTGTAAGCAAAGGGAAAGGAGAAACGACATTACAAGTTGACCGTGAATGCAAGGTTGTTTAACCCAACCAGAAAGTGAATTGTGTATTTTCGTCTGCTTCACAAAAACACACATGTAGTGGATGTCTTGTTCTTTGCTGTGTGGTGGGATGGCGTCTACACTCTTTAAGAGAAGACAGACATAGCTTTAACATTGCAAAATACAGGTAATATTAACCAGTGTCTTTATTTCTCTACCCTCTCAAAGGCTGATAACATTTCTATAACACTTAAAATTAATTTAAATATTACAGCGTAATATTTAACGTCTCTTGATACCTTTACAAATAAGTGGAACCAAAAAAAAATTAAATAACAATGAGGATTGTCAGAATGAAATGAAACTAGAAATCCCTTACTTGTTGTGTATCTTAAAAAGCTTTAAAGATCTTTGTATCAATGAAAACACTCGTTCCAAAAATGAGAATACGGTGAAGAAAAGATGATGACGATGTAGAAGAAGAAGACGAAAAGGAGAGCTTTGATTTGATTTCAATCTCGGAAAAAGTGGCGGTAAAACTTATTTGTCGATGATAAGCTGTTAGCTCCTGCGCGTAAGAAAAACTCATTTTCACAGTTTTCAGGCAGAGGACATTATACTATTTCAGTAACTGTTTGATTTCGCGCATTACTGAATCCTTTGTTCAAATAAAAGTGGGTGTTTTTAAAATTCTTAATTCTATCTTAACAAGTGTTTTCCTTTTTTATTATTTTTTCTGAAATTATACATCAAGACCAACTAATGCTGCTAATATAGCACAAACTATCTCAAAACAGGTGTAAGGGTTATGCAAAATGAAATTATATTACAAATTATATACTCCAGGTGCAAAATTATTTATTAAATTGCTTAAAACACAGTATATCATTTTTGTAACTTAAAAAACACACTTTTTAGATAACATTGATCTTTTTTATGCATACATGACCAATGACTTGTTAAGCAATCTATTGAACTTAATGAAATTCAACAGTATTCATTGCCTTATCTGCAATACTTGAAAGTTCAGTATATCATAGAAAAGAAAATCATCCCGTAAGGAAAATATCGTAGAAAATTTGGATTGAATTTGAAAAAATGTATGAGCTGATTTGATATTGTTCTATTTTGAACGAATTTGCTACGAACAAATTTTGAGATTTTAGGGAAGTATTTGAGGATTGTCCACAAAAATGTCTGATATTATCCAATTACGCAAACATAATGCGAAACGTTCCAAAAAAAATTATAAACATGACTTTTTTTTAAACAAAATGTGTTAATCAAAATGTCAAACATACTGACGGACACCCAGGCGTTTATGAAGAAAATATTCAGTACTGGGACCCCAAAATTATGTTTTCCTATTGAAATAATGACATAAACTTTTTTGCAAAATTGTGTAACTCTCTCTGTAATACGAATTTGAGAAATGAAAACAGCTTCTTTCATCACAACGCAGATGCGCAATGCTGGCAACAGGAACATATAAAATGTGATTTCTTATTCGATCACACTTTGAAAAAAATAGACTTGAGTAAGAAGAGTGATATATTAGAACGAATAATGGTGTTCATGAAAATGTACAAATGGTAATGAAATGAAGTAATCGTATTTACAGATCCTTCTAATATAGTATATCTTCCACACGTACCGAAGAATCAATCCATCTTCAAATTAACAAGTTTAATAGTGCCAATAGTGCATGTAACTGAATGTCATTCCTAAATGATGAGAGAAATACGGCAAGTTTGTTCGTCAGGAATATTTGGGTCCAAATTATTTATGGAAAAAGTCTTACGATCTTAACAGTAATGTTGACAGTATCGGCGATTGAATACTGCATGCCCCGTTCTCTGCTTTCTCAGGGACTTGCGTCGATGAATAATAACACAATATACAAAGATTATCTCTTAAAAATAATAAATAAAAATTATCTCTTACTTGCGGTTAAGAAACTTTGGGACCGGAACTAGAAAATGTTGCCTTCTAAATTACATGCAGTCAGGAAGAATATCGAGGAATTCCCCGTCAATTCACGTCAATTAGACTTAGCAGAAGACATCAAGTGGTTATAACCAGACTGCGCATAGATCATTTTAAGCTTAGCCATAGCTACCGGATGAAGAAGACTACTCCTGATCTTTGCCCAAATTGCAATATCCCAGTATCGATTAAGCACCTCATTGTTGATTGCCATGCAATGACGACTGACAGAGAAAGTCTCAACATTAATAGTGATCTTCTTGTATCTTCAACTCCTACTCGGACCACATGAAGATTAATCAACTTCTTACGAAATTTAATCGGATAAATTGTATTTAACAATTGAGTGCTTTATGTTTCATGTAATTGTAGGTATGTATGTATATGTGTGTGTTTGTAATCGTTGTATACTTTTGTAAACACTGCATTTTTGTAACTGTGGTCGCCAATAACCTAGCTGTTTCTTGGGCGACCTTAAATAAATAATCAAAAAAAGAAAGAAAGAAAAAGATTATATTTCATATTATACCGAGCGCTAGACTCACCCGCTTCCAAAGAAAGCACCGTATGCATCACCTGATGAATAATTTATAGAATGTTTGTGCAAAAGCTTAATAATAATGCAGAATACAATTTTCTTCGTCGTACGCATTCTCTACCAAGCTCTGTACCGTGCACCTAGCAACTTATTTTATCCGGCGGTGTTATTCAGGCTAATTGCTATGGTCTTTGCAGCGCCGGTGTGCGGCTTCCGCTCTTGTTGCCGAGGACTGAGGATGTGATTAGATAAAGTTAGCTTAAATTTTTAACTAGCATAAGCCTGAAAATACATTTTCAAAGGGTTTGATACAAACGATGTATTCCATCTGAGAACCAATTTATCTATGTATAAAACAAGGTCGGGTTAGTTACACCATTTAGGAGTATAATCAAGAACGGTGGGACCAATTTTAATTATCTCTGTCATGTTGGATTCATCTCCGCCCAAAAAGCAGAATAGCTGTTAAAATATCATAAAAATGGCGCTAGATGGCGCATTAGAATAAAAAACTAAATATTCATGTTAAATGCAACTCGCTACACTCGAATCTATATCGTTAAATAACACCTAAACGAAGCGTTTAAGGGTATTATTAAAAGTAAAATAAAGACCGAAGGCCTCAAAGAAACGTTTCTCACAATCTACAGGAAAATAACTTCAACATTCCATTACATTTTTGCTGGACCGGCGCTTCTCAAATTACCCCATCTGCTCAAAGTCGTGCAGAATCTGCAACTAAATGTTAATGAGAGGGACAGAGAGAGTCAAAGGCAGACAGAGATAGACACACATAGTCAGAGAGAGAGGCGGAGAGAGACAAAAAGAGAGGGGGAGAGAGAGAGAGGAGGAATGGAAGACGAAGAGAGAGAGAGAGGGGGGCGGCGTGAGAGACTGAGAGAGGAGAGACGGAGAGAGTCGGGGTGAAAGACGAAGAGAGAGAGACGAAGAGAAAGGGACAGGGAAGAAGAAAGAGGGCGATAAAGGGTAGAACAACATCTGCCGGGCTGTTAGATTAGATTTAAAATATTTGGTGATTTTTTGTTATCACAACTCATGGTTTTAATTAGGAGCAGGTACGCCAAAATATTGTTCAAAATTTTGATTGTTTGCCATTGGGCTCCACGTTGCAACTACAATGCGAAAATGACAATGTTTTTTACGATTAATTATATTATCTTGCTGGTGAGCAATTAATACACAGGAGAGCCCTATAAGTTTGATATCATAACATTCATTACTTATTTATCTGAAAATGTAAACCACTTGTGTTTCTTGTATTGAATTCGACCAAACTAAAAATTTATACACTCATACAAGAATTTTGTTTTCATTACAAAATAAATTGAAACAACGATGTACATATGAAAATACTTTATTCAGTTCAGATGGATGTTTTGCTCTTATCTGTGTTTACGTCATTGTCCGTCCTCGCATTCGAGACAGGCACGTTTATAATACGTATGGATATTTTACTTGCAAATGAGATTTTTCAGAGAAAAAATAGAAGGTCTTTCGATGCAGTTAATAGGTCTCAGGATTAGCCAACGACAAAACCAATCCACCTTGGGATAAATTTTATCACCCACATCCCGTAATAGCATAAAATAAAAAGAACAATGCTAAATCTTCCGTCGCGTGATTTGCTGGGTATCAAAAGATTACATACCAATTTACGAACAGTAATTCCCTTAAAAGAACCGTATACATGAAAGCTTCTTTCAGGCGAAGTTGTTTGCATCAGATGTGAGAACCGGTTGTGCACGTGTGGGAAAAACAACAGCGCCCGATGACGCCGCTCATTGGCTTTGGGAGGGGCGCGCGCTGCGTCCTTCTCGCTGATCGGCTGGGACGGTAGCCACTTAATCTAGCATCATCCGGAGACTCAAGCTTTCGGAGAGAATCACCGCCTTTCGGAGAGAATCACCGCCTTTCGGACAGAATCATCACCGCCTTTCGGACAGAATCACCGCCTTTCGGACAGAATCACCGCCTTTCGGACAGAATCACCGCCTTTCGGACAGAATCACCGCCTTTCGGACAGAATCACCGCCTTTCGGACAGAATCACCGCCTTTCGGACAGAATCACCGCCTTTCGGACAGAATCACCGCCTTTCGGACAGAATCACCGCCTTTCGGACAGAATCACCGCCTTTCGGACAGAATCACCGCCTTTCGGACAGAATCACCGCCTTTCGGACAGAATCACCGCCTTTCGGACAGAATCACCGCCTTTCGGACAGAATCACCGCCTTTCGGACAGAATCACCGCCTTTCGGACAGAATCACCGCCTTTCGGACAGAATCACCGCCTTTCGGACAGAATCACCGCCTTTCGGACAGAATCACCGCCTTTCGGACAGAATCACCGCCTTTCGGACAGAATCACCGCCTTTCGGACAGAATCACCGCCTTTCGGACAGAATCACCGCCTTTCGGACAGAATCACCGCCTTTCGGACAGAATCACCGCCTTTCGGACAGAATCACCGCCTTTCGGACAGAATCACCGCCTTTCGGACAGAATCACCGCCTTTCGGACAGAATCACCGCCTTTCGGACAGAATCACCGCCTTTCGGACAGAATCACCGCCTTTCGGACAGAATCACCGCCTTTCGGACAGAATCACCGCCTTTCGGACAGAATCACCGCCTTTCGGACAGAATCACCGCCTTTCGGACAGAATCACCGCCTTTCGGACAGAATCACCGCCTTTCGGACAGAATCACCGCCTTTCGGACAGAATCACCGCCTTTCGGACAGAATCACCGCCTTTCGGACAGAATCACCGCCTTTCGGACAGAATCACCGCCTTTCGGACAGAATCACCGCCTTTCGGACAGAATCACCGCCTTTCGGACAGAATCACCGCCTTTCGGACAGAATCACCGCCTTTCGGACAGAATCACCGCCTTTCGGACAGAATCACCGCCTTTCGGACAGAATCACCGCCTTTCGGACAGAATCACCGCCTTTCGGACAGAATCACCGCCTTTCGGACAGAATCACCGCCTTTCGGACAGAATCACCGCCTTTCGGACAGAATCACCGCCTTTCGGACAGAATCACCGCCTTTCGGACAGAATCACCGCCTTTCGGACAGAATCACCGCCTTTCGGACAGAATCACCGCCTTTCGGACAGAATCACCGCCTTTCGGACAGAATCACCGCCTTTCGGACAGAATCACCGCCTTTCGGACAGAATCACCGCCTTTCGGACAGAATCACCGCCTTTCGGACAGAATCACCGCCTTTCGGACAGAATCACCGCCTTTCGGACAGAATCACCGCCTTTCGGACAGAATCACCGCCTTTCGGACAGAATCACCGCCTTTCGGACAGAATCACCGCCTTTCGGACAGAATCACCGCCTTTCGGACAGAATCACCGCCTTTCGGACAGAATCACCGCCTTTCGGACAGAATCACCGCCTTTCGGACAGAATCACCGCCTTTCGGACAGAATCTACGCCTTTCGGACAGAATCTACGCCTTTCGGACAGAATCTATGCCTTTCGGACAGAATCTACGCCTTTCGGACAGAATCTACGCCTTTCGGACAGAATCTACGCCTTTCGGACAGAATCTACGCCTTTCGGACAGAATCACAGGACGATATCACAGGACTCTCCGGCTTACTGGCAGAGTCTCTGGCTTTCAGATAGTATCTCCGGCTTTCAGATAGTATCTCCGGCTTTCAGACAGAATCTCCGGTTTTCAGACAGAATCTCCTGCTTTCGGACAGAATTTACGGGTTTCAATAGTATCTAGGTCTTTTAGAAACAATCGAATATGGCACATCATCATCGATTGTGAAGCAAATGAACTCTTAGTCCGTTCACAGTGACTGCTCAGCAAATGGTTTTAAAAATAGTTATGATTGCAGTTCATCGTTTTGCACAAAATTTTACTTTTAACTCTAAATTTAACTTTATTCTGAGTCTCCCTACATATTGGAAAATATCTTGTTCACAGTGTTTTGTAAGGTGGCAAAGCTATCTTCAATTGAGAAGCTTTTTATACTCTAAATGCTGAGATCACATGCGCAAAAATAAACACGATATCACAGGACTCTCAGGCATACGAGGACGAATAACCTGTTCAGCAAAACTTAGAAATTACTTCACTTCTTTATTAGATCGATCCAGTGATGAAGTTGATGAATGAAGCCACTATAATTCGCGCGAAGAACGATGTGTGATTTCGACGCGCGGTGATGTAAGCATGACTTTCGAAAAGGCAGAACAAAATGCTTGGGAGGGATCGACTATAATTACTTCCTAGTGGTTAAGCAGGAAAGGTAATTGCCTGGAGTATTGCAGAAAGTAACTACGAGTTCTGGAATAAGACAAAAGGCTTATAATGATAGGATAAAATAATATATAGAAATAAAGAAATGAAACGTATTTGAAAAATAGACTATAGGAAATAATTATTTAAATTATAAGTTTTTTGTGTGTTCAATCGAAGAAATGTTATTAGAAAGTGTATATTTGTGAAACACTTTTATGTATTTATACATAGAAATTCAGAGACATACATGTAAATAGAGATTCCCGCAGAGCTTTCTAATAAATACTTCGCATAAAAGCTTCATTTGTTCAATTGTTTTATAGAAACTGTGAAAAGAAACTACTATTTTAAACCAAGATAAATACTAAATATACCAATATTAAAGTTATCTGAAAGACGTTATTTGATTTTTCACTGATTTAAACAAATTATAGGATAACTATCAATAGTGAATCAATAGTTGTACAAAAGCTTTAAAAAAGTTTTTTAATTCGGTGTACTTTGAGGAGTTACTATGATTACTGTGAAGATTTACGATTCGGAGACTTTTTTGCATAAAAAGGCACGTTTTTCATTTATTTCATGATGAATTATACATGTAGATACGTCACAAAACTTTCGGTTCTTTGAACACATTGAGAATTATTCCCGTCACCGGAGAGTCGCTTACGCCGCATTCCGTTATTTTTATCAGCAACTCCACGAGAGGCTGCTCCATGCAAATGAGCTCACGTGCAGCGCGGCGGCAAACGACCGCGCCCTTTGCTCTGGAGTGCGCGCCGCGCCGCGCCTTCTGATTGCGTCTTGGCTCCCGCTAAGCGCTCAGCGGCTTCTGGTCCCCTCCCCACCTGGCTCTCCCGTGTCCGCTCTCCGCGTCCGCGTTCCCGCCCGCGCCTCTTATCTGCTCCCGACCCGTGCAACCCCATCCCAACCTGCGCTGCCCTCAGTCCCGACCCATTCCCGCTCCCGTCTCACTCCCGTCTCACTCCCGTCCCGCTCCCGTCGCGCTCCCGTCGCGCTCCCGTCGCACTCCCGTCGCGCTCCCGTCGCGCTCCCGTCGCGCTCCCGTCCCGCTCCCGTCCCGCTCCCGTCCCGCTCCCGTCCCGCTCCCGTCCCGCTCCCGTCCTGCCCCGCCCTACCAGTCACTCCGGTTACGCCCGCCCACCATGCCCAACGCTCCCTGTTCTGTTTGGCCGCCGCATCCCTGCCCCGTCCCGTCCCACCCAGCCAGTTTTGCTCCTCCCTTTCCCCGCCGTCGTAGTCGACTTCCCAGCTGTATCTCGACCACGACACTGTGCCACGCCACGCCACGCCTTTCCCGCCGCCCCCGATCACGCCCTTCCAACCACACGCTGTCCTGAACGCCCGCCGCGACCCCTCCAAGTGCTCAAAAGAATTGGAGCGCGAAAAGAAAATTGCTCACGAGGCATGTTTAAAGAATATTCTAGATGGGAAGTGAAATAACTGGACAGGATTTTATGAATATGTTCATAGATGGAACGGAAATAAAGAGGATATTTCAGTTGTTCCTAAAATGGAAACACGCTCGTTACTGACAATCGGGAAAAAGCGAATGCATTTAATAAGTATTTCAGTTCGGTTTTCAAACGAAGTACGGACCATCCTCTTATTCAAGGGTCTTCGGTTGCGAATCATTTTAATATTGAAGGAAACGTTCTGCGGAATAACGTGAAGTCTATGAAAAATTTAAAGGCATGGGGCCCACACGACATATCTACTGATATCATTAAACTAGGAGGAGAGGCAATATTACCGTACCTAATTTGAATTTTTCTCGTGTCTTTGAAGTACTCGAAATTGGAAAATCACCTCAAAAGTACCCAAAGATTGGAAATTAGCTTTTGTCATACCAATTTTTAAAAGTGGTGACAAAACTAAATTATGCAATTATAGGCCGGTAAGTCTTACGTCAGTGGTCTGCAAACTTATGGAGCATCCTAGTTGGGAGTTACATTAAGCAAGAATAGGAAATCAAAAAATGGCTCTACCGTGAGCAACACGGTTTCAGCAGTGGTTACTCATGCGAAAGTCAGGTAGTCACTATTACAGAATCTAGCAGATGAAATTGACACGGACGGGAGAGTTGACGCAGTAGTTATAGATTTGCCAAAGCGTTTGATGTCGTTCCACAGATCGGCTTGTACAAAATTAATGAATTCAGGCATAGATCCCACAGCGGTTTCAATAAATTTAAATTTTTTTAATGTTTAAATAGATTTATATTTTATCCTTTAAACCCAAGCCCCCATTTTGATATCTTACTCTGCCCCACCCTGCTCCCCACCGTCTCGCTCCCAGTCTCAGCCCCGGCTCGTCGTCCCCCTCTGCCGCCACGACCTCGCCTTTCCTCCACTTAAGGCACGCCCTTCCCAACACACCCGGTGCTCCCTCTTGTGTCTCGGTTCGTGCATCGCGGGAGCGTCCACTAGATCAGCGCAGTGGCTGCAACCGCCCTGGTGCTCGTGGGAAGCTGCTATTACAGTGACCGGAGAAGCTCTCATTCTTCAGCTGTAGGTAGTTGTTGAACAAAGAAGCTTCTCGTGAGTGCCTCCCAGATATATATGCAGCGCTGTCAGCTACAGTTTTCGATGGTGACTCACAAAATAGTTGAAGCAGCACACCGTCCTTCACCTCGTAAAAAACCTGAATACTAGCGGGGAAGGGGGGGTCATAAATATGGACATTCCGAACGTGAGCGAGTTTATGGCTCTCATCATCCTTTTGCTTTTAGTCGAAAATATTAAATACTCTGGGGATACAGATGAACTGAATCAAAAGTACGATGAATGTGACCAAGGAGAACTCCAGATACTGAGCTCAAGAGATGAATCGTTAAAATGAGTTTCGGTGGTTGATATCATAACTGATGTGTTGTAAAAGAACAAATATCGGACTTGTTGTTTATTTGCGCCACATTTGCCTAATGACGTTAATAATATTGTAATTTGATTTTAGGTTAAAAAAGTCGTTTAACATAGTCGTGTTGAAGAAATTACCGATGGCTTACAACTTCCAATACACTTGAGACCTGTAAAATATTTACTAGTCATTTTTTCATAATAATTTAAATTACATAAATATTTCATAATAAATATACACTTAATAAATCACTATTTCTCTTCAAATGGTAAAGTATATAACATTGTTTTGATAAAAAAAATGTATTAGTCATATACCTGCGTAAAGTCTGCTCTGAAACCACATTTATATAAGTGGTTTCTCCAAAATAGCAGATAACCCTACATTTGGTATACGCAGGGTTGAATTTTCTCTATTTTTTCCATACACAGAACATTTGTGACATTCATTATTTACTTTTTCGCCCTTACGAAAGTACTTCGTAAGAAGAATCGTGCACCGGAAATCGGCGAATTTTTATTTTCGGTCCCTGGTAACAAAAAGTGGGTATATCCTGTTGCTAATTATAGAAAAAATTCTCTAACACGTGATGTAGCCAGAATCCATGATTTGTGGGTCTTGATGCCTAAAAACCCAATTAACGGCTAGACTGTAGGCTGTCTGTCTGTCTGTCTGTGGTCAACTCTAGCGCTTACCTTTCAGCCGATTCAGTTTTTCTTCACAAATGATATTCCCCAACTGAGTCTTGGGAGTTTTAAATGGATATTTTTGATTTTTGAGGGTACTTGACATGACGTCTCAAAAACGTATTCGAAAAATATTCTCCAAAACGGCATCAAATTTTTTGTTCAAACTTTGTCTTTGGAAAGCATAAAGAACGCTTAAGAAAACGGAGCAAGTCTCATGTTCATTGAAATCGCAGATTTTTGAAAATTGCAAAATTGCAATTTTGTTTTGCATCTTCCTACAACTATAATGTTGGAGATAGAGATTATTTTGTTAATAAAATCTGTTCCTTACAGACGGATCTTTAAATAAATTATATTCAATTTTTCAAACTATGAGTAGTTTTCGTGTAATTTGGTGCGATCTAGGCAATCAATTTTTTTCTGAAACACTGGGTCCAATTTTTTAATGGTTTTCTCACGGATAAAAGAAGAGATGCTTAAAAGAATGGCATGGATCTCATTTTTGTTGAACTCTAATTCTAATCACATTTCAAAATATTCAATGCGAGAAAGTAGAAGAATGCTGTTGAAGCGTCACTAGTTAAAATATGTAGTGACTTCATGAGAATTTCATGTTTATCGCAAAAATACTAAAGTTCCGCTTGAAAAGCTCTTTGCTGTGAAACTTTCCGAAATAGTAGTTAATGCTTATTATGTTAGGCTTTATTGCGTGAGTACATGTTTTTGAAAACGAGTGACGTTAGTAGAGAGCTTCCAAATTTATTCGAATGCAAAAAAACAACGTTATAAACAAGTTACATACGCTTTTTTTATAACAGCATGATAAATTTATAGGTGGATCAAACTTAATTTTGCGAAACAACTTTCTTACGACGCCTGGGATATCTAACATCTGTGCGTGAAAATGGCGGTCCGCTGTTCCGTTTACCGCTACCTCCCCGAGATTCTCTCGCTGCGATTGACTGCACGTGTCATGAGGCAATCATCCGTGCCGTAAAAGGGTAATATGTCATCATATGTGCCATAAAATGCCCTTTCATGAATGATTTCTTGCAACAACACAAGTCACAACACAAAGATTGGTTACACTCGTAATGCTGGTATACAAAAATAGTATATTCTCAAACGAGCGTAGAATGATAGCTATTATTCGCGAGTTGATGTTACCGACACGAGCGACGTAGGAGTGAGTGTCGGAATTTCAACGAGTGAACAATAGCCATTCTAAGCGAGTAGAAGACTATACTTTCTCTATGACTTTGAAATTGATGTTTTAAAATATTCAATGGGCGCCTTAACCTCAACACCAACTCGTAAACTGTTTCGTGGCTCACCTGTCTTACGACAGTTGCGACCAGCCACGACAGCACGCTGCGCCTCTGTAGGCGACTGTGAGAACTCTCTGTCGGGGTATAATGAACTAAGACGAATGTGATTGGTCGACAGCTTGTGGAATCGTTATCATTACTGCATCCGATAGCGTGCAGAAATGTATACATTCCGGAGTAGCCGTAGAGAAACAAATTTATTGAATGAGTACCAATAACGGAACTCTTTAAGAAATCCCTATAATGTAACGTTTGCCACTTTTATCGTTAATAGGAAAGCTCTTTGACCAATGGCCCGCAGAGCGTGGGCCTCGCCCAGTGGCCCGCTTCGCACCGCGGCACCGCGTGCGCGGCCGCAGACGAGGCGTCGCGGGAGCGCGGCCAACGCAAAAGGAGCAGCGCGACGCGCACGCCCAGACGGCGGCGGCAGGGGCAACGGAGACTAAGGGCGGAGGCATGCAGGAAACGGCGCCCGAGTCGCCACAGCATTCACGCGAGACAATGTGTTGCATTCTTTTGGTGCTATCGCCATTTCAGCCATTCGTAAAAAAAAAAACAACTAATGATGTCGCGACCGATATCATTTACTTAAATTAGTACTTACGACCGATATTGTCACACCCAACGTTCGTTATCGAGCCACACGGTGGCGTCGATTGTCAACCACAGCGTCGAGCTCCGGCGGCGTGGGTGTGCGCCGAAGTCAACGAGGGCGGCCCGGGCCTAGCTCAGTCGGCCAACTTTGTCACCTGCTTAGAATCTAACTCGGATGGAAGGAGTCGTAAGGCGTTTGCTAACTACAGAAACAATTCAGTGGTTGGTAAAGCAAATAAAAAGGTTTATTCCCGCCTAATAATAGGCCGGGGAAGTTACAGTGATTCAAGGAGTTAAGAAAGGCCCTACCTGATGAGCTCAGTTAGAAACGGAAGCAAAAATGAGATAAAACTTAAATCTAAAAAAAAATAAAGAACGAGAATTACAATCAAATTCCTTTACAGGCCCCAACAAACTCTAGGCCATTCGCCTTCTGGCTGACAATAATGAGGAAACAAGTGCCTAAGCGCGGCACTGCAATGCACAATAGTTCTTTGGCGGTCGTTGACCGAAGTTTATGCCTGAATGGGGCGGCGTGTAGGCGGCCCTCGGCGGCGGCGGCGGGGGTCGCGGCGGCGTCGGCTTCTCTCCGTCTGGGTCGGCGGCTGAGATGGCCCTGCCAGGCCGAGAAACGTCCTTCCACAATAGCTACCAAAGGAGCGGCGGCGGCGACAGCGGCTGCGGCGGTGACGGCGGCGGCGGCGACGGTCAGCTGGCCCGGATCGTGAATGATCGCGAATTCCGTTCACACAAATCAGCAGTTCTTACGGAAAGTTCTCTGGAGTTTTCACGATCACGAATCTCGGAGAAAACTAGTCACCGGTCACTGCCCACGGCAGAGCTCAGAGTCCACGAACTAAGTCCCAAAATAATAATTCTCCCTCGAACGCGGCGCCGGAGCTATCACTTACTCCGCGGCGCTCGCCACCCAAGACAAGTCGAGTAAACGTAGTGTTCGAACGCGGCGCCGGAGCTGTTACTCGCTCCGCGGCGCTCGCCCCCCCCAGCTCAATCGAACAAGAAGAAGTGATTTCCTCCCCTACGCCTCTAGCGTGGAGGTGTCCTCGTTCCGCCACCCCGAAAATTCAAAGTGCCCCAAAATCGCTCCCACCCCACGGAATTTTGCCCCTGATTGGCTAAGTGCTACTACGCCGTAATTTTGTCCTCGGCCAATCAGGTCCGGTGATTCTAGGAATTTTCCGTAGCCCTATCTCTGTCTGGAAAACGCTCTCCGTCTGACTTCGGAAGTAGGTCAGTAAAGGGTACGCGGAATGTCCGTTGGGACCCCCGGAGAAAGCTGCGAAGGACGGCCTGGGTACTCAGTGCGCATGATACCCGGAACGGCGGGATCGGCACACGTCTCTAATCTCTTCTTCGGCGCCCGGGTGCGTGACGGGATGAGGGTCGACTCGCGGACGATGGCCATAAACTTTAGAGGGGCGCGTGCTGTCATCCCTTCCATTAGCGGAGGGGGCGCGCCGACCCGGCTGGCGGCGGCGGGAGGTGGACGCCTCGCATCGACAGTTATTTGTGAAATTTAAAAAATATTAAAAATAGCGTACCGCTACAATATAGTTTACCAAAATACTACTTTCTCGTATTGTTTCTAACGGTTGAGATTGATGGTTTTATTTTGTTTCCGGACGCTAAACTGCCCTGGTTCCGTAAGTATAGTGTATGGTATATCTCGGGAGGTGGCTAGTTTAGAATGTGAGGATCGGAGGCGATCTTGTACATGTCGGCTTCCGGGATTTTTCACTCCACCTATCTCCGCTAGTAGGACACCGCCCCAAGCGGAAGAAGTTCTAAGCTCTAGCTATTGAGCTACTGTAGTGTAGAATATACGCCACTGTCGGGCCTCAGTATTTGTGACCATCCGGTCGTCATAGCAGTCTCTCCTCCACAGCACCATGTCCTCTGACTCATAACTATTTTTGGGAAGAATGGAACATCACCTCCTCTTAATCTGTCGGAGGTAGCTCATATGCCCCTCTATGGCGATCAAAGATAGGTATCTTTATTGTCGAGGTACCCTGTAGGTCCATCTCTGTAGTGAGAAGCCAGTTTTAGGAAGGGTTCTCCATGTCTGAACTGGTAAGAAAGTGCACGGTACCGTGCTATATGATGGTTGTTTGTGTTCACCACACCACGACGCATAAATTTCCATGTCTTTTGTGGGATTCCAACCCTCCACCTTGGTGTAACGGGTACTTGGACGCTACTATCCCAAGCGACATTGGCAAAGAAGGAAGGAAGAATGAAAGATCCCTTGATGGTTGGGAGAGCCCCACCGCATCAGACGATACAAGCAACATTCATACCGAAGCAGGATTCATACCCAAGCAGGACCCTTCCAACCACCAGTGCAAGCAGGTACGATTCTCCAGGCCTTTTTTTTTAAGGCTTCAATGAAAATCGAACTTCTTTATTATATCAGAGTGTACTAGTGGATCAATAAATTCAATAAAACTTTTGGAGCCATCTTTAAGAAAAATTAAGTATTTACTATCTCGAATAAAGTAAAGGCAAAAATTATAAAATCCGTTTCAAATTTGCGGAACTTTGAGATCAGCTAGATCGATTGTAGAATACCATTTTTGACAAATTACTGGGTGTAGTTTAGACCCTAAAGCGTACAGGTTCGGCTTGTTACACGCGTACACTTTTCCTCGCGTGCGTAAATACATTCAGTACCAATGATTCACACAAGTATGATACATGGAATGTTATCATTTTCGAGTGTTATTCAATATTTTTTCGCCTATTTCTTGTATTCCTAACGATTACTTTCAGATGTGAATCGAGGGGATATGAAACCGTGAATTACGGAAAATAATAAGATCGCCAACGCTAATTCATCTCTTGAATCCATCATTTTTATCCACATCATTTGAAGAATTCAGAGAAATTTTATTGAACCTACAGAAATATACACGAATGTGTTAATGGGAACCTGAAGCAGAGGAATCGGAAAGTGCTCGTTTCTCGAGTCACAAGCTCCACCTAGTGAGACCAATTTCAGTACCAATTCTAACAGCAGGTAATGAGGGCCCAGTGGTTGCATTTTGGCTACCCAGGAATAAAGGTCAATGATGGTAAACGGATACACGTCGCTAACTAAGAATTTAACTCCGTGTATGTGGCAATTGTGCGTGCTTTGGAACTTGATCTCCTTAATATACACTGTTAGTTGATTAATAATTTCATGATCACAATCGTCCCATAACATAAATATTGCTTTTGATGAAATTGAATTCAATGAATAATATTTTTAAACATTTTCCTATCAGTGCATTTCAAATTAACTTTAATAACATTCCTTTCATTCTTATCATCAATGGGAATTCACAACGAGACATCAAGAGAAATCGTCGCTGCACAAGAAATGACATCTCAAAGCTTGTCATTTTTTTCAGCTAAATGAAGAATTATGTTTAGAAAATATATTAAGAAGTAAAAGAATCCGTAAAGTTAGTCTACAAGACAGCCGGTGTATACAGTGAAATATTTTGATTTTGAGTCGCGAAAAAAAAACGACTTCACTTTGCTTAATTAGGTCAGCAAACTTACACATGATCGGCGACTTTTTACTTACCCCTATACATATGTATATACGTAGTATAGGGGAAGTTACGTAAAGCTGCGGAAAATTGATTTCAAGATTTTAACCGAAACACACGTTTTGGGGTCCACTGATACCGAAAAAGTGTTGTTTTTTCAAACATCCGTTCATCTGTCCGTCCATTTTCTCATAAATGGCTCCAAATTGTTTCTTCGAACTTTTCAAATATGGATAGTGCTAAATGCACTCTTTAATATGACGTAAAGTTCATTTTTTGGTATTTGTTTTTTGAACATTTTTCACAAATTCAGTTTTATTGAAAGATCTTTTACACCGCAAATATGCACATTTCCAGCAATTTGTAAATACTATTGTATTAGTGCGATAAAGTGCATCAAATTGCTTCCAATGAAGTTTTTCGCATATTCAAAAATTTTCTGTGAAAATGAGCATGAAATTTCGAATTTACAGTAGCCCTTCAACGCCATTTTCTTAAAAAGGGCTCCAAATTTTTGAAAGAAAATGGCAATTTAGGACGACGTTTTACTGTTCTTTAATATCTTAAAACAATAATTTCGTTCTATTATTAGGAAGCTGAAAAATTAAGAAAATGCCAAAAACTGTGCTTTCGGCGGCGACAGATGGCATGTGCAAACGGGGCGGCGCCGGCGGCAGATGTAAACCCACTTAACAGGAATTTTGAAGTACGTTCCTGGCGTCTCGAAGCGATCGCATTCGCACTATCGGTGTTCAAGCATAATAACATTTTTTTTTGGTGGGGAACGCAGAGAAGCTGGGGGGAGCGTCGAGTTGTGGGTGGCCGAGTTCCCCGGAGTCGGTGGGGCGATCGCCCCACATCCTCGCGTGCCACGCAGCCGCCTCCGCCACGCAGCCACGCGCCCGGCACGCGAGACGGCGCGACGCGGCGCGGGCGCGCAGCCAGCGGCGGAGACGGCGGTGGCGGTGGCGGTAGCGGTGGTGGTGGCGGTGACGGCGCCAGTGGTGGCGGTGGCGGTGGCGGTGGCGGCGGCGGTGGCGGTGGTGGTGGCGGTGGCGGTGGCGGTGGCGGTGGCGGTGGCGGTGGCGGTGGCGGTGGCGGTGGCGGTGGCGGCGGCGGTGGCGGTGGCGGTGGCGGTGGCGGTGGCGGTGGCGGTGGCGGTGGCGGTGGCGGTGGCGGTGGCGGTGGCGGTGGCGGTGGCGGTGGCGGTGGCGGTGGCGGTGGCGGTGGCGGTGGCGGTGGCGGCGGCGGCGGCGGCGGCGGCGGCGGTGGCAGTGGCAGTGGCGGTGGCGGTATTTCCAAAATTTTCATCAGCCACTATCATGGGGTGGTACCTCACCCAAGTATTTTAACTAATTTTACTTCAGTTTAGCACACCACACCCTATTGGGAGGTCAGATGATAAACTGGTGGTGTTAAACAGCGCATATTTACTCGCATTTCCCCCCCTAAATTTGCAATTTTCGAACTTTCACAGAGTTCTTAAAAAGTTTATGAATTTGGCGCTGGGAAAATATTGAAAAATGTGTTGCTGATAGTATAAATATTTCTCTTATACGGTATTTTTTCAACCAGTGTTAAATAACGAGATGAAAACAATTAAAATTCTAAATGAAAAGTTTTGGCTGTAGATGGGTGTGGGTGATGGGACGGGAGCTACGAAACCTTCCAAAAATACTATTTTTATGTTCGACTTATAGTATAATTTCTCATATAACATTTAGTTTAGGGGAACTTTTTACCATCTCATCTGGGAGTACCCGTTGAGCACTACTTTTCAGATTTTTCTTTAGACCATTTAGGTAATTCGTCTTATTGTCTGTCATTTTTACTTTCCCGTATACGTACGTATAAAGTAATATACGTAGTGTAGGGAAAGTTATGTAATGCTGAGGAAAACCGATTTCGAGATTTCAACGGAAATACACGTTTTGGGGTCCCCAATACCGAAAAAGTGGTTCTTCTCAAAACGTCCGTCCGTCCGTATGTCTGTCTGTCCGTCCGTCCGTCCGTCAGTCAGTCAGTCTGGGAACAACTGTAGCACGGAAACCATAACTACAATTTCTTCCAAAATGAACATTCCCTGGCTGATCTGGTTCCACTCGAGGCGCCGCGATTTTGGAAAACATTCTTTACACGAACGCCCCCACCGGACATTCTCAAAATTTTCTCAAAATCGGCTCCAAATTTTTTGTTTAAATTTCTTGTATAAATAGAGTAAAATACACTTATGAAGGTGGCATAGGTCCGATTTTCACGGTTAACTCTCAATTTTCGTAAATTGCAAAAATTTTCTTTCGGACTCTTCCTACAACTCCAAAATTAAAGATAGAGATTTTTCTTTCAAATAAAATTTGTTTTCCATAGTGAGTTCTTCCATTAAGGTCAGGTACGTGATTTTGAAAATTTTAGTTTTCGCGTAATATTGCGTGCAATATGTGAAATTAAAAAAATATAAAAACAAGATTTTCTCAAAAACGGCTCAAACATTTTTCTTCAAACTTTGAGTAAGGATAGTGCCTAATATACTCTATATGATCACATAAACGCCATATTGCTCTCTTCCTTTGTTTCGTTAAAAAAATTCAAAAATGTACTTTTTTTGACTTGTCTCTGACGTCATTACTATTAAATTGGCGACGGTTTGTTCACATTATTACACTTATGAGTACATCTGCTTTAAATAATGTCAAGTAAAATTTCTCGAAAACTCAACCGTTTTCTATGAAAACTAGCTCAAAATTCCGCATATTCAGAAACGCTCAAACGCCATTTTCGCATAAGTGGCTCCAAATTTTTTCTTCAGATTCTTCGAACGGATAGTACTAATTGCACTCTTTAATATGACGTGAAGTTCATTTTTGGGTATTGTTTTTGCTTTTTCAAAAGTAACGCAAATGTAATTTTTTTCGAACGATCTCTCAAACCCTTAATATGCTCATTACCAGCATTTAGTGAATACTATTGTATTTGTGAGATAATTTGCTTCAAATGAAGCTTTTCGAAAACTCAAAAATATTCTCTGAAAAAGAGCTTTTTCGCCATTTTTACTAGCGCTTAAACGCCATGTTCTTAAAAACGGTTCCAAATATTTCAAAGAAAATTGCCATTTAGGACACGGTTTTAGTGTTGTTTAATATTCTAAAATTAATATTTCCGTTCTACGATTAGGAATCCGAAAAATTAAGAAAATGTCAAAAAAAGTACTTTAGGCAGCAGTAGATGGCAGCTGGCACGAGTAAGTGGCAATTCCGAATAGCTAGTCCAGACCCAAGGAAGTAGAAAGCTAATACGGGAAAGTCTGTGCCATTCTGTAGCACCACTAACTCTAAGTTGATATCTTACGCCTGAAGCTGACATTCGGCCCCAAAACATCACTGAACCGCCATCACGTTTTACTGTTGGCCGGAGATTCAGTCTTCCGAATGCACATCCACCCGTTTGAACCGTAACTATTAAACTTTCATCACTTACAGATGTCCGAATTTCAGAAATCGTGAGGGTATTTTTTTTCTTTCAATGCAAACACTAATTGCTTCCTGTGATTTACCTGATGAATCCATGCCTTAATTCTGCCATCGCGTCCACGAAATCGAATATTTTTAATGATTTTTTTTCGGATTTAGTTACTTATTTAATAATTACTTCAGTTATGTTACATCTACCGATGGACAATGCAATTTCTAGTGAGCATGAGTGTTTTCTGATGATCACGTCTCACCTTCTGTACAACACTTCGTTAGTTTCGCATATTTACGAGACGTTTGCACCTCCGATCAGTCTTGTTTTCCACTCTCCTTTCGTAAACAAATTCAGTATATTTTGTTTAATTTATTTGTGAATTTAACTTTACTTTTATTAAAACATTGCAGTGCTTGATGAATTCTGTGTAGTAGATAATACATCGTTTCTAAGTGTTAATAATTTTCTTTCTTTTATTTTTGCAAGTAGATGAAAAACATAATATATTGAAGTCAGAATGTATCGGAAAACATAGTGTGATGTTCAAATAAATATTGGATGTAGTAACCTGTAATATTTTTTTTTATTTTTGCTGAAGTGTTTTTTGTGCTGAAGTGAAGTTTGTGAATGTGTATAATCAACCATTTAAAATTTCCCTCTGAAACAAGGAAACGAGAATCAACATCATGTAACTGGAATTGCTCTGCTGGGAAGCGGAAAATATGTTAGAAAAAGCTACGTGAAATTGACGTCATTCGAGCTTTTACGTCCGAAAGGCGAAGACTAAGAAGAGCTCGCAATAGCGTATCCTCTACAACCTCTCGTCTAGCGTTGCTTGCGTCGCACGTTAGGGATCTGCGATTTTAACTTCCACGATTCCAGCAGCTACCCACAATCACGTCAACCGCACGCTGCAAGGGGAAGCAGCTAGTGACAAGGTCGGAACTGTTGTAACGGTTCCGAAAACTCTGATCAAGTGGCGTATGAGAATGCGTAATTCAGCTCTCAGACCATTCTGTGGAGGTGCGTAGTACAATTAAAGGTGGTTGCTATTAGGACATACAGAACTGACTTATTGAATTAGAATCCCAAACCACCTAATACAAATTACGTCCCAACTTAAATAAATAACAAAGAAACTTTTATTCTTTTTAAAATAAAATTAGGGATACTTAATTTTATTTTAGGGATAATTTAACAAGTTGTATGTCCAGATGGATGAAATATTCGTTAGACGTGTGCTGGCGCACTGCAAACCGCGGTCGTCGTAAATCACATCACGTCTTGAGGCGCTGACGAAGCGTACTAGATGCGCTCGTACCTAAATGAACTAGAATTCGTCACAGTTCGGTCAGCATATTCTATTGGAACTCTCTACTGTGGAAACGACAGAGCGGGATCCTTCCAACGAATGGCTGCTGAAATAAAATAAACTCTACTAGGCACATTCAACCACAAACATGTTGCTGAGCAAAACTACACAAAATGATTTTCCAAAAAGTAGCACTCACACTGCTCAATAACAACAAATAAAATACTCTCGTATAACGCTGCAGTACTTTAAACATTTTAACAAAAACAGTCTTCAAAAACTATAAGTGCAGTAACATACGTAGTGCAAGGGTTCTTATGTAGGATATAAATATCATCGGATAGTTGTTCCATAGCACAACACGAGTAGACCGAATATTTAATGGCAGGCGGCCTCTTCTATGAAGCCTTGCTGTCACATGACATCAGCTGTGTCGAAAGCGATGACGCACCGAGTATTAGAAATCAGTCGGTACGCACTGTGTGAGAATAGGATAAATAATCAAATATTAGCATTTTTCAAACTCAAAACTGTTTAATCGATTTTAATACCCCCCACCCGACTTCCTGTAAAATAGTAATACAGACTTTTTTGTGTTTTCCCAAGTTCCCTGGTACCTAACGAAACCATCGACAATTCTCACATGACTAAGGAAGTACATAAACTTATTCAACATAGTTAACTCTAACCCAAGTAACATAGACTAACTAGTTTACTTGGATAAGTACTCTATTTACAAATGTTAATGTTGAATTAGTTTATGTTCTTCCAAAGTTATTCATGTGCTAATTTGTTAACTCCCTCTTTTAAGCAATATTATTAGCTGCAAAGTAAATTTATATAGCCTAATATAGTGGTTGATACCAATGTTATCCGAAATAATTTTACCCATTCATATCAGTACAATTCACCGGCTGAGTTTATCTCAGAGCCAACATTGCTGCTGTCTCTGCCTAGCGATTCTGACCGGGAGTACCTAGGGTTCGAATCTCGATGGCTGATTTTCGATACTAACGTAGCTGGTACGAATTTTGCCAGTGTCTGGAGAATGCGAATACTCGAATCGGGCCAAGAACCGTGCGCGATCTTTCCTTCCTCTTTCTTGTCCTATACTCACCCTTTACTTAAATACACACATGTATTAGTCCAACTCGCACGTTGGAGATCAGTTAGAAGCTTAAAGCTTGACTCGACTGGGGCGGTTCACATTGTGAGGTGGTCCCTGGAGAGGGAAATCCCGGCAAAGCGACGTGTGGATCGGCGACGGATATCACCCTTCAGCGGGGACGGAATCATCGCCACATCCCGGGATAAACATCCACTACAGCAGAGCCGTTAGATGAACGAGTACGCGAATCGCCTTCGCACAGGTTTGGAGCACGCGGCGATATCAGCTTAGCGAAGTCACTCGTGTCACAGACGGGAAGCAGGGGTGAGAAAACTTCTAACGAATGCGACGAGGTGGATCAATCACACGGGTTGGTACATCATATAGAGATATTTAATAAATTTTACCAACTTTTAATAGAAATTCACATGTAAACAGAAACTGCAGCTATACAAGCACTGATCATTACACCAAGGTAACATTAACGCACGTTTCTACTCAGTGCTAGACTATGGAATATATGAGAACTATTAACACTAATTACAAATAACTAAAATTAATATATTTAAGAAAATAAATATCAACAAAAATATGTACTAGTTCGAGATAAGTATTATATATCATAATTTCAGAAAAACACTGACACTATTATTGAAAATAAACATTTAAAGAAATACGATGTGCATATCTTTCGTGAGAAAATGCGTTTTACAATAATGATGAATAGAGACCGAAAAAATATGAAGTATGAAACAACAAAACCCGTTCTTAAATATGTAATGAAAACAGTAAGAATATATAAGTAGTATGTAAAATCGGATGTATTATGTAATGTTAAAATATACTAATTTTAAAACACATTTACCTAATACAAAATTGCATTTATCAAATATTTCCTAAAAAAAATTAAAAAAAAGACTGTAAGAACATCCCATCGCGTCTTAATGAAAATTTTTGTAGTTTCCATGGAAGGAGACACTACTTTAACATTATTCTTTTTAGTTATTAAATACTTTTTGCATATTAAACAAAGTGCAAGTCTGATCACTGCACAAGACAAAAAAAAATCCCACTCGGACGGAAACTTGTCATACGTCTTCTTGTGTCCAGCCATGAACACCTACTGTGCATCCCTGAGAAATCGGAGCGCGGACTTCTCTTCGCCGCGGGCACTGCGTGCCCTTGCAGAGCGCAAGCGCTCTCCGAGCACGTAAGTGCTCCGTCTGACAGCCTTGCACCACAGTAACGAATCTAATGACCATAGCAACTAGCGCGCCCAGAAACATCAATCAATCTATACAATTTATTTAAAATCACATGTGATTGAATCGGAGGTTCAACGCTAAGAATAAAAGCGGCGACTACCCAAACTTGCAACCGAGCGGGAAACCGCTCCTGGGCCGATCGCTGTAAAGCAGTGCCTGGGCGGCCGGAGTGGCGGGAGATAGCGGCCCCCTCCCCCTCCACCCCGCGCGCGGGGATCTCTAACGTCTGGCGCAAGCGGCAGCTCGGCGCTCGGCGGCAGGAGAAGCCCGCCTCCGCCGCGTATAAGATCCTTCTTGACAGCAGCACACAAAAAGCTAGCCGAGAAGGACGCGCGTGAGGGAGACTCCGTCTGACACCTGCGCGACGCGAGACGCATTAAAGCCACATTAAGGCAGCGCGGGAAGGGGGAGCGACGACATATAGCGTACGTCACTCTCCCCCCCCCCACCTCTCATCCACTCAGTGGTGCAGGTTCAGCTCCATGTGGTTCATACGAACGTTTTTTTTACAGCAGACAAAAAGAGCGTTCAGCCAAAAAAATGTCGTTTCTCTTCTGAGTTGTCTCGTCTCATCATTTGACAACTTGTCACGATCAGGGGTGTAGGAGTTTTAGAGCATGAATAACCACGACTGTGATAAGTGATGAAAACTCACAGGTGTTAATTTAAATAAACACAATCAAAGATATCTTGATTGCCATTATGGAGGACCGAAAACAAGCGAAACAAACTTTACCCTTTAATAAAAAAGTCAAGTGATGAAATGATATGAAATAATGTTACTAACTGACAGAATTGGGGTGCGTATTAAGACAGCAAGCCTTCTGGTCGACCGTGAGAATAGCAGTGCAGTCCCTGTACGCAAATGGCGCTTCGAGGTTTGAAAATTCGCACAAAGTTCCGATGATACAGAGGTTGCGATGAAATAAGAAAATTACAACAACAAAAAACACTTTTAAAAGAGAATCTATGCTTGTGAGACCAAAAAGGCACATTATTTATTGCCAACATTATACCAAATACGCTGGTGTTTCCGCTTGAAATGACGCGCCTTGTGTTATTTTAAACATTGTCTTTGAGTTTAATTTTTTAGTAAATCTAGTACAAAAGTAGAAGTGATATTAGTCGAAGTGTTTATAAAAAGTGAAGTTAATTATCTTCAAATTCATTATAAATGAAAACACAAACTGAAATTAATGTATAGATTAAATGATTATTAGCATAAATACGTTCAATTGAAAATAAATTTTCCTTTATTTTTTATCAATATTTTTTTAAAAAATGCTCTTGTATGATACGTCATTATGGAGTTTCACTTGTAAGTCCCTACATATTCAGTGTTTACATTTGCATTTGTACAAAAATATTTTCAGACTGCCGGATGGCAGTACCTATGATTAAGCGGATTTCTCTGTATTTAGGCAAGCTTCCAACTAACATTAGAGAGGTTTCGAGTAATTTGATGACAATTTCATTTTTCCATACAAAGTAATGATTTTTACAGAAACTATTTATTCACAGATTGCAGCACGAGTACGCTCTACTTATGGCAGAAGTCAGATAGAACCTTCTCACCCTAATCAGTGTTTATCAGTGGGAACCGAGTCATCCCAAAGCGTCGAACGGCGATTGCACTTACCATTCGGAGCATGTTGGAAGCGGGAGGCTCCACCTGCGACCGGAAGAAGTTGTGGTAGTTGACGATCTTGCGCTGCACCTCGCGATGCGTCGTCACCAGCTTGCTGCGCTTGATGCGGTCGCCGAAGACTCGGGGCTCTGCGCACACGCGCCACAAGCGCTCTCACACACAGCACACGGCCACGCGGCGGGGACGGAAGCCCCCGTGCGATATGTATAACTTTGTCTCTCAAGTCCCTATGGCCACGATGGAATATCACACGGCATTTCGCGTCTTTCACGGTCTTGTCGCTAGATGTCGCATGATCACAAGCACTGCTTGATACGGTCGCGATCATGCGATATCTAGCAGTACGACTGAGAAAGACGCAAAATACCGTGATTTATTCCATCGTGAACACAGGCCTTGAGAAGCAAAAGTTGTAAAAATCGCACTAAAGCAGGGAAAGGTTAGGGGTAACGTTATGACTAGGGGGAGGATTCCAATGAATTGTCATTTTGTTTTCTTTTCACAATAGAACAATGACTTTAAGGGTAGGCATTAATTTTATGTTATGACAAAAGGAAACAACCCATTTTTATATGATATATGTTTGCATTTCCCGGAGGATTTAATGAAATTTTTTTAAAACATTTAAGAGCATTTTATTGATCATTTTTAGTAATGTTTTAGGTCATCGAAATCCGCCTCCTAGTTACGACAAATACTATAGAGACAATACATAACATTCTGCGATATAACAGGAGACATTTTAAGCTCGCGCTCCTCGTGGTCTGACCTGTCATAATCCTTGTGATATCAAGTACGAAATGTATAAGTGTGAAAGAGATTAGTTTACGTACGATTTTGTTTACTTATGTTTTGCAGAATGATGAAAATATTTTCGATATACTGCTGGTGAGACATTTCTGAGGCTAGTCAGAGACAAGACGTATAGTTTCGAACTTCACTGTGGTGAGGGTAAATTTCTATTTACACTATACTACTTGATATGATTTCACTATGTACTTCGGATGACGCATCGCTATACATTTACGAGGTGGAACGATAAGGCTTTGGCTTTGGCTTTCGCTATTTACACAAAACATTCACGTTGTGCAACACAAAATTTTCAACGAATTTTTATGCCAAAATATTTTTCGGACACACGAACATGCCTCTCACTGAGACAATCGTCTTACTTCACTTAGCGTCCGGTGGCTAATGCAACACTATAGTTGAAGTGGTAAATTATTCGTTCCTCGTAATTTTCAAAGTTTTGCCCACAGTGTCTGGCTAATGGGCTAATGTGCTCCTACTATCATTTGGCATATTTCGCTCTTTAAAGAGTAACATAAAAACATCCTTCTGCTTTCTATAAACGCATTGCAGTTCTGTAAGCCCGTTCGCCCAGCGTTTATTTTTATTGAGAAATTCTAACATGTTCATTTTGTATGTGTAAAATGATTAATTTAATCAGAAGTAGAATCCAATGTGCAATGAATTTAATTTACCTTCGTGGAAAAATATGAGTTTGATTTTAGCGTTCTGTGACCGATCTAGGTATTGTAGTCGTCAGCGCTGATCAAGCCTAATTCTCATTCCCTCTGTTCTATCTTTGAGAAATTAACTTATCTAACGAATCTTTGAGAAAAGGTAAGTGTAATACTGTAGAATTTCCTTTGCTTACATTGGACATACGATTACCTTACAGATGAGTTTCCGAGTAATTTCATAGAACAAAATAATATAATTGTAATAAAAAAAACTGGCTGGGAGAAATCTTCATGGGTTGTAATTATCATAGGCTGACAGAAAGAAACAATAAGAAAGTTCATATGTTGTCAAGGAGAAGGTGAAGACGATTTACTCCAGAGTCTATAGAATGAGGTCTGAAAGTAAGTGACAAAGTGGAAGGAGGTTAGAGTAGGGATACATGAAAAAGAAAAAAAGGGCAAGGAGCTTCGAAGTTAGTCACGAAATGCGGAAAGCAGAAGACAAAGAGTATTTGGAAAATCTGTTTGCTAGGAGGCACAAAACTTTATATTCATGTTGGATTGTTTTTAATTTGTACTACACATTATACGGATAATAAAAAACCAAGTTACATTGAACTGTCAGCCACTCCAATTTAGGTTTTAAAGAATAACTGGATTTTAACTTGAACAAATGCTGGTATGCCTATACTTCGGTTTTTCTTTCTTGGCGCGTGGGGTGTATCATCAAAATGGAATATCTCACGGTATTTCGCGTCGTTTTCGGTTGTATCGCTAGGAGTCTCATGATTGCGACTGTATCGAGCAGTGCTGGCGGTCATGCAAATCCTAGCGGCACAACCGAGAACGACGCGAAATACCATGAGATATTGCATTTTGATACATCCCCACGCGCCAAGAAAGAAAAACTAAAGTATAATTCTTCATTAACTCTATAAACGCCCTCATTCAAAACAATTCCAAATCGAGGAAATTCACTATTGGTGCCAGTTAGTTATTAAGTCACTTGTTGCGTGCACTTACTGTGGTCGGTGCGCCAGCAGGCGTGGGCGTTGAGTAGCGCAGCCACCAGAGCGCACAGCAGCAACCGACGCAGCGCGGGGGCGGCGCCCGCGGCGGCCATGGCCTCCTGCGACACAAGACAACAAGCACGTCAGCCCTCTGCGCTCTCAGCACACGCGATTAATTGATTTGTGTACCCCGGTGCGTCAAATGGAACGGTTGCTACATGTAATGCGTGCATATACGAGATATATTTTTTAAGTAAGGTCCGTTTGTCAATAAGAAGGAAAGTATTGAACAAATCATAAAAATGTATTTTTTCCAATAATTTACATAATTTCATCCTCATTTCTACGTATTTTCATTTTTTTTCAAAAATTTGTTGTACCGTGCAACAAGATTTTGAACTCAGACGTCAAGGAAATCTGCCGCTTGTGAACAAGTCCCATACCGGACTGCAGTCCTCATTTCTTTGTTGTCACTGAACCGTTCTCAACCAAGAAAATCCTTCAAACATCTAAACATATAGTGATAGTCAGAAGGTGCAAGGACTGAACTGTAAGAGGGATGATCCAGTTGTTTCCGTCCAAAGACCTGTATATTAGCTTTTGTGTTTGTGCAGACACATGGGAACATCGGCGGGCGACACAGTTTTCTTAAACATATTAAAGTTCTACAGCTCGGCTCACAGACATACTGGAAGACGCATCAAAAGGCGGACAAAGTGTGTTGTAGTCAGAAGCTCACGCACACTACGGTGATCGCGCGTCAATCTCACTCTCATTCACAAACGGACCTTATTTAAAAAATAACCTACGTATTCCGGGAGCCAGTGCAGATCCGGCGCTATTTTCCGTGTACGCTTACAGTGTTTAACACTCCAAGAGTCTCCTCCGGTGAGGCACCGCCCCAGCCGAGACCCTCTTTAATCTTCCGTCTGTTCTCCCGACATGCATGGTAGAGAAATTGTTGTTTATTGCTAGAATAGGGAACAACGGTGAGGAAGGAAAGATGGCATGCGCTCTATGGCCCCTTTGTTAATCTATGGCTCCGCTTTTCGACTAATATTGATAGGAAAAATTGACGTAAAACTACCGATCGGCCGCTAGATTTCTCCGGGCCACCGTAGGGGACTCCCTTATGACCTCCTGGTCCGCTCTTTGCAGAGCGCAACACGCAAACGAGAGTTACAAGAGGAAGATATTGTTAAGGACCTCGGTCTGTCGTTATACCCACGTGGTATCAGGGAGGTTTGAGGTCCTGTAAATTGGCTCCGAGCATTGCTTACTTTCACCCCTCTTCAGGACTACCGTTCCTCAAAGTCACATCTGGATTAACGTTCTAGAGAGACCTCGAAAAATGTTTCATGACCTTATTTCAAAATATATCTTTAAGGAAAAGATTTCATTAAAGGAAAAATCTCTTCATAATTGTAGTTGTAGGAAGTCTGCGACAACATATTGAACTTTTGCAATTTTCGAAAAATCAGGGTTTTTAACGAACTTGAGACTTACACCATTCTCTGAAACGTTCTTCACATTATTCAACAAAAAATAATCAAAAATGATGGAGAAATGTTTTAAAAATTTGGAAAATTTTACAGAGGCTTCATGTAATGTACCCCCCACTTAAAAATTTCTATTTCAAATTCGAGGAGTCCCGACATCAGCCAGATCGATTGAAGAATATGAATTTTGGAGAAAGTCGTCTGAACGGTTTAGACGCTGACGTTGTTAACAGACGGACAGACAGACATACACACGTTTTGCTGTCATTCTATTTCTCGATATCAAGCACCAATAAAACATGAATTTTGGCTACACCACTTTTTAGGGGATTTTTTCTATATTTAGCAACTGTATTTATCCACTTTTTCGTTAGCAGAGCCCTCTAATAAGATTTTTCCTGCCTAAAATACTCCTTTTTTCGCAGAGCATTACATAACTTTCACGCCACTCCATAGCGAGAAAGCAACAGTATAACAAATTATTGAAGTCATTTTGGAGAAATTTTTGTTTACATATTTTTGGAACTAGGTTACTATTTTCTGTCAAAATTACTCAAAAGCTCTAATATTAAAAAAATATGCATGATATCATTGTCAAATCAAAGTTAAGGCATACATTGAACTGAGAAAGCAATTTTTCTTTAATATTGGAGGTGAAGAAACACGTAGATTCACATAAAGGGGCCATTTGCGAGTCGGATATCTAACCAGTTCTAAGATTTTCAAGTAGCCATTACCGTAAAGTGAGGGTTTGGAAATAAATTAATAAAAATATATAACAAATTAAAATTTGGCCATTTTTAGACAAGAAATTTATCCAGAAAGATGGTACGGTCACCTGTTGTTTCACATAACGAATTTAGTATTGTATTCCAAGAATTTTCAGAACAATTAGAAAATGTTCTTAACTATGGCATCTTCTGGTGCTTTGACCCTACATTTCACATTATCAAATGAAAATAGTACAATAATAGGAAAACCGACAAAACAAAAATAAGCTGACAATTCCTGTTGCTAACGGTGCCAGTACCAAATGCAACCCAAACATATTCCGGCAGCATACGTGCAATTCGTTTAAAATGGAGTGTAAAGCTGGCTGGAAGGGAGTCGGGTGACGGGCGACGGACGGGGGTCAAAGGAACAGCCTTGGCGAGGCAGCTGCCCGGCGCAGCAGCAATTGTGGGAGACGGGGCAAATGGATCTGCGGACGAGACCAGCAACTGGCCCCGTGACGTTGCCTTAGGTCACCACGCCACGTTTGCACAGTTCCAAGGAAATGCAGATGAAACCTCGGCAGGCTTGCTGCTCTCAATCATGCGACAATCTACTAAGAGAATTAATCTTTTTTTTTCGAATACCAGGTTGCATGAAGAAAGAATAATCGGTTTTTCAGGAATGCAGTAATCTGTACTAATATGTTACAAGAGCAGGAATACCACAAACAAATGCAGTGACAGTAACAAAATGTTTAATAACTAATTATTCGAACAATATAGGTCCAGGAAATGTATGAATAAGATACAATAATAAAAATAAATAAAACGTATATTTAAGATAATCTACGTGAAAAATTAAATATAATTATAACAAAAGTAAACAAGAAGGATTAATCAAAATCTGAAAAATCTTTGAATTACAACAGCTGTATTTTTGCATTTTCATGTCATTTCGATTCGTATTGTTGTTTTATTTACGTTACACTTGACATTCAAAGCAATGTGGTGTACCAATCAGTTTGGCATTGATGTTTTCATTGATATGCCATTAACAGACATCACTTCATAATTGAGCCTAACAAATCAAGAATAATGACATATAAATTGTTTTCAGCCAGAGAATCGTTGAGCACGGCTGTCGCCTAACCAGCGCGAAGCCGATGGTGAACTCTGTTCCACAGGTCACAGCAATTGCCGTCTTCGTTCAGCACGACTGTCGGGAACGACGGGGCGTCTTCGTTCAGCACGACTGTCATCATTGCCGTTCACTATTCAGGATCGACCTTTCTCCACAGCCATTGAAACTCATTGTAATTGTTCCATTGTACAGGTATCGTAATAAAGTGCCTGTAATATATTTAACTGACACTATGCCATTTATAAAATACCAACCACTATTTTTCCTCTGAAGATGGATTTATATAAAAAACATTCAGTGAAGTATGGCCGGCGGTCATTCATGGGAATGCTCCCGTCTGTCGGAGTTACTCCGCTTCGAAGAATCTTTTGCCCAGATTCGGCCATTGAATCGAGGTCTTCTCCTCAGGGCTGAAATGTCCTGCCGGAACGTGGTTAGTTTCTTTGTCCAGGAAGGGCACTTAATCTGGACGGCAATGTCAGAGTTCGATATTCGTATATGCGTGGGTACGGTGGTGAAGTTTAAAATTTCATATGCCTCATCAAGGTTTTCATGTGCTGAACTGACCAAAATGTTCATAACTGGTTGAAATTTGATATCTAGAAGCGGAAAACAAGCGCGCTAGGCACTATAATACAGAACCCATCTGTTGGGAGATTCCTGATGGGAGGATCCCCACAAGGCAATGGGTAGGTTGGCGTCGGACCTCGCCCTGTAGCGGGGAAGAACATCGCCACGTCCCGTGATGAAAACATGCACTCAACTCCCGGGACTAATGACCCCTAGCAGTTGACGCGCCCAGAAGCACGTAATAATCGACCTCTCGCGAGGCAAGCGCTTCGCTAGAGTCCCTCGATACAGAGAGTAACGCATTCCATTGTTCCACCGATCCGCCATTTGATGTCCAGTTGTCAGAAAAATGGAAATTGTGTTGCATTCTGTATGTTGAGAACCATGAATCTACCTCAAACCAATAGTAATATTCTCGAAAATCATCATAACGTCACCAATTATTTTAATTTCCATTCAGATACTGTTTGGTGCCTGACGGGGTTGTCGGATGAGTGGATATTAAACGGCGGCGGTTCCGCTACTCTCTGTATCTAGGGACTCTGCGCTTCGCGTGGGCCGTGCGGCGTGCAGCGCGCGGGCGGTCATTAAGGGCGCGTGGCCGCGCTCACGCTTTCCCTGGCGCCTCGCACGCGCCGTCGCTTCCTTTCGCTTCGCTTCGCGTCGCGTCGCATCGCATCGCGTCGCGTCGCTATCGGCGTCGGCGGTGGCGCAAGCGCGTCCACTGTCCGGCAGCCCCGCTCCCCACCTCTTGCCCTTCTCCGACAACGCTCGAGTGCGACCTCCAGTGCCAGTGTCAGTCATCGTATTTAGATGCTTTTTACAACATGACGCAATTTAAAAGGTGAAATTTAAACGCTTCCTAGTTTTGTATAACAAAAATCCGAAACAAAAATACCCTTTATAATATTATATATTCGTGGCGTAGGCACACGGAATAGTGGCCAACCCACTGAGACATTTCAGTGGTAGCATTGGACCTCTGACCGGGAAGTCTATGTTTTTTGTTCCAACCGTGGCGAATTTGCGACAGTAACTACATAGCTGGATGGAATTCGGCCGGTATACTGAGGCTAGTTCATGCGGCCGGCTGCTCTGATCGAAAGTCTTCCGTGGTTTCTATCATACGTACTAAGCAATTTGCAGGAGTACTTTAACGAACGGACCGCGCTTGATCCTTTCTTTGCCTTGTCTCCTCCTCTCTCCTTGAACAACAAACACACATATACCAGCACACGCACACACATACACTTACGTGCACTACACTATTCAGAGCTCAGAATTCGTCCGTTGGGGCGGTGACATGCTGAGAGGATAGCTGCATGCCGATGTGTACGTCGATGGCAGACTTCAATTTCCAGGGAGGAACACCGCCACTTCCCACTACACGTACGGAAATAATGAACATATCAGTTGACGCGTCCGGAACCACTATCCATCAGTAGTGTCCAAGTGCGGGTAACTGAACACTGCGGGTTTAGAAACCGCGTAAGGTATGGGGGTACATGATTCCCACCATGTACAGTACTTGTGGCGGGTATCGTTCAGACAGTCGCGCTTGATTGATCTGCAGGATCGCGGGCTCAAATCCCGCCTCGAGCATGAATGTTTGCGAATGTGTTGTGGCATGATGGGGCTCTTCTAACTACCAAGCATCTTCCTTCCATTCCTCGCCGGTCTGGACCGCCAGTCATCTCCTTGGGGAATTTGCGTCCATGAACGCGTTACATTCGGGCTGTGAGTTTGAATCCCATGTAAGGACCTGACCGTGTGTGATGTGGATTCCAAGCACATCATGTGTCGTCCTTGAACCTAAATTCTCCCCTTGATTCCTTTCCCTTCCTGGGTAAGCTGCGCGAAAGCGGATAAAACCAGATACGCGGGGTACTGAACTATGAACTTGCACCATTTACATGTGGCCTGTCCCCCTTCTATGAGAGGGCTAAACGCGATGGGCTCAAGAGATACGCTTGTTCAATGTAGTATGTACCAAGACCGATAAGGGGTCACATGTCACAACGGTGCAATGAATTAGAAAGTATTTGAAATTATCGAATTAATGTAAATTATTTTGAGAAAACTATTAAAGTATATTTAGTATACGTTATATATTATAATTTGTTATTTTCATATTATACAGTTAAAAGATAGCATTTTTTTTATTTTTTCAAAATACTTAATAATTTCAAGACGATGCATTCTTATATTCATATTCTCGCCGTAAACCTGCACCTTATTTGCAGCACATGCGTTTAAACTCGCTGATTAGAGCAGAAGGCAATAACAGCACACTTACCAGGGAAAATGGCAACTAAACCGCCCGGTTGTCATCGAAGAGAATGAATTTTAAAAAGGGTCACAACCTTCGCTTACATCTAAGTTAATGCGTCGAACGGGGGATAATGCATTCTGAAGGACTAGCATCTACCACTTTCCTCGTTTCTTAATGAATTGTAATACGCTACCATTCAACTGGTTTTCTCAACAAATGTTGATCACCGTAACTGTTCACTTCAATTTGCCGTTCAAATTTGCAATGCATGGGCACTACCGACCGTTCACAAACGTCAAGGGTATTTTTCCTCAATCATCTTTCAAACATGATCTCACACAAAGGAAAGCCAATTACCCTTTTAACAAAAAGCTGCTTCGTACTTCTCAGTTTACTTCAAAAATAAGTAAACCTAATAATATTACTTCTTGGCAGCTTCTCATCATTGTAAAAGACGCATATGGTAATAAATCTACATCCAATATACAGGGTACAAAATATCTAGAATCAAGAAATGTCCAGAATCAAGATAGTATTATCACACCTTATGTAAAAAAGATGATTCACGGTGTTTTCGTTCTAAGGTCAACACTTCATTAAATAACTTACGTTAGCAATAAAGACTCCCGACAAATTCGGGATTTTTAGACAAGGAATGGAACCTCTGAAGAGAAATTATAGTTTTCTCGGTGAAAGAAAATTAATTGCTTCCAAATGAAATTTTTTGACGAAACCTACAACAAGCGGCAAAACTAACAAATTGCCATCGAGCCGGATAATACGTAAGAGAAAATACGAGGTCGTATTTGATGTATCAAAGCAGGTGATCATTTGTCAAGAGACTTCTCCCCAATTCAATGCCACTGGGTCTCCGTATCTGAAAGGCCTGAAGCGTGTTAATTTGGTCATGCGAGGACTAATACCTGTCTATACATAGTCCCGTCTTCCATTCTCCGTATCGCTTCACTAATGATTTATGTGTCAGCCAATGCAGGTAGGCATTAGACACGGACAAGAGTGAAAAGAAGAATGACCACAATTTAGGTCAATAGATATTTAAGATAAAAAACAAAGAAACGTGTAAGTGAAGCAACAAAAGCAAATGAGAGCCGACAATAACAGGAAAACAGATGAAAGGAAAATGCCATGTTAGAAATGGTCGCCAAAGAAACGTACACGATATTTTAGAAACAGAAGGAGTGTTATTTGCACTAGATCTATCAACAGTTGATTTATATAATATTAAAATTAACCTTCTAAACTTCTAAAATCAATACATAGATATGAAAGTATATTATACATAGAAAGTAGTGATTATACAACAACATATACTTTCTTACTCTTTGAAAACAAATCAAATTATAAATTTTAAATTATGCGAAAACTATTTCGAAATAACAGTACATTAAATTATTTAAGATTAGTATTGAAGAGTTGATTGCATTACGAAAGGATCCCATAGCTTCAACATTGACGATGTAGGACAGTTCAGAAAGATATATTTTCAATGACTCTAAAACTATAAAGATGATCGGTCAGACCCATGATATAAGTAAACCCTATTTTATTTTAACAATATTCCAAATAAACGGAAGCGGAAAACAATAATTTTAGTACAACATTGATCTACGTTGGCTGTGGTGTTTAGTTCTCTCCTTACGACGTATTTCTGTTTCGATAAAGGCACAAAATCAAATTAAGTAATATTATTAACAGTGCACATCGCGACAATAAATGTAACACTAGTAAAAGAATAATCTTAACAATTATCGACTGATGCACGTGAACACGATCCAGATCAACATGTATCAATATTTACGTAATGATACAAATCTAAGTAGTGTATCAAGAAAAACAAGTTGACATGGAGCCTTTTATTTTCAATACAGATAACCATTATCATTCCCAAAATTACCCAATTCCTCAAACTGGTGCCAATGATCAAAGTAGTTATCATCATCAGCATTCAACATTTGGTTATTAATACTAGTGGTTACCGGGGCATTATGCCCTTCTACAGTTTTGTCGCTAACCAGGTTTTCTTAGCCAAGAAGACTAATAATTTACTATCGTTCACAAAAAACGAATACTAAATCATAAGTTTCCTTGGAATCAGTTATGAAAAAAATCAATAATAAACATACAATTTAAAGAAAGACGGTGGCAATATATTAAGAAGACAGTACATTAACACTGTGAATATACTCGAATTACTGTAAATGATTAACACTTAATTTAATTTGTTTGAGATTGGTACATTTTATCGTTGAACAAGACGTGTGCATTGTAACATCGTAACCTTTTAACTAGGCGAAGAAATAATTCGAAAATAACATATTCTTACTATTAGTAAAAATTTCCTAAGGATGGTTCGTAAGGCACCCAGTGTATCAAGTAAAAAACACCGTCTTTGATCGCGAAATAAAACGACTGTGCCCAGGTTAAAACAGTATTCCGCCAAACGACAATATTCGAGTGTTCCTTGCGTTGGGCACCGACGGAGAACACAAGCAGCACTCCGTGGCCTGGGCGTGCCCGAGCGGCGCGGCGGCGAGCGCTCCGGTGGGCGAGAAACGCTGACGCGGAGGCCGAGGCGGCTGCGCGTGGTACCTGTTTGCGTGCGCAGCGGAGGCGGCGGCGGCACGGCGGAGGCGGCGTCGCGGGCGCAGCTCGGCGCGGCGCAGCGCTCGGGGCGGCGGCGGACGGGCGTCTGCGCCGGCCTGCGCGCGGGCCTCGTGCCTCGCGCCACGCGCCGCCGCCGCCCGTGCGCACGCGCAGACCCACGCGCGGGCCACGGCGCAGGCGCGGGGGAAGCCCTGGCGGAAGCCACGCGGTGGCGGCTGGAGGGGCAGCGGCAAGCTGGAGGTGGCGGTGGAGATGGAGCTGATACAAATGTAGGTAGGGTGGTAGTGGAGATCAGGGCCTTGCAGCTCTCCATCAAAAACGGAGACAAAGCTCGAGGGTGCTACTACAGGAGGCGCCAGTTACGCTGGGTACAGCTGCAGGTTAGGTTCGCCAACATCCGCACATAAAAGTTGGCTGATTTCTGAGAAATACGAAAAGTGGCTTCTAAATGTTCAATTATTCATAATACACATTCACATAAGAAACCGCTGAAGAAAGCGCGAACATCGACGCCATCTTTTGTAACATTACGCGCCTGCTTGCGTCTCGTGAACCTACGCAGCAACCACGTACGTTTGAAGTATCGTTGGCAGCAATTCGTATTTTAGTTCCTGTAAGAAGGTGAGCCCGCCACTGTAATGGTCCCCACCACGTTATATGGGAGTTAAAAGGCCCTGGTGGAGATGGAAGTGAATGCGGTGGGCGAGGCGCGGGTGGATGTGCACGTGAAGGGGAAAGCAGTGGGAAAAGCTGTGGTGGAGGTGGGGATGAAGGGGAAGGTGGTGGTGCAGTTGCGGAAGGTCGTATAGAGATGTTGGTAGTTGTGTAGGTATAATTTGAAATACAAAGGGAAAGAAAGGGTGAGGCAGAGGAAGAGAAGGAAATATACAAAGAGGGAGAGAGAAAGAGTCAATGAGGGGAAGAAAAAGGAGAAAATAGACAAAAAATTAAAGAAAATTACACAAAAGAGAGATAGACAAAGGAGAAGCTTACAGAAAGAAGAGGAAGCAATGATAATGAAGGATAGGCAGATACCAAGAAGGAGAGGTAGCAAAAAGAGGGGAGATAGCACAAAGAACGAGATGTAGCACAAAGAAGAAGAGACAACTCAAAGAAGAGGCATATAGAAGACAAGCAGACACAAAGGACAAGCTCACCCAAAGCAGGAGATGACACAAAAGAGAAGCACACACAAAGGAGGAGCGCACTAAAGGAGGAGCACACACGAAGGAGAGATAATGACGAAGACGAGGAAGAGGAGATGGATAAGAAAATAAGAGAGATACACAGAATGAGATAATAATTCAAAGGAGAGAGTGACAAGCAAGGAGATATACAATGAAGATAGAGATAAAGAAGTAGAGAGGGACTAAGTAAAAGAAAAATAAGAAATGGATTGTTACGATGACAACAGCAGGGAGAGTTTAAAATGGCTCCGTTGTCGAGTTTGTAGTGAAGATCAAGTAGTGGTAACGGAAATCAGATAAAAGAAAGATTGGAATTGGAGGTGGTGGCATGAAAGTGTTGAATAAGATACAGAAGAGACAGAAGTGGAATTGGAGATATGAATAGAAAGATGCCAAAAGTAGCAAGAGCGCGCATCTAAAATACGATCAAAAATCTCAGTCGAAAGAGAAATAAGAAATGAAGTTGTTAAAAGCGAGCTATCCCATTTCAATTTTTTTAAACTTAAACCATGCATAATCTATCACGAATTACTATAGTGAAGTAAAGGGTTACGAGGTGAATTTCGTGTTTTGTTATTTTTGTCAGAACTTACTGACCATTCAACAAGATAATATTAAAATTAGAGTTAGACGTATTAAATACAGAGTTCATCTTATAAGCAACATGTATAATTTTGAAAATAATTCTGTTTCTTTTTAATCCCTAGGGAGTTAAAGGTGTTTTAACTCCATGGGGCATTTAACTATAGGTATTATCTATATGAAAACTTACCGACTTCTTGTATGCGACTGGACTGCTCTTTAAAGAGCTTCTCTACGTAAACGTGAAACTTTAACTATGTAATATTTAACTGTTCCCTACGACTCAAGGCATGGGAGAAGCCGAGAGACGCGAATGGAAGCGACGGGACAAAACGAAGCAGAAATGACTGGGAGATAGAAGTGGAGATGGAAACGAAGACGAAGAAACTTTCGAAGATATTTTTAAACTTAAAAACAATATATCACAAAAGTATCACGAATAACGATTGCGAAGTAAGAGAGGTGAATTTCGTGTTTTGTTATTTTTACAACTTTTTACCCAACGTTCATCAAGGTAATATTAAAATTAGAGTTAGGCATACGAAATACACAGTTCATCTTATAGAGAACACGCTGTTTAATTTTGACATTTCTTTTCAATCCCCAGGGAGTTAAAGGTATCTTCACTCCGTTCTGTGTTAAAGTATAAATATTACCTATATGGAATCTTACTAACTTCTTTTTATTCGACTACTCTTTAAAAAGTCCCTCTACGAAGACTTAAGACGTAAATTTAACTTTTACCTACGACTGAAGTTTTGGGAGAGGCCGAGACACGCGAGCGGAAGCGAAGAGACAAAACGAAGCAGAGTTGGCGCGGGAAGCAGAAGCAGAGATGAAAATGAAGACTGACAAGAGGCGAAGTGGAGGCAGCAGCGAAGAATCATTCATACGCGCCAAGGCCCTTGCCACGCTCCCATACGCCGCTCGCATAAACACGCTTAAAGGAAAACGCTCCGCCTGCATCCCATCCAACGCAGCGAACGAGCCAAGTAACTGGAGGAGATTCACATTAAATACAGGCTCTGTATTACTTCAAGAAACATGTTACGTCGCTGAATACATACGTGCTGCGTGCTTCCAGCAGATGTGTTTAGTATTTCAAAACAACATTATACATTACGAAATGAAATACTGTTATGATACATACTCCACTAGAGTTGTATAATGTTATGTACTAATTGCGTCGTCATTTTAAGTTAATTGATTGATCATACCAATCTATGAAGTGTAATAGTAAAGGCGTAAAATAGCAGTTAGCATTCCAACATGACGTGCAAACACTGCAGTAAATCACAATTAAATGAATTCTAAACTAACACTGTTAATGGCTGTAAGTTGAAATTTTTGGGCTCTTCACGATTTAGAGGGAAGAAGAACGAAAATGGTCCATTCTCTGTTTTTTATAAACGCCGTACAAAATTAGTGTCCGGCTACTTCGTCCTCATCTGTTTGCGTTTTCCTTCAAAATTTGAATTTGTATTCCTTTCAGTCATAGCATTAACTTTACCTTTGTTGCAAATAAAAATTGTGCTCTTCTACGTCTAAAAGGCATTTCTCAAGTTTTCTTGTTTGTTTTTTTTTTACTTTTTTCCTACTTAAAAATTGTAGTGAGGTACCTAACATTACTAGTAAGCAAAAAGGCGTTAACATAGAAATAGTCAAAAATCATAAAATAACTAAGGCGCATCTAATGACTTATAAAGATGAACGTACACTAAAATCCTCCTAGCTCCTGTTCTAGTTCTCTGACATAGGCCTTTTAGCGTAGAAGGATAATATCCTACTTTCGCAGATGTATTCCTTACTAAGCCATGTTATGTGCTATAATAATACTATTAAATTAAACTCCGGTACAAAACGAACATTCGAGGAGAGTGTGAGAAAGGAAGTATTAGAGAATTACAAAATGGCTAAACTGTGCTTTAGCTGCACACTTACCATGTAATAAAAAATAGAATAATTCTCTTTCACTTCTATGTAACTTTGCATAAGTAATTGACACTCAGTTTAATATTCGGCCGATTTATAAATAAAATTTCTCCTATTATAAATAAACTCTCCTCTTGGGAAGTTTCTAATGCAAAACAGTTTAGGGCATAAATATTCAAAGAAACGTGGATGCAGATTACTTGCATGTGCCATTCTGGAGATCGCAGTTAACGAATGGTTGTGAAGGCGTTTAAATATCCCGGAGTGCTTATTTTGTCGTCTTCGTAGAAATACATAATGAAACACCGGTTACAGGAAATTTCCTTGTCGCCTCACGAAGCAATCACGGCGCACGTCAGCAGAGACCTCGGAAATTGGACGGTAAAACATTGATGAGTCGAGTTCCCCACATTCCATCTATACAAGAATTGTATGTCATTTTAAAGCGTTAAAGTCGCTGAGGAGATCATCTACTCCTATTATTTCCAGTCAATTAAAATTATCTTCCGAGCGGGTATATAAAAAACTTTCAATACACCACGGCATTTAGCCCGGAAAATGTGACTCCAAAAATCATAGCCTACTGTTTGTTTACAAAGCAATTGGGGAAGTTTTACGTATCTCCCGCTTTCTTCTTTGTCTATCATCTGATGGTGTCAAAGGAATGATTTGGGAAGAAAGTGTCCTATTATGTACGTTTATTCCTTTTTATGTGTAGGAAGTTCCATGTCGGAATATGAAACGAAAAGGATATAGTTCTCATTTTGTATAATTTTCTCAAAATCTGGTCAGGTTTATGTACACCATTCAAGTGTTGTTGTTGTTGGTTTTTTTTGTTAGAATGAAATTACTACTCATGTAAAAGATCTTCATTCAAAAATAGTGAATTAATTATTTGTTTGATCAAACTTTGTCTGATTCACGTCTACACCAATTCTTGAACAATATTATAAATTAAAGAAACAATGATAAATATGGGGTACGTTGTGCTTTCCTTGACACAATTACATTTGAAAACATTCACACCTTTCGTGATATTGCGATCGTCGACCTTTTGGTTCCGTGCGGAGTGGTTGCCAACTTAGCCGTCAACTGCGTGACAAGAAGGTGGGCAACACTGTCAATGGCCATTTCTCAGGCTCGAAGTTGACGTCACACCAGGAAGTTACAACAAAAAGATAACGGTTTTAATACCACATCCAACCACATATTATTTATCATTTTACCTAGAAAGGTGTGCGAAAATCATTAATTATTTATTGCAGAAACATTGTATTGTTTCCAACGCAACTTTCCAGCAACTTTCATTCATATTAAATCCTTAACCACATCCCAAACCGCCTCAACGAGTAAATTCCCTTCTACGAACTCTCGTAGAGGGAAGTCACTGATGGCGGCGGTTCATCGAGCAATTGAAGCAACAGCCCCTCGCGTGCGCTTCCGCTCTTCGCCGAAAGACAGCGCACTCATCGCTAGACGGCGCGGCGTCTTCTGAAGCGGCTCATTCGCATGCGCGCGGCGCGCTGCGCGGCTCGGCTGTCCTCCGCCGCTCCTTGGCGCGTTATGAGCCGCGGCGAGTGACATCTTCCTCACCCGCAGTGGTCGCGTCCGGAGGATGTGGTCGAGTGGTCTCTGAGTGGACGCCCCCGACCACTCACTCCGGACGTTGCTCTTCACCGGAGGGATATTTCGCGTGGGGGGCTTCCGGGAGGACGTGGTAGCACGTGCGTCGCGTCATTACTGTAAGGAAGTGGAAATACCAACTGCTTAATTGCTTTTCTTTATTTGAGAATAAATTGGAATTATTCGCCTCGTGGTAGCTCTTCGTCAGCGTGCTCGCTTTCCAGGACGCAGCCCCGGGTTCGATTCCCTGACGAGGCAAGATTATAGTGTGCGTTTTTTCCTTGCAATGTCCCAGTATATGTTGCTGTGTGACGATGAGAAAATTCACTTCTCAGGTTGAGAAGACCGGAAAACGGCGTGGGATGCCTTCGTGCTAACCACACGAACCCTCTTAACCCACAGCCGCGAGGCAGGGACGTCACCGGTAGGCCTAAGCGTAGATAGGCCGTTCACGGGATGCTGCGCCAAGTACATACATACAATTGGAATCATTACAATCCCAACCGGTCACAACGAAGCCACATAAAATATTATATTCTGATTCCTGTAGAAGCGCATTTTGGGGTCCTTTAGAATGGACGGAACGAATTGAAGATCTTGGGGTTGTAACAAGACCAGCCACGCCAGCATCAATGTGTTCTGAGATTCGTAAATGATGATATATCTATTTTGGTCACTATTTTAGCTCATAATGTTTCTACTACAAGTTATTTAATACACAGCCAAGTGTAAATGATGAAATGATCAACGACAATCGAGCAATGATGGACATGGAAGCCGGCGGAAGGGAGCATTCTGAAAAAAATCTGCTGCCAAATCGTTTTGTGTTCCATACATTCTACATTAATACACCGAGAATTGAACAATCGCGAAGAAAGGTGAGCAACATCACCCGTACTAACAATATTTTTAATATGTACAGCTTATTTACTCTCAGTGTGTCCTCTTGCGACGGCACTACAGTCCAATTCCGGCCTTACCTTGACACCCGGTCCTCTCAGAAGAGCCGAAGTTGAAAGGTCATTGCGATGGATGGAGTCATCATGTACGGAGATGGAAGATCATCTGACCGTCTGCTCGCAGATTGAGTGAGACAGCCGGATGACGATGATCCACAGTCCCTTTTTAAAGTTTTCCCGACAACCCCCAACAATTAACCGGAGGAAACGACTAAAATCAGTGTCTGCATATAGTAAATACTTATCTTTATTTTTCTTACTCTCCTCTCTGATTTTGACTCTATGCACCATTAAGTGAATTTAGTATAATAAATAGAAAGTTAAATTCACAATTTATCCAATGAGTGTGATACAAACCTTGTTCTAAAACCGTCCGGAAGTACACATCACCTGCACAAACATTTCGGTGTTGTGTGGCGGCGGTGGTGTAGTGGTTAGCGTAACGGACTGCTATACCAAAGTTCGCGGATTCAAACCCGATCGAAACGAAAGAGTGAAAAAATCCTTTGTACGCCTTCCTTCGGAGGGAAGTAAATCCGGCTGTCCCATGTTAATAGATTTACTTGCATGTAAAAGATCCTCAAGCCTAAATGACGTCTCTGAGCAAAATTCAAATCGCCTGTTTCGTCGCTTCAGTAATACCTTCTTTCCGCTAGTTGGTGAAAGGACTGTAGCAAAATTTGCGTGGTCAGACGGAAGAGCAGGCCTCATGGCCTGAGTCTCGCCACGTAAAATAAGGCCTCAATTCAATCCCATGTTCCCCGAATCCCTAAATAGCACGCCGGTATTTCGTATGAGTGGCTCGTATCGCGTGTGTCCACGCGCTGTGCTCGGATCTGCTCTCCGGGCGTTACATGAGCGAAGAGACGCGCCACGAGAAGTATCCGCTCGTAAACGCCCACGGGCATGTCGCCTACTGCCGCCCACTGTCCCCCGTTCAGCGCCCTCTGCCCACCGACCACGTGCCTCGCGCCGCAGGCCGGTCTGGACTAGGGCGACATGCGCGTCACAGCAAAATAGTTTCCTTCATATTGACGCTCCGGTGGGCGGGTCCCATCATTTCCCGCCAGCAGGCGCGTGCGGCATTCCGTCCCGCATTTATCATCTTCGAATTTCTAGTTATTACTTTTGTTAGGAAATGTGAAGGAAATATTCTTAATGTTTTTATATATTTCATAACTAAATACCAAACGAAATAACCATATTAATAAGAGTCTGATCCATAACTCGCTCCCTCCGTGTGTTGGCATGCGTTACATGTCGGGGAATGAATTCGGTGTAAACGTGCCTTCTAACGTTTCTTCGGAAACAACGCATTTAAATTTGAATTAGTACTTAGTACTGCAAAATTTCTGTCATCAAGCTCAGTAACAAAACTGCAGTAATAATTCTTTTTGATAAAATACGCAAATATTATCCTACATGACAAGGCGCGTTCGGTACGGAGTGCCGTAACCGTTGCAGAGTACGGATTACTATTGAATAACGGTTGATCGGCAGTGTCTAAAATCATGATTTAAGTGTCATCAGGTTGAAAATATAATCAACGGAGAATAACTATAAGCTCAATGGTGCGCCACCAATTATTTACACGAAATCCATAAAAATGTAAGTATGCCGCACTGAGTGCCGCTACGTGCCCCGCCGGAGGGTTGAGTGCTCGAAATTGGTTGTTACCGTAGGTCTCGGCAAAAAAAATCAATCGAGGCCGTGAATTGATTGATTGATTATTGATTCCGGGCGCGTCAACCCCCATGGTGAATAGTCGCCTAAGTATAGTGCATGTTTTGCCTCAGGAGGTTGTGGTGATCTTCCCTGGCTGGATGGTGAAATCCAGCGCCGACCTACATGTCCGCTTGCGGGATTTCCCAACCAGCAGGGCACCGCCCAGCCGAGACAAGGTCGGAGCTCTTGATTGGTCTCCTGACATGTGTGGTAGTGTAGTGCGTGTAAATCTAAGTGCGTCTAAGTAAGGATAAGGAAGGGGAAGGAAAGATCGCGCGCGAGGTTCGTGGCCTATTAGTTAAGGTACTTCTCCGGCATTCGCCTAGTGTTTATCGTAGAAATTAAGGAAAACTACCTATCAGAGCAGTCGGCCACTAGAATGCTCCTCCAAATTCAGCAGTCGGCTGAATTCGATCTAGCTATCTACCTATTTTGGAAAATGCTACCACCGTGGGGACCCCAGCGCTAGGACCTCTCGTCTGGAGGCACTGAATGGCATCAGTTGAAGCCTTTACCCACCTAATCCGGTTCGAGACCGTGAAAAATTCCCATCTTGCTCACGAAATATGAACATTTTTTCTACAACTGTTTAAAAACTATAATATTTAAAAATGTCTGTAATTTTATTTTAGAATAATTATTTGCTTTCTTGGGGAATAGCAGTATTATAGGACCGTGGATAGGAAGCGTTCTTAATCGATAGTCTGTTTACGTCATGTTTCCGCGCGTGAAGAACTTTTTTACTTGCGGTAACAAGACAGTTGTCCTGACAACTGTTTATACGGTCGTAAAAATATTTACGAGATAAATATTGTAAGGCATTGTATTACAAGGATACTTACCACACGAGGGCGTTAGGTGGAGTTTTGTATCCAATCGAGTACTGTAATAAGCAGATACGATAAGAATACTTTGAAAAATTCGAAAGAAAATACAGTTTGAAAAATTCCAATTAAATACAGTTTTTGATCAAATGTGCCTATTCCTTCCACGGAAGAAGATATACTAATGTTGATTGTAGTTCTTTTGATTCAGTTTTGTAGTTGATTCTTAGGATCCCAGGTCTCTGATGCAGTCAAGTTGATTTCATAAACCTACCGAACAACTGTGCATACAGGTTGCCTAACATTTAAGGAAAAACATAACACGAGTAACTCCGTAATATGAAATTTCGTATATGTATGAAATACGTTACATGTTCATTGGCAAAAATGATCACTTTCAAGCCCTTACATTCTCTACAATTTTGTAACATTATTCTGAGACACCTGTGTAGAGGATGACGAGTAGAAAAAGTGACGAGTTGCGCGCGGGAGGAAAAGCGACTATGCGTGCGTTGGGGCTCTGCTCAGACGGTGCCCGCGCGCGCATCTGCACCCGCTGCACTTCCGCGTCGCGTCCGCGGAGCTGCGCACGCGCAGTAAGGACAACGGCCGCAATTGCTGCACTGTCATGGGTTAACCGGTTCTCCTAAAAGAAGAACACGAGGTCGAAAAACATCAGTACGAACTAAATTAATTTAAATCTGTCAATCCTACAAGCCATATTGTGGAGCGGATGTGAAACAGGGATATTATTAAGATAGTACCGAAATAGTTTTGAATGCTGATATAGAGCAAATAAATGATGCGGTTAAGTTTGTAAAAATATATTTCAGGCAAGTTTTCAACATGCCCAATATCACGGCTTTGCATTCATTTCCACTTCTTTCTCAAGGACACACATGACATCTTTTTTGGTATTACTTTCGATTTTCTGATATGTGAAAGCTGCCCCCAATAACGTGTGGGATTGACAGACGACACTTGTTAGGCAATTCTGTTTTACTTTTTTCTTAAATTTGGGGACAAATCGACTACAAAAATGTCTGCTTTCATGTTTCTTACATTCTATTTAGGATTGATGTTTTTTGCGCTCCTATACCTCACATTTCATTGCATTCCTGAAAAATATAAGTGTCGACGATTCTTGCGTTTTGTGCCGGAGTAGATACAGTTGGTAACAGTCATCTTTCTACAGCCAATAATTTGCTCGGAAATAATTAATTTTAAGTAGAAAATTGATACTAATGAAAAATGTATATACGATAATTGAATAATTCCAGTCAAATAAAATGTAACTTTGTTGGTCCCGTGGCCGAGATCCTAAAGCAGTAGTGCCGCAGTGATCTTGGACCGTGGAGTCGCGGGTTCGAGTCCCGCCTCGGGCATGGTTGTGTGTGTTCGTCCTTTCACCCCCATCATCATCATCATCATCATATCGTTTCATCCTCATACAATAACGTTACATCCGATAATGGTCGCTAATGACCTAGTAGTTGATGCGACCTTAAATAACAAAAAAATGTAACTTTGTACACCTCGACGAAATGGCCTTGAATTTGAAATTCACCAGCACATTTAGTTACTCGGGAACTAGCCGCTAGGAAGATTCCCGAGCAACTAAATGTGGTGAATTTCAAATTCAAGGCCATGTCGTCTAGGTGTACAAAGTTACACTTTATTTAATTGGAATTATTCAATTATCTTGTAAGATGTTTTTCATTAGTATCAATTTTCCACTTAAAATTAATGTTTTTCGAGAAAATTATGGATTGTACAAACAATACTGTTACCAACTGAATGTATGAGTTAGTCTCCATCATCGAATCCACATTTAATCTTTTGCTACGAAACTTAATTATCTCCAGACTCCCATTACTTGATTTGATGTCATGATGCAAAATATAATTGGCATATCATGTATATACTATGTTATAGTAATGTTATTTATCTATTATTACTAGCTACAAAATATACTATACTAACATTTCGAGAAAACCCAAAAATTGACGTAGACCTTAACTTCAGGGTGATAATAATTAGTGAGAAATCGTTAGGCTAAGAAGTCTTATTCTTACGTACTCTGGCCTATAGATAAGCCAAAATCGAGGGGATAGCGCGAAAGTACAGAAATCTAATTTGCTTTTCGGAAGCAACGTATGGTTCCGTGGTAAATGCTATATTCGTGAGAATGTATTGCATATGGAGTCGGTCTATATAGTATTATTTTTCCCTAATAACTAAAAATAAAATACTGATTCGCAAATGTCATAAATTGTCATTGCCTTTTCCTAATAATGCTACAGGGCCGACACAGCCCAGAGACGTATGAACAGTACAGAATCGCGGGTTTCAAGGGCGTGGGTGGGATGACCTGACAAGGTTCCGCGCACTTGAGGACGCGAGTGTCTCGAGGCAGTGTTCCCGGTGACGCCACTGCACAGGAAGCGCTGGAAACAGCTGAACCGCATCCGGAAGACGTGCGACACGGGAGTGGCGCGAGCGGAAGTGCAGTCTTCCAGTCTTCTCGCACAGCAACCGGAAAGTACGCGTTCCTCGCAACGATCCCATGCGCTTCGAGGTTCCATGATCGACGAAATTATGTAGTATTTCCGGAGGTATTAGAGTAATGGGAGAACTCTTCCAAGGTACTGAAACATTACAGTCGAGAATTCGTTCTTTAGTATTGATTTTGCACATACTTACATTTCACGCAAAATTTATGAAACTTTGGAAAGTCACGCTCACGAATAAGTTGAATCGAATTCTGGGTGAGAGAGAGCAGTTTTCTTTGAAACTATTTCACATTGTATCTAAGAATTACGATTTAGTCAAACGATTGTGAATGTTACACATCTCACACCAAAACGTTCAATATGGCGAATCTACGTAGGAAAAAGGGTTTCTATCGGGATTCAGAAAGACAAATAAGGTGAAAATTGTTTGGAGAAGAATGGAAATTTTCAGTGCAGCGAAAATCGCATGAATTTAAAATTGTTTTTTTGCATCTTTTGATAGTAATTCGTATCACTATTTACACACTAACGAATACGAATAATAGGTAAACAACAAAATTTAATTGAAAATGAATGATTATTCGTATTTTTATTTAAATTTTATAGGTAAGTAAATCTGTATTCTTTTATCAAATAAACTATGTAAAATTACACATGAGAATTCGTTAATCTAACAACTAAGCCACCATTTACGACAATAACGCATGCATTTGATAACAGGTCGTCGGGAATTGGCTAATTGGTTTTGATGCGGTGGGGCATGACAACTTAAGCCATTTAATGGAGAGTCCAGTAACTCTGATAGACCGTAGTTGTGAAGACGCGACACGTGCGCTGGTGTAAAATTGGACGCACGAGCTCCTCCATGCGGCGGGCGCCGACATTGACCCCGCGACTGCAATGTGCTCGCCGCCCTCTACGACTCCTCAGTCTCTCCCGCCGTTGTTGTCGGCTGCACCGCCTCCTCTCCACCAGTTTGCATCTTCTGCCATAGCACACATTGCCACCGCTATGACCACCGCCACCGCATCCGCCGCCACTTTCGCACACGTCTCCTTCTTCACCTTTGCAGCCTTTGCCTCCGCAGCCTCTACCTTCTCTGCTGCCTCATCCGTCTCCACTTCCGCCACCCCCACCGCCACATTAGACATTTCTTTTTCATCCGTCACTGCCTCCGAGTATTCCTCCTTCCCCGCCTCTGCCTTCGCAGCTTCTGCCTCCTCATTCCTACCTTGTTTGCTACCAGCTCTACCCGCTTCACGTTTGCCTCCTCTGCCTCCACCGCCTGATCCTCTGCATCTTTTGCCTCCGCTGATTCCTGCTCTTCCTTGGCCTCCCCAGCCTCCACCTTCATGTCCACCTCTAACACCTCCACTTCCACCGCCTCCACCTTCACCGTCTCCCAGTCTCCAACGCCACCACCACCAACCCCATCACCTCCAACGCCTCGGTTTCCACCGTCTCCTCAGCCTACACAGCCTCCATCGCCTCCACCACCTCGACAACCTCCACAGCTTCCACAACCTCCACCATCTCCACAGCCTTTATCCCCTCTACCTCCATCGCCTCCGCAGCCTCCACCACCTCTGCCGCCTTCACGTCCTCCACCACCTTCACCTCCTTCACCATCTCCACCATCCCCACCACCTTTACTGCCTTCACATTCTTAACGACCACCACCACCACAGCCTGTATCTCCACAGCCTTCACCTCCGTCGCCTCTCCGGCCCCGCCTCTGACCCCTCAGGCGCCACCGCCGTCACCGTCTCCACTCCCCGCGTTTCGCGATGCGCCCCATCGCCGTTACGCGACCGCTGCTCATCAATATTTATTGACCGCGTTGACCCTTTGCGATGGGAGCGACGTTCATCACGGGTGATACACGGCGCGGGGGCAGCCCTGAGAGCGGCGCGCCGCCGGAATCCGATTCGCATCGGCGCCTGTTGGCGGTGCGGGACGCGCATGCGGGAGAAGGTAGGAATGTAACCTGATGAGATGACATTTTGACAAAAGGGTATTTCTTGGCACTGGATAGAAATTGCAGTCGGAGGCTTTCTCAGCCAGCGTCGTTTGCTGTGAGGGAGTTGCCGCGTCCTAGGCTGATAGCCCATATTGCAAACTTCAATTTTGATTCATAAAATCTGGGTTGCTTTTCAAGTATTAGTTCCGAGAACGGTAATAATTTATTATTAAGAAGCTTCTGTTGATTCATTTATAAATTAGGAAGGAAACTTAAATTTGATTAATTAAAAAGTGAATTAAAACAAGACTGCTTAACTCTTTCTGCTTTCAACAAGAGCTCCTAGATTCGGTGGTATATTTTTCTGCCTTTCTCAAACGGGGTTTCCATAGCAATCAAGGTGACCTGGCCCAATTTTGTGACTGTATTGCCGACACGTTTAATACAAAAATATTTACATATTGTTACTATCAACTGTCGTATATTCATACATGTTATTTAGTATTAATCATTACATCTTCATACGTGTTATTTATTATTAATCATTACATCTTCATATATGTTATTTAGTATTAATCATTACATCCTCATATATTACGTCAATCTCCTGAAAAAAGCACCGAGGAACCTCGGGCATTCAATTGGAATTTAATTGGTAATAATCAAAGACCTCACCTCACGTCGATGATTAATATTTAGTTCCGAATATGATGTACATGTGTGGATTATCTAAAATAGTTACAATTCTCAACGAGATATGCATTAATCACTGCCGCTAAATTATTTTATTACGTTAAAAAATTACTCGAGTCAAGAAAAGCAATACTGCTCCTGTTAGCCCATCTAGATAGCAAGTAATGAAGATTTGCTTTCATTACTTGCTACTCAGAAGCAAAATAGCATGTGATTCTTCATAGTCTCGTGGATAATGACACTGATGCAGACTGTATGCATGCAGCTCATTTCGTGCTGCGTAAAACCAGTATGCTCAGACACTATGTCATCGTGAACGTAATGAAATCTTTGGTGGTAATAACTTTCAATGACTAGCGCTTGTCAACCAGTATTCATTAGATAAAACTTGTATCTTTAAAACATTATTTTGAAGAACGACTTCTGATTTTTGCAAACAATAATTAAGGTGCTAAATATGGCAAGGATGACAGCTGGAGACACTTCCCTGGCAGTACGTGAACAAGGCGTTCATTCTTCTCAAGATGATACTAAGTTCGTTCATACTAAAACTTGTGTTTATCTACCATATGCAGTATTACTATGACCATAAATAAATAGGATTACCTAGCTACATATTTTCCAAGAGTCATAAAAGACTTACATCTTTCTTTTAAACATTCTTTACATCCCTTTTCTTTTTTCTGAAGTACCAAATCTGTTCAAAACCACATCTGTTCGTAACTTTCTGCGAAATAAGGCAAGTTTACAAAGAAGGACTGACCTATCAGGTTTTACAATCTGAATAAGAAAAGTCACCATACTCATTCTGTTCGTTGTGGAGGATTTTTTTTCCGGTATCCTGAAGATATTGCCTTATCGCCTCGTTCTAAAAATCAGTTTCCTCCCGGAGACTCAAAATCCTGAGAATGTACTACAGGTTAACCAACTCCCCGTTATAAGGAATATGGGGGAGGCAGGATGGGGAAGGAAGAGCAGAGCGCGGTCAGTGGCTATTTAATGTGCTTCCCTACGATGTGCTACCTACGATCTGACTGAAGGAAACTTCGGACTGATATTCAGAATTTTTAAGTCTCATTCTCGCAGAGACTTCGCCTGGCACTCCAGCTTATTGACTGAATTAAATTACTTCTCACAGGTCGAAGACCAGTATGTTACATTGGTATAACCATTCTCTTCTGCAGAGGCGCCACTTATAATATAGAAACAAATGAATACTGACTGCCGAACTGGTGTGACTGAACACGTGCGACCATTAGACATCGAGTTAGTATTTTAAGCGAGATGATCTGCTCCGAATATGTTAGTAAGTAATGTTAATATGGAATATATAAAGTAGTGTTAATATGGAATATTTGAGTAAGTAGTGTTAATGTGTTGTTAAGGCTTGTTCTACTGTTACGTGGATTTATTTATTTCGAAATATAGTTGCAAGTATGATTCCAATTCTAATTCACAAACATAATCAAAAACTGAGGTGTAATGGAAGACGAATTCTATAACAAAGCTATCAAACGGGTCCTGTAAGCTGTAGTACATTAACATGTTTATTTCTATCACTGGTTGATCTCGTATTGAGATCATGATGTTCCTAACATTTGACATTGCAGCACCCCTACCATACTCAGCTGTCAGACACAAAGTAATTTTATTCATGAGCGTTGCCTCTCTGGCGTCGCGATGGTCGTGTCGTGATCGGAATCTCTAGGATTCGAGTCCCGACGGTGCGAGGGCGGGTTTTCTACACAAACCACATAAATAAGTAGAATTCAACCACTGCCAAGAGAGGAATTCCAGGAGCCAGGTGCTCTGATCGAAAGATTTCCACGTTTTGTCTGATGAATACCAGTACCTTCGTCCCCCTCGCCTTCTCCTCTCCCTTACACCTACATACACACCTTACATTTATACGCACTACACTATCACACATGTTCGGAGACGTACGGAGGCGAGTTGGATGCTTAGATCTTGTCATGGCTGGGACGGTGCCTCGCTGGGAGAGATACTTAAAGATGGAACATAACAAGTATGACACTTTCACGGATAATGAATGTCATAGTTGACAAGCCCGTATTCACTACAAATTCATTCATTATTTAGCTAGTATAAAAAACTGTATTGTCAAGATTTGAATCCACTTCATTCCGGTGCAAAAAGCTTCGGATCCGTTCACATACACGCACTTACGCACCGACAACTTGGTAATTTGTTTGCCTGAGAAATACTGTAGTTAGCGTTTTGCAACTTCGTTAAAATGTAATCGCAAAACGTGCATTTCCGCAGCTTTGCTTTAGTCACGAAATAACTTAACCAACGAAAGACTACAAGTGGCTATTTAATCGTGGGATGAAGGCACTTCCCCGAACGAGCGCAGTCCTTCCGCGTATGCCGCTTCCTTCAAGTAGATAAACTGGTCGTCGCTAGGGAGGCACATGATTCACGGCCTCACCGCCGCCGCCCCCCCGTCGTGGCCAGCCGCGAAAATTGCGCGTAATGGCCGCAACGAGCGCGGGGGTCGCTGGCCTCCGCCCACGCGCGCGCGCACGCAGAGGCAAGCACACTCACGCGCACGCGTGCATACGCACACGCGTGCTGCACGCGGTGACCGCTTTCTCCGGCGGCAGCTGTGGGCGAATGGAATTATTTTGCTTGTATCTGGGACGCCTCTTCTTTAAAGCAGAACGGCCTTTCGGCATTGTACAAGTATGTGGTTTCAGTAAACGGATGGTGACAGATTTCAGGGCCTATGAAGAGAGCATTACTCGTGCACTTGTTCTGAAATACCGAAAATTTTTATATTTTTGTCAATGAGATACATCGAAACGTGCATGAAATGGGAGTGATACGTGGATTCGTGTCAAAATATACATAGGCGATTATTATGTTACTACCTGTGTACTTATACTAATGTTGTAAGGTGCAGTAGGTAGAGTTGCGTGAAATCAAGTGCGCCGTTTTAGTAATTTATTGAACACTTGGTTCCGTAGAATCTGTCTTCGAGTATAAAAATTGCGGCTGTATGAACTATCAAAGCTAAAGAATGCTGGAAAAGGGCAGAATCCTTTGCTAAATCTATCATTCTTGTGTTTTCTCCTAAAATTAAGGAAATCTTTTTCCATAAAATACTATACTACAACGAAACAGTACAAATAATCTAATCCAAATCATGCACATTGAATACTTAGAGTTGAGTTTTAGAATCTGTATTAAAGCCTCACGTTATGCTTTGGTTTTAGTTATCCAATAATAATAATATGATCTAATTTGGAAATTGCTTAGAATGAATCCTCCTCTAAGATATGTATTTTTCATATTTTTGTTAGTATAACTACTAAAATAACTTACTAATGGCATTAGTCATTTTGTTCACTAAACCATACAATTAACTTTTAACCAACGCCTATTCCTCTCTAGGTTGCCTCTGTATATTCCAAAGATGAAGGTGACTGGTAGGAAACTGATTATACAACTAAGATTGTGAGGCCTTTGCAGAGTAGTTAAGCCTTGAAAATATTTATGTTCACTCTCCACTTCTAGCGCTCGTAACAGCCAGAGGCGTCAACGTACAAAGTACAATGCGAAACTACGAGTATTATGAAAGTAGAATTGGCTGTAAAGCCGACAGTTGAGATCCACGCTACAATAAACGCAATACGAACACTTGAGTACTAAAGCAGTTAATTTACTAGTTAATATTGTAAATGACGCATGAGGTGACGGCATGATCACCAACCAACCATAACCTCGTCGTTTTAATTCTCTAGGCCACCTCGGCTTTAAAGCCGCAATCAGGGAGTAATGGTGTAGAGAGTGAGTCGTGTGAGTTGAAAGGGTAATTCAAAAATTGCATTCACAAAATACAGCCTTTTTAAACTCCTCCCTCCTTTTTTTAATAACTTACATCTTTGAGAAGTAAGTTCCATTTGGAAATACTCTCTATTCTGAGAAATATTGAAAAGATATATTTTTTACTTTTTTAAATTAATTTGCAGTTTATTATTAATAATATAAGTAACTATATAACATTCATGTGATAAAACATTCACTTTTTGTCAACGCCCACCCTCCTCGCTCATCTGCTTCAAATTTATTTATCCCCTTCCCTAAGAGAAAATGTAATTTTTAATACCTGTACGTGAAAATAAAGTAAAATGTGAAGTACGATACACTTTCTCCCTTCCTATATCCGCTAGAGCAGGGGTCCTCAAACTACGGCCCGCGGGCCACATGCGGCCCGGCGAGGACATTTATACGGCCCGCCGGGTTTTTATGGTTTAAAGAATTTTTTTTCTTAAAATCCGCACATTTTTTTAATTATGTGTTAAGGTGTCTAGGGATGGCAAAAAATAGATGGTTTTAAAACAACGATGTTTTCCACCAGAAACATTGGTGTTTTTTATTAATTATTTTTTAAATATTGTATTTTTTCCCGTTTTGATTCTTCACTTCAAAATAAGATATATGCAGTGTGTATAAGAATTTGTTGATAGTTTTTGTTTTACTATAGTGCGATTTTTCTAAGTCTGCCTATCAAGGTCTGTCTTCACGATGTAATATGTCACGGTACCTCGAGTCTTTCTCAGTCATGCCGCTAGATGTCGCATGATCGCGACCGTATCACGCTGTGCTTGCGACCATGCGATATCTAACGGCAGGACCGAGAAAGACGCGAAATGCCGTGTGATCGGCCAAAGGGGCTTGAGAGGCAGAGTTAGAAAAATCGCACTATATAATCCGGCCCTCCGACGGCCTGAGGAACAGTGAACTGGCCCCCCGTTTAAAAAGTTTGAGGACCCCTGCGCTAGAGAGACACCTCCCTAACTGGGGGAAGCCCTAAGCTCCCGACTAGTCTCCCGATTGTGTGGTAGTGTTGAGCATGAACGTTTATGTGTGTGTATGTTTTGTGTGTGAGTAAGGGGGTGAGGATAGGAAAAGGAAGAGGGAAAAAAAAGTCGCACACGGACCGAGACCCGTTTGCCAGGGTTGCATTCACTTATCGCCTTTGCCCGTACACGTTTTCCAGGGTACTTCTGCGGCATTCGCCTCATAATGATCTATCAGAGCAGCAGGCCGCTAGACAGGCCTCCAGAAAGTGGCTGAATGTGGCATAGCTGTACAGCTAATATGGAAACTCCACCACCGTCGGTGCTCGAACTCTAAGACTTCCCGGTGAGAGCAACTGCAAGTAGCAACAGTTGTGGCCCTGAGCCGTGTCAGTCGGTGGCTACAGCGAATGCAAAGTCAACTCGGAGCAGCTGAGGCGCGGGCGAGCGGGAGGTCGTCAGATGTGAGCAGGCGGCGCGGCGCGGCGGCGGCGTCAGCGTTCTGGAAAGCACGCGCGCAACGGCTTGGCGGAGGAGCCTTCGCTGAAAGGACGATGCAGCGCGTACATCCGGCGGCGCCCCGCAGCGCCCACCACAAGCTCAGCCCCGTCCCGCTTCGGTACCACCCGCCTCGCCTCGCCTCGCCCCGCCCCGCCCCGAACCGTTCCGCACCCCCCGTCCCGTTCCGCACCCCCCGCCCCGTCCCGTCCCCTCCCGTTCCACCCCGTCCCCTACCGTTCCGCCCCGTCCCGTCCAGCCCCGCCAGGTCCTGCCCCGCCTCGCCCCGCCCATGCTTTCACGAATCATGTTGCCTTCGCCTCTCTCGCCCCAGTCTCACCTGCCTCGCCCCCTTCTCCAGCCTCACTATCTCGTAACGCTCCACTTCGTACCCCCTGATTCATCCTGCCCTGTTTCATCCCTCCCGACACCATCACACTAACTAATCAGCCGCTGTTTGTAGGCAATTTCTTGCGGCCGGCTGCTCTGATTGGTAGTTTTTCATGGTTTCTCCGATCAATACCACGCGAATGCTTGGGCAGTACCCTCACAAACGGGCCACGCACCGCGCGCGATCTTTCCTTCTTCTTTTCCTATCTTCACTCCTTGCTTACACAAACACTTTAATGCACTACACTACCACCTATGTCGGGAGCCCAGACGGGAGTTTAGCCCTTGTCCTGGCTGGGACGGTGCCTCGCTATAGAGATGTCTGATTGGGGAGAACACAAGAGACGTTTAGGTCAGTGCCGAATCTCGCCATTTAAGTGGAAGATCACCGCCAACTCCGTAAAAATTCATCTACTACACGTATGGAACTATTGGCCTTCGCAGATGACGCGCCTGTAATCACGTAATAATCAATCATCTCTCCCATCTCATCACACACCCCCTGTTCCGTTCCGATTCGTGCCCCTCTGTCTCGTCAACTCCGGGCCGTATCATCTGGTCCCGTCCTACCTCGTCTGGACCCGTTCCATCTCATCTCTGCCTGACAGGATCCTCCCAGTCTCCTCCCGTACCGTTCTAAACTGCCTTCGGCCCGTCTTGTCCTCTCCTGCACCGCACCGCCCAACTTTTGCCTGTCTGCGCACTCCATCTCCTGCTCCCCTCCCCGTCCACCCGCACCGCGTCAGCGCCCTCCGCCTTAGTGCCACGTGAGCATGGCGTGACAGCGGGCCGAGGCGCACGTAGGCAGGCGACGTTCGCCGATTCGTTTCCCAATAGGCTAAATTTAACGCGACTTGTTTAGGGAATACGAGAACCCGTGCTACGTCGGCTATTAAACTGCTCGCTAGAGAATCACACGGACGGACGGACAGGTGACATTCTAAATGTGGCTGGCTTGTGCGAGGAAATATACAGGAACTGGAGTCACAACACGAATGCGTCCGCTGCGACGTCCTTGCTCCTCCGAGCACTACTCTAGAGGCAAGAGCGATGCTGACTCAGAGCCAAGCAAGGTTGTCAGATAAGATTTAGGATGCATTCATATGAAGAAGGAGAATTATGTCTTACATAGCGTAAATCTGCACAATGGATTGGACAAATGAATAGACACTTTGCTTGATGAAGGATGTGTGTCTTAACTCGAGGCACGTAGTGACTACAAGAGGAAAAGGAAATTTAAGTATGAATTATCGCAAATGCGTTTGTGGTCGGAGAAATTTTCCTTGACCTCAGATTTTCAAAATCGTCCAGCCATTTTAGCAAGGTATGTACGTAATTTTCTGCAGGTGATTCCACCATCTGACAGCTGGGAATAAGAAAACAAAAAACTACGGTTCATTACACAGTTTTATTAAATTCCATCATGGGATATTATGGCAAATTCATATTTGATAGTTCATCGTTTTCTTTGGATAATTCTGTGATAATTGGTTGCGAGTCTGCTACGTACTACGTTATTGTGATATTGATCGAGGTGATAAAAAGTTGTACCGTCATGAAAGAGAATATAATTCAATATACTGATTTAATATTACCATAGTTCGTACTACCATAACATTTCCCCAATTACGTCTCTATATTATTCAAAATTAATGATTATAATAACTTATAATCTAAAATAATTAAAAATAATTATCTCTTAATTTCACGACTAAAGATGTTAGGTATCGAGTAAATATAAAATCTGCTCCAGGATTCAACAAGCTTTTGAAAGAACAGATCTAGTGACTGGGTCGCCTTTCACAAAATTTTTCCACTGAACAACAAAAATTTCTTTGCACAAAATATGGACTCTTCACAATGATGCAATATCTGTCGTCTTGAACGACCTTGGAGTATCATCAAATTCTTATATAAATTTTGCGGAACAAATCTCAGATCTCTGATGAATGATGATTATCGGAACAGCCTCTATTTTTACGCCACACATCCAACTGATCTCGATTTCCAAACTCGTATATCTAAGCTGCGTTCCGATAGCATGGCCCAGTAACATTAGTAGACAGAATTTTGTCTCCAAATCTGGGAAAACAATATCCGTTTTTCCTGCTACCATGTGAGTTATGTCAAAACTATGTAGATATATTGCCATATCAAACTAATTGCCCTTGTTTTAAATGTTTCGACCCATCTCCAAATATTGAATGTTAGAATGTTTACCTCTGAACATCGAAACGTAAAACTTACCTTATTAATTTATACTTGCTGAAGTTCCCAGTGTTGCTCGAATACTTGAAAATAATCGATTAGACAGGAAAATAAATTTATTCTATCAATAGTGTAAAATGTAATAATTTCTGCCGTACTTGTAACCCGTTCTACCCCGTTCCAACCTGCTCCTTCCCACCGATCCGCCTCCCTCGCATCCTGCCCCCCCTTCTACACTATTACCCGTCCGTTCTCCCTATTCGTACCCGTCCTGCCCCACTCCATTTTGCTATTTATCGGCAGGCCTCGCCTCGACCGAGCCCCACCCAACCCAATTCTAGCAATCTGTAAGATGAAAATGCACTGCGAACTGCATTTAAACAAATTATATAAAAAACAGAATTTTGTCCTTTGCATTTCCTTTTGATACGATGAAATTTGAAAAAAAAATTAACGATTTCATACAATGTAATACGAACATGTAGACCAAATTTCAGGCTTTAGTCACAAAATTTATCACCTGTCAATTATGTTTGAGCATTGAAAACAAGGACAATTGGCAGTACTTTGTGATACCTATTGTAGATACGGCGACAACTGTTGAAGGTGCAGATCTACGAAAACAGAGGCAAAGAGCTAGTTATTAATGTTCTTATTAGGCAATGAGGTAGTTATTGATATTCTATTACTGTTCTTAGCTGAACTTGGCAAAATCCAGCTAAGTGGCTTCATCTGGTTCACGGGTTAGCACAGAGGGTGGGGCGGCATTGGCGGGCATCGAAATGCGAGGAGTAGGCACCCCGCCTGGCCCGGCACTGGGGCTTGAGGAGGGGGGGAAGGGGCGGATCGGCATTCGCGGCAGCTGCGCGCGATCCACGCGGTCGGTCGTCCTCCCGCGGGGCAGGCGCGAGGTCGCCTATGCACAGCACGCGCAGCCACGAGGAAGGCGCGCCCAAGGAACATGCGTTACTGCTCGGACCACGCTCACTACTTACTCTCTGATTGACAGACTTAGTACTCAAGAAAAATTGTCTTTGTTTCAAAACAGAACATTTACTTTTTTTTTTACGTACATTATCTTCCGCTTTGTTACTCTATAATACACGCAACCGTTGACAAACACTAACAAGCAATAAAAAATAGAAAGTCATAACATGTCAGCATATCATCTCAACATAAAACTCTCCGCCACCACATTCATTCTTTAAAACCTTTTGTGGAAATATTCTCTTGTTTTGTAAAAATCCTTGAATAAATTTATTATACACAGAATATTTCTTAAATTTAAGGTAAGTAAAGGTTTTTTAAAGCAAATTTACCTGAGTTACTTCTAAAGAATATAGTGAAATTTGAGAAGAATAGATGAAATGAAAATAAAAAAACAAAGAATGGTGAAGCTATGTAGGCCAACTCACAAGAATAACTTGCACAGCGTTGCTGAGATTCCAGTGTCGGCGACTTTGAGAAACGTATGTAGTGTGATATGGAACGGGTCACAGCTGGAATGCTTAGAGTCATAGTGAAATGAGGACTATGGGTGAAGAAGTGTTGGGAGGAGGAAGATAAAATAAATGATTGGAGAAGGCGGGCAAAGGCGTTTGTTTCTAAGATTTCTTCAGTAAATGGCGTCAACGGCCTGTAATAACAGAGAAGGAGGCTCACTGAATTACTGCACTTGCTCCTCATTCTGGTGATGAATTCTTTTTACACTGTGAAGTTCATAGCCAGAATAATGTTGAAAACAAACACCGCGGAATGAAGTATACATTTTTACCAATTTTTTCGTAATTTACATTTCTGTATCTGCCATAAAATTATAATTACAACACAATCTGAAAAATATTTAAAATGAGGGTCAGAATAAAATATTTATTTAAATCGAACATTAAAATACAAGAAAGAATTGAAGAAAAGTTCGTTCTTTAGCAGCAATTTCCGTACTCATCTTACGCTGTGTTGTCGGATCTTGTCTACAATGCAAAAGTAATTACACTTACACTATTAACCCTAAGATCTTTGAAATGAAATGTATGGAAAATCTGTCAACATTTATTAATTACCTCCTGGCATTTACTTCACTTTGTTTTTTACAGATTCCTTTCCTAATAGTCTCAAGCTATTAAGTGTAATAATAAATCGACACTATCTTTATTCTCGCCACTTTAGCTCGAGAGCAGAGTATTAAAGGTCCATGAAAACTGCATGAACTTGCTGCACTGTTTCGTATCTCTGAAGATCGTAAAAACGAGCCTTCGCTCAACGAAGCGCGATGCTTTAACGACGCGGGGCGGCAGCGGCTACTGACGCGCTATCTGTTGATCGAAGGGCCCACAGGCGGCTCTCGGGCGCCGAGAGACCCAGCGGCCGGAAGTCCTCAGAGATGTCGGAAAGATTAGAGAAAATAGAACGAGACGCTCCGCGCCAGGCGCGAGAGTTCTTGGGCGTCCGCCCGCGCCACTGGCCTCGCCGAAACAGCCACTTGCATCTCGAAACTGATCGTTTTGTGGCCGTAGTCAACTGGCCATTTAATTTCCTCGTTTCTCCCTACTTGGTACTGTTCTCAATTAAGTCGATAGATCTTAATATAAATCCCTCTCAGTGTCACTTTCAAGACCAACTTACTTGAACAGGATTGAAATGAACGTTACGGCGTGATGGAAGTTCTTTGGTATTTAGGAGTTATATGAGCATATAATAAGATAAAATAATTTTTAAACTACTCAAAATAGTCGTGTTCTGGTCCTGTAGTAATACGTTAGTGTATACGGAGTGCGCTGCCAACTATGGACCGCACTCATAACCTCTAAATGGTTTACGATATTGGAATGCAAATTTTGCTCAATAATTTGGAATCAAGGGGCAAGTAATGTACCGTAGAGTCATTGTTCGTAATATTTTCAATTTCCGAGAAATTGAATATTTGATTTTTAAATAGATTTTACAAAAATTACTTTCAAAAATTGAAAAATTATTTTTCATTGTATTCCATACCTAATGACAAAAATAAATAGTTACATTTAAACATTTTTAAAAATGATTAAACTTCTCGAAGTTCAAAAATTTCACAAACAATAATTCATTACATTTACCATGTTTCCCCATTGTTGAGCGATATCGTGAACCTATTAGAAGTCGCCGCGAACGGTCACCGCGAACGGTCGCCGCGAACGGTCGCCGCGAACGGTCGCCGCGAACGGTCGCCGCGAACGGTCGCCGCGAACGGTCGACGCGAACGGTCGACGCGAACGGTCGACGCGAACGGTCGACGCGAACGGTCGACGCGACCGATCGACCTCCAGCGCAGAAGCAACCGGTCCCTAAACTCCGCGCGCCAGGAAGCCGGTCGGTCGCGAGCGGTTGTTTTTACACAGAACGCAGATCTCTGGCGGGGACAGGGCGAGGCCGTCGAGGGCGCCCGTTGCGAGCGCACGAAGGGGCAATAGAAGCAAAAGGAAAAAAGTTGACATGCGGCTGACCGCAACCGCAGCGTTTAATCCCATGCTCCCGGGCGCCACGCCGCCACAGCTCCTGTCCCCTCTCGGGGCACCGCCCCCTCGCTCGCCTCTGACCGGCGCTGCTTCATTATCCTCTAACCAGAAACTAAAACACGACTGCTTTATATGTCCGTCGAAATCATTGAGCACCGTATAATCCACAGTCTGATTTAAAGTGACGTCTATTATATACTTGTCTCGTTAGACCGCGTCCAATCTAACGACATCTCCCACATAAATGTTGGAAAAACTTACAAAGGTCGCGCCGCAACAGTGTTCTGTTCCCTTGCGGAATCGCCTTGCAGCTCAGCTCAGGCCTCGCGGTTCGACAAGGTTACAGAGTAAAGGAAGACAGGATGTATTAATGCCCGAAACTATATACCTTTACGTTATGAAAATATTGGAGAATGCTATTCCAAGTTGTTTGAGGGCTCTTCAAGCGCGCATTATTGTCGGTCTAACAAATAACAAAAAAGCTAATTGAGGGGGTGCTCGTACTCTTAATAATAACTCTCACTCTTCCACCGCTAGGGTCCGGGTTCGATCTTCATCCAATCCATGCAAAATTTGTGGTAACAAAGCGAGCTATCGACGGATTTTCTCTAAGTTTGTCCTTTTCTCCTGCCCCTCAATTTACCGTTTCTTCGACAATCACCTCATCATCACCATCATTATTATTTGCTGATAAGATGGGCCCTAATGACCTTAGAAATGAATGGCTCTTAAATGACAAACAATCCATCAAAACGAATATAAATACATAAATAATACATGAACGGCTGAAATAACTTTAATTTGCATTTTAAACAGCGGTCAGTATTCAAAAAGACATGTAATATTTGGTATTACTCGTAAGATAACATAAATCCAACAACGTATCACCCATGAAAATATGTAAGACTGGGACGCTGGCTAAAACTATAGAAAAATGAGACCGCACATCTGCCACAGTGTTTTATACTATGACCTCCTATATATGTAGTTATGCTCCAGCAATAAAATGCAAATATAATACCTTTTGAATTATAAAAAATAATTCAGAATTTTTCGAAGATTTTGTCGGTTGACTGCAATGATATTAAATCTTTATTTCTGTATTGCTTATTAATATCCGTTACATTGATTGTTAAGTAATTTTATGCAGCCTATATCACTTCCACTCTCAAATAAGACCGTTTAGTTTTGTGTTCATTAAAGTCTAGAGACTGGATCAAACGTTTGAAAGAAGTAAAATAGACAGTTCAGAGTGAAAAACCTAAATTTGCTGAGCGTAGACAGGCAAAACGAATCTTGTCATGAGGCGGATGCGCGATTTTGTTCACAGGTCGTATTATACATGCAAAAGACGAACAAGCACTATTTACAGTCAACAAGTGTGTAACAACAGCAAATCATGAAAAAGATAGTTATGGCTCATGCATTACCTTCTTAAATTGACAGTTTGCCCAAAACCATGAGTAAGTTAAATATAAATAACATAGTTAAAAGATATGCATTTTCTATAACATTTGTTTTTGTAGTTGACAGCCACAACTGACGTGAAACTTCGCATCGGTCATTTTGTAAGTTGATGTTTTGAATGTTTGCTAGATCAAAAGTATACGCTTTTAGCATGCAGTTACTGCAAACGACATCAGAGTGCCAGCCAGAAGGAACATTTATATTCCTCACTTGCGTTACGAGTCGTCTGTGGGAGAAGCATCGTCTCGCGGAGCCACGAGCAGAGTTCTTTGACAGCGCACAGCAATCCAAAAGACGAAGAAACGTGTGCAGTGAAAAAGTTTCAAGTATTAGCAATAGCGGACTAAAGAGGAGATGCTCATAGCTTTTCAGACCTTCGCTCGCCAGAAGCCAAAAACAGATGTAATTTTCTGTAGTAAAGAATTTAATTTAATAGCACAGATGAATAGGTAATAAATATCTGTTATTCAACAAATAATAATACATTTTAATTTAAGCATAAATTAGAAATTATAAAAAACATTAAGTCATCTGTGTATTACACCAATAATCCCCCTACAGAAAAAATCGTTTCCAACACATGACACCTTTCCGATTTCACGTGTTGTGTTGCCTCTTTTGTTGGTGTCAGTATTGCAAATTCTTTTGAAGAAAATAATAAACGATATTAATCTCGAAATTTCCGCGAATTTTCGGTAGTTCATGGATATACTCGTAGAACATTTTCGGTGCACAAGAAAAGTGAGAAAAGTGCAAAATGCTTTTTTGTTTTTGCGTGAACTGAGGAGATATTTAGAAAATAGTCTATTTTTACTTCAACTAGTAAAAGTTTCATCAAGAGAGTTCACAAGTGAGCCAATTTATACAGAAAAACAGACGACTATGCTCAAATTAAAAAGGTTCTCCTGCAAAATTATATTTTTTCTAGACGAGTCTCCTTTTTTGTGCCCCATCAAGAGTGAGTTTCAGCGAACGCGCGTATGCATAAAGCAACTTCTGCTGCGGTTGAGCGCATTCGTGCGTTAATTAAAGCTCCCGAAATCGCTTGTCAAAGGGAAGCTTACAGTGCGGGTCTAACATTAATTATTTCATGTTTCCGGGCGCGCCGACTATGGACACTTGTCCCGTAAGTGTAGTACTTGCTTTATCACAGGAGGCTGTGATCTTCTCCTACTAGGTGGTGAGATCCATCGCCGAGCTACACGTTGGATTGGGGGGGAGGCAACCAGGTATCTCCCACCAGCGGGACACCCCAGCCGGGGCATGTTTGAAGCTCCCGGGTGGTCTCCAGACACCTGTGATTGTGTAGTGCTTATAAGCGTAAGTGTGTGTAAGTAAGGTATGAGGATAGGACAAGGAAGGGGAAGGAAAGTTTGCGCGCGGTCCGTATCCCATTTGTTTGGATAGTGCTCCAGCGTTCTCCTGGTGTTGATTAGAGAAACCACGGATAACTACCGATAAGAGCAGCCGGCCTCAGGAATTTTCCACGAAACTGCGACTGAATTCGACGTATCTATCTAGATAGTGTCAAATATCTTGACTCCGTCGGGGCTACAACTCTACAACCTCGCGGTTAGAGGCACTGATGTTTGGAGCCAGCGAAGCTGGTACGGTGGGACTACCAAATTTAAAAACTTCATGGATTTATATTTGGTAACAGTCGTGTTTGTACAGTCCATAATTTGGTCGGAAATCGTTAATTTTAAGAGGAAAATTAATACTAATGAAAAATATCATAGAAGATAATTGAATAATTCCTGTTCAATAAAATGTTACTTTGTACACCTAGACGAAACGGCCTTGAATTTTAAGTTCACCAGCGCATTTAGTTTAAGTTCACCAGCGCATTTAGTTGCTTGGAAACCTTTCTAGCGGCTAGTTCCCAAGCGACTAAATGTGCTGGTGGATTTCAGTTTCAAGACCATTTCGTCCAGGCGTACAAAGTAACATTTTATTTAACTAGAATTATTCAATTATCTTGTAATATATTTTTCATTAGTATTAATTTTCCACTTAAAAATAATGTTTTCGAGCAAATTACGGACTGTACAAACAAGACTGTTACCAACTGTATACTACAGAAGATGGGTCTCTACTTGATCCATTGGGGACCACTGTGCGTGGCCCTTCCTTCACGCACGCGCTCCTTCCGCCACGCACCACCACGCTCCGCCGCGGGCGTCTGCGAAGGCGCGGACAAGCGCTTCTGAACGCTCAGCGGCCGACAGCTGTCAGCCAGATAGCGCTGCACCCTCTGTCCTGCGCCACGCAGCTCCGACCACTGCGCTTGCTGCGGTCACTTTCCCGCGCTGCGCTTCGCAACCATTTAAAGTCCGTTTGTAATTTTGCAGTTAAAGGGCTAGGGCAGTGGTGTCAATGTCTTCTACTGGTGGCAATGGCAAGCGTCGTGGCTCCGTAGCATGCCACGAGCTACTCTGCGCAACTAGCGTCGGGAAAAGAAACTATTAGTAACCCCGCCGGTTTACAATAGGGATGGCGTTGTCTCTGGTGGCGGGGTGACGAACTACGTGAAGGGGGATTTCGTCGTGGCACTCGTGCCACGGATTCCCGCTCGTGGCATCGACCTTGACTACACTGGGCTAGGGTCATTAACGAGGTGCAAGTTCTCGCGCTATTCTTAAATGTACCTCCATTTTCGCGGAAGTGTGCCTTGCTGTTACGACCTTAAACCCTTCATAAATATGGACAAGACTTCTGTATTTCCACAATTTCACAAAAATTCAATGAATATCAAAGATAAGCCACACTTCACCAAAATCAAGATAGTATTCTGTACGAGACCTGCTATGGGTGGTGTGTCTTATCTTGTTATTGCCCCAAGCAATGCAAATAAAATTAAAGTAAATCATTTGATGTGCAGATCTAATCATTTCACGATATCATTCCGAGGACACTGCTGTCCTCATCTTCAGGTAGGTCTGCTGTTGTATTTCTAATCACGTAAGTCAAGTGGTGGCCTGAAACACGCTAAACGCCTGGGCAATAAACAGCACTAGCATTATAGTCTGCTCCAAATGATTAACTGTTAAGAGATCAGACTTTCCAATTGCGCATATTATATTACTGGATGACGATGACCTCGAAATTTTGTACGAGATGGGCAACAATGTATGCTGAGATGAATCGGATGGTCAAACATCAATCGAACGACGTTCAGATGGGCTACGTTCTGGTATGAGAATGTCAACCCCGCCACAACCACACGGCCGGTAACATCACATGGACAGCGACACCACAATCACATGGCCGGTGAAGAACTGCTCATGCCTTTCACGGGACTCGACTCCGCGTACTTGGACGATAGTCCAGTGCCACTGAGGCCGGCCCAGCGGGAGTTACGCAAAGCATTTTCATGCTTTGCCTGGCGAAGTCGTGACCTTGCGCCGCGCCGCGCTGAACTCTTGAGGATGGCACGCAGCGCAGCCCTGCAGCGCAGGCCGGCCTCCGCCTCCGCCGCGACAACCTTCCTAAAGAGGCTTCGCGGCGCTCGGCGTACGCGGCAGAACGAGGGCCTCGCCCGCGGCCGCTGCTCCCAGCTGGCGCTCCGCGGACGGCAGTCCCTAGGTACAGAGAGTAGCGCAACCGCCGCCATTTAATATCCACTCACCCGACAACCCCGTCAGGCACCAAACAGTAACTGAATGGAAATTGAAATAATTGGTGACGTTATGATGATTTTCAAGAATATTAATATTGGTTTGAGGTAGATTCATGGTTCTCAACATACAGAATGCAACACAGTTTCCATTTTTCTGACAACTGGACATGAAATGGCGGGATCGGTGGAACATTGGAATGCGTTGCTCTCTGTATCTAGGGACTCTAGCGAAGCGCTTGCCTCGCGAGAGGTCGATTATTTTGTGTTTACGGGCGCGTCAACTGCTGCCATTTAATATCCTCCCACCCGATAGCCCCATCAAGCAGAATTCAGAAGTTGAATAGAAATTGTAACAATAGGTGACGTCATGCATATTTTTAAGAATATTAATACTGGATTGAGAGAGATTCACGGTTCTCAACACCCAGACTACCACACATTTCCAATTTTCCTGACAACTGGATATAAAATGGCGTGATTGGAGGAATAATGGAATGCGCTACTCTCTGTATCTAGGGACTCTAGGCAGAGGTGGGAGGGCAGAGTAGTGCAGAGCGGGGATGGGGTGGAGAGAGAAAGAGCTTTGGGGGGGTGGATGGGGCTGCGCAAGGAAGGGCAGAGCTGGATAGGAAAGGATAGGGTGTGACTGAAAAGGAAAGGGCATGGCAGAGAGAACGGTAGGGTGGGGAGGAGTGGAGAGGAAAAGGGCGGGGAGGAGAACGGGGAGGCGGAGTGGAGAACGGAAGGGTGGAGAGAGAGACGGGGTCAGAACTGGCCATTCGCGGTGAAACAACGGTCTCGCTCCCGGCCCTTGCTCCCAGCTGGTCTTCGCGTCCGGCACGGCTGGGCGGGTGGAGCACGGAGGAAGGGGATGGTCTGAGCGGGACGGGAGAAGGGGTTCGGGAAAGCGCAGAGCGAGAAAGGAAATGTTAGATTGTGGCTAAGAAGGTAAGGGCATGACAGGGGGAAATGCAAAGTGGGGCGGAGAGGGATAGGACTAGGCTGGGCAGAGAGAATGATGGGGGAGGAGAGGGAGCGAGGCGGAGTGGAGAGAAACTGAGTCGGGGGAAGCACTGGCTTCGATCCCGCGAACTCAAACAAGCTGTGTCCACCATACACTGCTTTATATTATGTCTAAATGTTTTAATGTATACACTAGCACTCTAGAGCACCTAATTCCATAAGAATTTGAATCATGATTAATTTTTTTTCGAAGTGATATTGCCATAGCATGAAAGCTTTTTCTCATCACGAATGTCATTTTATTTCTTACAGCTTAAGAGATACACAGGTCTAATAAACTGTGAACTTTCGTAGCATCATTTAAAAATACCACATGTGCAATCATAGACTTCACAAAGGCAGGTAAGCAAATCGCTCTTTCGACTGTGACGCTGAATTCAAGATTAATAGCTGCTTCAGACCAAAAAACACATGTAATATTGTACGAAAACTGCCTTCCGTTGTACGTTATTCTAAACTGAAATAAATATTGTCAATGATGTTTGTTGACCAAAATTAGTGAAATATGGCATTTATATGCATTTACAGAAGGGAAGCTAAACCATAAAAGACCACACATGCCATCCCTGTAGTTTATCGTAAGCAATAGTATAAAGAGTCCATAGCGGCCAAGTCACTGGTTGTCCGGATAAGAGCTAAGATTGCTGCGATTAGTATCGTAACCAAGTATCGATTCGAATATCAACTCAGTATCAAGGACTTTTTGTATTTTAATGTTTTAATATAACACTAAAAAAAGGAAGCCAGTCTTGATTTTTTAAAATAAATATCAGCGTTACGTGCTAAAGACTTGTCTCTTGCACCATTAATAGGCGCATTTCCAGCAATTAGTACACACTATTGTATTTGTTAGTGTAAGTGCTTCAAATGACAGTTAATTAAGTTTTTTGAAATCACAAATGATTCCTGTGAAAAAGAACTTCAATTTTTTGTCATTTACAGTAGTGCTAAACGCCATTTTCTTAAAGACGGCTCCAAATATTTCAACGAAAATTGCCATTAAGGACGAGGTTTAAGTGTTCTTTAATATTCTTAAAATAATATTTCCGTTCTTCTATTAAGAAACCGAAAAATTAAGAAAATGTAAAAAAAGGTACTTTGGGCGGCGATAGATGGCGTCTGGCATGTGTCTAGTCCGAATAGCTAGCCGAGACCAAAAGAAATAGAAAACTAATACGGGAAAGACTGTGCCATTCTGTAGCACCACTAGTTTTTTTCAATAACTGGGTAATTTGTATCAAATATTTTACCTATGAAATAAAAATCTCATTGCCAAACCAGTGTTGAGTTTTCTTTGCAATTTATTTCTGCTAAGACATTTCATTTTAAAATTTCTCATCTGAAAATATTTATTTTCTGAGCATCATTTCATTTTTATTAAAATTACCTATAAAATTATTTACGCTGAAATTATTTTACTAATTCAATTTACAACGTTAATATTTGCATAATAACGTTTGCTTTTAGAAATTACATATAATTGAAAGTAAACGCATAATGTTTGCCTTCAGCATAACTTCTGACGTTGATGTGCTTAATTCGTCGTAGGAACCACAGCCAGGGCTCTCTCCTTTGGTGCCTCTCTCATCAAACAGTATTGTGCCTTCGTCATCACAGGAGATCTAGGAGGCATTGGAAGGAAGGTGTGTTCAAGCGGAATGGCTCGATTGTGTAAACCAAGTTCCACAGAAGGGCATAAAAGCCGACCAGAAAGGAATCAACTCAAGAATGGTGTTTGACCAAGAGCATCGACTTCGCTGGCGGCATCCATTAGTGTGACGTCACAGACGCAAAGCGTTCGGTGTGGCCCGGAGGCATCATTGCCAACCCCGCCATCATCACCACGACTGCCTCCGCTGCCCCCGCCACTTCTCCATCTACCACCACCCCGTCTCTGTCCCCTCTACTACCGCCATCGTTCTCAAACCAGCACCATTGCAACCGCTATCACAACATATCATTGTGAGTATCAGTATCATTACAGTTACTAACACCGTCACTGTAATCGACACGAACACATTTACTGTATCCACCATCACCGTTACTGCTACCTCCCTCATCAGCACCTCATCAACCCCTCCCCCTGTCACCATCAGAGTCACAACCATCATCATTTCCATATTTTCCGCAACCACCACAACCACTATCACCACCACCACCACCACCACCACCACCACCACAACAACAACAACAACAACAACAACAACAAGAACAACAACAAAAATAAGAAACTGCAATCAATTATACCAACCACCATCCTCCACCACTACCTCCACACACCTCCTAATCACACCACCGACATTGCTCCTACTAACAATACCGCTACCGTCACTACCAATACCACTACACCATCACTACCACTACCCTCATTGCCTCGCCATCGACCGCTTCACTACCACAATTACCACAATCGTTACCATCACCATCCTCATGATGATGATGATCATCATTATCATCACCTCCTCCGTCTCATCCCCACCTCCAACGTCGCCATCACCACCGTCACAATTGCCAGCTACACGACTGCCGTCAGCTCAACTACCTTCAAAACGATCGTCGCCGCCGTCGGCGCAGCCGCTCTACAAACCTGCAAGCCCTGCGGCGAGCGACGGACGCGAGGCGGCGCTACGCGTTCAGTATTCGCGCCACGCACCGCGCGTGTGTGCGTGCGTGCGTGCGTGAGCGCGCGAAAGCGCTGCGTGCCAGCCAAGGAGGCCGGCGAGGAGGGTGGGGCGGGGCGGGGTGGGGTGGGGCGGGGCGGGGCGGGAGCGGTCCCCGCGCCGCGTGCGGTCGGGTCGTTCCGCGTCGCAGAGGCTGCGCCACGCCGCCGCCGCCACCGGGAGCTACCGGGGGCTCCAGGTTGGCTTCGCAGGCGCAAGACATCGACATGTGCATTCTTTCGAAGCTGTACGATTTGTATTCACAAAGCAAAGAGTCATAAACATACATACATAAATCATATTTCCATGCATCTATTTACATACAGGCATGCACCAAATAAATTGGGTTTCGTTATGATCTAGAGAACGAAAATTCATTGGCAACGAATACCTATTACACACATTTTAGTAAATCTCAGCAGATGCAGTGATTGTAGTATTATGTAACATTGTTTGTTATTTGTATGAATATGCTAAGGAAATGTTTTGTATGACTAACAAGACGGCATCGACACAAAACTCCATAAATTTGCAACAGTTGGATACGGAATTACCTCTCAGAGGCGTGCATATTCAAGATAGTTGGAATGATGCTACGTTAAATGATGAATTTACTAGGGAAACATGCAAACCGCAACAAATGTTACATTGCACCATGTATAATGTCCAGTGTTACCATCATGTACCACTCGACGTTATGTTTCGTGGATCTTAATCTTCAAAATAAATCCTTTTTGAACCTTTTATTACATTTTCGGAGATTTCGATCTTCTGAATTGCTACATTTCACAACATGATTAGTCAGATCCGTGTAGGATCTCAAACTGTATGTGTATTAAATTGGATACTTGATATTCTGTGCAATTTAGCTACACGGATTAAAAACAAAGTCCTTCTGTTTGTTAATAAACGCTTAGTAAAGTTGTGTTTGCAGAATGTTGATCCATAACAGTGCTACGAATAAAATCGGCAATTAATGCTGAAATATAGTCCAAATCCACGTTGAAGTAGGAGAAAAATACATTACTATTTTGTGGAAAACAACTTCATCTCTTTCTTTATTACTACGTGACATAACACACAATTGAGAGTCCTTCGGTAAAAGTTGAGAATGAAGGTATTGTCACTTTAAAAACTTAAAACATTTTAAAACAATGATTTAAAAAGTACGTAATATTCGCGGGTGTCTAAGTAGCTTCAAACGAGTGTATTCCATTTTATGCAATACTTGCTTGATTTATATACCAATTAACTATCACAACACAAAAATGTGTTGAACTTTCTTCCCTTTTCCCTTCGTTTGTAGAGCATAGTCGCACTCTCTTGTTATTTTCAACATGGTCGTATTAGCTTGAAAAATATAATAGGACTACTACTGCTGAGATTTACAAGAACATGGGTTCATAACTCACGCTTCGAATGCGACAACTTTGGAGTATTATTTAAATTCAGTGCCTGATAATTTTAGATTTATAGTTCTTATAAACAATGACCATGAATAGTACTTTGTTGTATAATTAATACTGTTTGTATTTATCATTCTCTCAAAATGTTAAATAACACTAACTTTCTCTTATGTTGCAGTTGTTCAGATTAAGTAAGTTCACGTATGACCATGAATTGTCGAAATCGGAAAAATCATAACGGAATGTCTGCAGACTGCTAACCTAATATTTCAAGTGCCCATTGTTGCTAAATAATGGCTGATGAGACAAAAATATTGTACCTAGTTCATGCAGGTATCATGATAAGTAAGGTGGCACAATATTTTTAAATTCTGAGATGTAGTGTCAGATTTCCTACTTTTTTGCATGGAATGACCCTGAATGACTAATTGCCGCAAAGCTTGCAGCGAACAGGGGCGTCTGCCGCCGCCCTGGCTTGCGACTTAGCGCAGCACACATTCTTGGTAACGACGCCACATTCCCACGTTCCGAGACACAGGCGCGGCCACTCCGTCCTTCTTCAGCTACCGTCACCCCAACACCTGCCTCCCAAAAGCTCACTCTGGCGTCTTCCAACCTTCTCTCGCGTCCGTTCGCCACTCTCTGTCCCCTCCGCGCGCGTCACCGTCCCAGGCCTACCTGGGTGTTTATTTCTCCTGCCCCCCTCCCAGCTACTGATAAGGAAATGTACGCAGTGACGGCGGCGCCGCGAACGCAAGGCGAATCTCGTACAATGTCCGTGACCGGAAACAGGTCACAATGTAGTTTACTCAACTCATATCTTCGTATTTTAAGCATTTCTTCATCGTCAAAAATTCCTATTTTTTAAATACAATTGCAAAAGCGGACAATGTTATTGTATTTCTACAACAGTTATAGTTTTGTTAGATAAAAAAATATGTACATGATCCAAGATATTAAGCTGAGCTTAAAGTCTTGTTCAGGAGGTCAGTGTAGAATGCAGAAGTTAATATTAAGTGCGATTTATGAATAGAAATCCTAATGCATGGTAATAGGAATAATTCGCAGGTCACGCTCACTAATGACCATCACGCAATCGTTCAAAATTCATTATGAAGATCTAATGATCTTGAAGTTAATGGTTCATCTTTAAGTTAAGTGTTTAAAAAACGCATCTCAGAACATAATTACAGAATGAAATATGATCTATAAGCTTTATTTTCTTCTGCCTCTAAACTCGCTTGTTAATAATTACTCCAGCAAAGAAACTCCCCTCTTTCATTCACGGTCAATTCAGGATACACTCAAATATGATTGTATAAGCATGTAGGGTTCTTATTAGTAAGAGAGTGAGCAGTGAATGCAGAGACCGCCCATATAGATTTGATCGACGGAGGAGGCCGACACAGAGAGAAGTGCTTGAGAGAAGGAAGACTTGACTTTGTATCGGAGCTTGAATAGGATATTAGTGAAGGCCATGCAAGTTGAGAGAGGCCAGCGAAGGACGCATGGACGAAAATGACATAGGAAGTGGTGATTGTGGGAATGGTGGTGATGAATTCGTGTGTTGAGAACTAGTGGAGAAATAAACATTGTAGATAATAAATGTTACTAACTTCTAGAGCATTTAACAGGTCGAAAATGATCACATTTTGAATGAACTTTTAATGGAATATTTCATAAAACAAAGTTATAAATGTGTCTTTCCTTCTCATTTTTTAGGCTACTTATCATGGGCAGATATTCGGTAGGTCACGTTCTGACCCAGTCAAGTAGATATGTACCTGCAGAACATCTCTGCCTATAGGGTTGCCTAAGTATTAGGTGCATACGTCACGCGTGTGTATACATGCTTAGAACTCCTTTCATCAAACAGTTATTGTGAGACAGCCGTTTATTTGTTAATGGTGAAGTTATAATATCATTGTGATGGTTATTCGTATGGCGAGGCCATGATGATAAGATAAAAAAAAGTCACTTCATTAAATCAGCGTATATCTCCGAGTACTTTACTCAACAAATTATAAACAAGTTTGGGATTATAAAGAATTAAATACTCCTTTTTGAAATGAGAAGAATTAGATTAAGGGATATTTTATTATTAGGTTCAATTTCAATTTCAGATGGTACACAAATACACAAATTCAAAGACGGGACTGTATTTTTGACAATATTATTGTACTGAAGGTAGATATAAGCTAATGGAAACTGTAGTGGTGATAGGAGGATGAAATAATTATTACGAAAAGATATAAATCAATAATTCAATAATTCCTGAAACGTTGAACAAGAATGGAACGAGGAATATGAAGGTCATCCGGAAGCAGACACCACATGGCATGAGTCTGCCTCGCCTGCGTCATTGATAACATAATGAGGAACAATCCGGCGGCGGATGATTTGCAAGCCCTTTGTTCACGCAAAAGCTTCTCAGGACTAATTCGCCAACAACTTAAATGATCACAGATGTTATCATTGCCAACAAAGCTATTTATTTCAAGGGCAGCATTCGATGGCTTAGCGATCATCATCAGTTTCTGCTGTCTGGAAGCCTCAAAACGACTAAGCCATCGAAAGCTGCTCTTGAAAAAAATAGTATTGTTGGCAATGACAATACCTGTGATCATTTAATTTTAAATGCAAACGACATTTCACCACAAAACCAATATCGCCTATAACGTTTATCGACCGAGATCAATGCCTAAATTCTTCCGAATGCGGCGGAGATCTTGACCAGGAGACCCTAGCGTGGCCCGCCATGCAGAGGGAGCGGCAGGCTTGGAGGCCAGGCCGCGGCTGGAGCGGGTCGTCGGGGGGGGGGGGGGGTGAGGCGGGGGCGGGGCCGATGGGAGCGGCGGCGGAGGCTGGGTGGTCCCGGCACCCGCGGGCGCAGTGCGCAGCGCGCAGAACGCGTCTGCGCTGGCCGGGAGGCGCGGCAACCAGCGCGCAGCCGCGTGAGACACTCTTCCGCAGAAGACAGCTGTGCTTTCGGCGCTGTCTCATTTCCCATCTGAAGTTAAGAACCCTAATTACCGTCTAGCTCCGATCGCAAGCCTGGATTGCACTTATTGCAAATCTGTCGCAATCAATGGCTACGGTGAGGATGGTGGCTATGGGATGTGGCGGACTTCCTCTCTAATTATGTGAGATCCGGCACCGACCTACACGTCGTGTGGGGATTTCCCACCTCTAGATAACACCGTCTGCTGGGCATTGCCCTAGCCAGCCGGTACATGTTCTAAGATTGGTCTCCCGACACGTGTAGTAGTTTAGCACATGTAAGTAAAAGTGTATGTGTAAAGGGAGAGAACCGAAGAGACAAAGATGAGGAAGCAAAACGTGCACGCGGTCCATCGCTTATTTGTTAAAGCCGTTCTCCGACATTCACCTGGTTTTGATCAGGAAACCTATCGGTCAGAGTAGCCCGCCCCAAAGTTTCTCCTCAAGGCAGCGGCTGAATTCGAATTTTGTAGATAGGGTCGAAAATCCGCTACCGCCAGGACTCGAAATGTAGGTCCTACCCGGACAAAATCACTCCACTGGCAACAGTTGTTTGAATCCAATGCAATCTTCGATGAAAATGTTATCACACGTACATTTTATTTAAATAGCTTTGCAATATTGAATTGAGAATTTGCAAATGAATATTTCCCACTTCTCTACTAATAATTATATTGCTCCAAAACTACAAAGTATATTCGCTCAAACTTTAAACTTGTGAGTTACAATTACTGAAGTACTGGAAATGCGCACATCAAGCATAGAGGCGGCTTTTGGAAGTGTGTGGGCCGGGTAAGAAACATGAAAACAACTTTTGACACAGTACAGCAGTTCTCAGGATTATATGAATGGTTATCACGGTAAAATTTACTACCTTTTTATATTAAAATATTCACATAATTCACAAAATACCTACGAAATGTAATAGTGTAAATAGGTTTAATATATTTGCTTCAATAATTTAATAATAACTTTAGAATCTGTTCACGATCTTAGCATGTCTTCATGTCCATATATGGTTGGTTGAAAAATACCCATTATTTTTTAGGCTTTTTATCACTTGATAACAACTTCTTTTCATACCAAATGGACGTTCTAGGTTGCCATTGAAAGTACATTCCTTCTGTATGCTTCAAACACGACATCAATTTCACTAGAATCTACCCCGTCGATCTTGTTACATTCTCCGGCGTAACTCCCCACAGCTATCTGAAAGTTGTAGGAAATGCTCTTTCTCCTTTCAGTATTTAATCTAAAAAAGATCCAGATCTTCATGTGCTCCACATCAAAACTCTTAACTTACAAAACCGATGCACAGCATTAGTACACTTCGTTAAATTGCTTATTTGAGGGACGGGCCTGCTCAATAGCAAGTGCCACAACTCAGCGACTGAATGTATTTTGAACCAAATACGGTGCTGAAAGAGGTTGCTCCGAAAATGACCTATTGTAACGCGGGTATGCATGGAGAAAGGTTCTGACAATGGCTTTCATTTCCCATATATAGATAACAATCGAGAAAGGAGCGAGCTCAATTCGAACTCTCAACCTGGTTAAGAAGAGTCCCTTGGGGTTGCAGAAGTATTCGTTTTGGTTTAAAAATCCTGCTGTGTAAGTAATAACCTGCTGGGTGGCAAATGGACAGATATTTGTATGGACTCGTTTAGTAGAGCGACGAACTACATAAGCCACTTCAACTACTTAGTCTTCTCCAAATGGCATTGCTTCACGATGTACTCACTCACAACATAAGTTGTTGTTCAGCGTCAGAAACTTATCTTTGTTTTACTTTGGAACCACCTGACAATTCCACCTCATGGTGCATTTTGATTGTCCTTCCCTCACGCGAGAACAATACATTGTTTCTTCATTATTTAATTGATAATTTAATTACCAGTTATATATAGTATCACGCCAACTATAAGTAAACAAATCCAGTTACATCTAGGAGGCTCTGATCGGAGATGAGAGAAGAGATAAACAAAACCACTTCGATATTCAATGTTCCTAATTCAAAAATTACAGGAGTTGAATCGTTTCACAAGTTGTTTTATATTTGCATCTGAAACAATACCATTAGGTAAGAAACATTATTTGAGTCTTAACAATAATTTTATTAAAAGAGAGCTAGTTTCATAACCAAAAATGAGCTTACTTTAATTTAACCAAACACCTTATAAGCATAGCATCTATTTAACCTTATAAGCGTGAAACTATTATAGTGAATCTGCTACCAGTTGAGATTTTTTCATTACTAGAGAATAATGGAATAATTTTAGTATAGTGTCCTATAAAGTAGTGTGAAAAAAATTTGAGGTTATTCTCTTCACGTATTTGTAATATTATACAACTCAGTTGCCGACTGTGAAAAACTAAGACTAACTTCATTATTTTCCTGCATTCTACAGCACACAACTATGAGTCTAGCAATTTTTATGGTGGAGTTGGTGCCTTTCCTGGTGGTGCTGGTCTCGTTCCTCGCCACCATTGGAGTGATGTTGGTCCTTCTCCTGGAAACAGTTGACTTCTGGGTATAACTGAGACATCTAAAAATTAACTCTTATCTATTATCAATCTAGTTAGTTCCAACATTTTTACTTATTTAGGCAAAGGACTTATTTCCAAAAAAACAAAGTCAGAATAATAACCAAATAACACAACCCAGAACGTTAAATTTTATTCATGTTCTTCCAGGAAAGCGGAGAAAGTAATTTAATTAATTATTTATTTATTTATTTACGTCGAAAACAATTTAAAAACTGTGTATGACGAGCTATGGGGAGAAGTGAAATTTGTGCAGGTTTTCATAATTCTGTGATCTCTATCTTAAACCATATTCTAGTCCAATTTTGAATACAGAAAAGAGCGTTTTTTTTCAAGTTTTGTTTTCAAAATATTCGCTCCTATATAATAAAATATATTTTCAAAGGTAAATTAGCTATAAATTTGTGCCCTTAACCCTCATCATGTTCTTCATAAAAGAATAATACTTTTTGCCGCGACAATATGGAAAGCGATAATTTGAATAACTATATTTCCCACTGAAATTCAGAAGACGTGCACAAAGAATGAAGTTACATTTATGTCTAATTTATTCTATTAATTAATTCTATTAAAACAGGTTAAAGTGTCTTCTCCGACTTCTATCTGTTCATCGTTATCAATTCATTTCTCCATCGGAAATAAAATACTGAATGTATCTACGATTCCGTTAGAACGCTTGAGTAAATACTGTTTTCACAGTACTCATCGTAGGATGAATATAATAGAAGTTGATAGCGCATTATAATCAACTGAAATATTTATACATATTTGCCGGAATTTATACTTAAGCGGATTGTTTCTACTGTACATTGGCCAAGTATTTGAAGATCCAAACAAAAGATTTGATTATATTCGATTTCGAAGATTTACATCGATACACCGAGAACTTATAGATCGAAACCGTCGATATTTTAGTTAGAATATATCAATACTCCCTTAGTGCGGCATGTCCGATGCTTTAACCAGTTTTAGTTGTATAAGATTATTATAAGTGTACGGAATAAATTACAGTCCCTTTTCAGCAGACCGAGACACCTCGCCAAAGCATTCTCATCATGGTTAGTTCTTACAATTCCAGTCCAAGGTTATATCTTTCAATGCATATATAAAATTTACCTACACTATCTTTTTTCCGATGATAAATTCCAAAAAGGGTTCTGCTTTTTGTGTTTTTTAATTTTAAATTTTTAGTAAGCATTTGTTAATATTGCAAACCCGTTTTGAAAATTTGGGGAGAAGGTCAAAAACATTCCAACTTTGCCAAAATCATGGCCACCATATGACCGGATTTACAGTTTCTTTTTGATGAAAGATTTCGGAGCTTTGTGCACAAAGCTCTTCGCGCACCCGCGCGTTGGCAGCAGTCCCAAAAGCGTTCGTCAAAGACAGTGTGTTAATCGTGACTCTTACACCTATTCCCGCGCGTAGGACGGCCAACAGGGGGCTGCGTCAGCGACGCGGTCGGCGGCGGAGGCGGCGGCGGGCGGCGACACACGTCGACAAGCGGCGGCGATGGCGGTGGCGGCGGTGGCGCGCCAAAACGCCAGGAAACACGTGTTCAGGAGCTGGGTGGATGCGTTCACGCACTCCTGGTTTGTGATGGTGGCCGCCCTGAACGACGACAACCCCATCGACCCTCCGACGGACGGGTCGCCGCTTGTGGGCGCCAAGGCAGGTCAGGGCGCCAAACGCAGCAAATCGCAGCACGAGCTGGTGAAGCGGAAGAAACGTTCCGTGATGCAGTGAAAGCACGGGCGTGTAAACTCCAGCGTTGGCACGAGAATTCAAAACTTATTTATATTTCCTCAGAGACTCATGTATATGTATGTTCGTGTTATTATTCTAGTTGGCACTGGAATCAAGTTTGTTTTCGTGAAACTAATAAAATTAATTTTTGTTTCTTTTGTTTTCTTTCGCCATTAGATGCCATATTATTTACTATATTGTAGCAAGTCAATATTCAGTGTATACTTGACAATGAGAAAGCATTTATATATGCAATCTACTTGGGACGAAACACAGGTTGCCAATGGTTCCGATACTATGGAGACGGTGACCGTACAAAAAAGAACGAAAATCAACAACCAGAAGAAAGGTAGTCGAATCGGAGTACTGACGAAAGTTTCACGTCTTGAAATAAAAACGAGAGGTATACATTTTTGAAGTACAGACGGAATGTGGGCATGTTGAAAGGACTTTTAGCATTGTATTCTTTAATATGAAACGGTTGTGTGAAGTTTCTGTTGCCGTTGCCTTTACTGATGAAAAATAAATGTTTCTTTTTTATTCTGAAATTGGAAGCGTTTAAATTTAATAAAACAGTAAGTTGCCATATTTCAAATCTACGGTGTGTGCTGTAGTATCATCAGCCTCTAAAGATGAAATAAATGGATATTTTTATTTTTCTCCACACTTCATGAATTTAATTTATGAAATGGAAAAATACGAACCATAAAAATAGAAACATATACATATGACTCAGATTTTACTCATTATTTAAGATTTTTATCTTTCCACTTTTGACAATTCAAATTCTTTTTGAAAATTTGACAATCATATGCTTGATCGGGAATTTCCAGATGCGATGAGAACAAACCGGAGATGAACCATTTTACGCTTCTTGTGGATGACACAACAGTTAAAGACATTTTTCTAAATTTTGTAGATTTTATTTGTATGACGTAAGTGTACATGTAATTTTTAGAGCATGAAATTATTATGACTTTGTGTTAATATCACTAATAACTAATCATTCTTGTTTTATTTCCTTCACTTTGCTTGTTTATGTTGTCGTGAAGAAGCGGTGACACAAACCTCCATTGGTCCTCCCACGTTAACAAGATTTTCTCAGTCATTTTACAAAAGATCCCGCACGTTCTCAAAGACGCGTAAAAAAACCCCTTGCGCTCAGGAAAGTGCGTGTCGGCTGCTTTGAAGACGACGAAGCGACGTTGCTGGCGAGAGTGCCGGGCGGGGTCACGTCGTGCCGTCTGCCTTTCTCATCAGCCACAACAGCTTCGCCTGTCGCCGTCCCCGCCCACCCCGCCATTCCGCTCCGCCCTCACCGCACGCCCTTCCCCCCCCCCCCCGCCTCCACCAAAGCTCCCGTTGCCGCCGCCCCCACCTTCGCAGGGTGACGACCGCCGCCGGAGCTTGCACCCGGACTCCTGCATTGCACTGAACACTCGGCATGCAGCTCTGCTGCGGTACAGAGCGCAAGGAAGACTGATAAACGGAAAAACTTTTTATTTATTTGCTCAAAAAACAGTAAAAAAAACTGTGTATGACGTATGGGGGAAGAGATGACCTGCGTACATTTTCTTGAGGCCCAGAATGAAAAAAAACAACAAAAAATGTGAGATTAGCAACATTTGAAAAACTAGTTATAGGAAAACAATTTCAACGGTAAAAGAACTGCTGATTTGATTTTCATGCATTGCTAGCAAAAAATAACGAACATCAGTACTACTCCTACCACTCCAAGCGAAAGGAGTGCTCAACAAAACGTGCTACATTTACGTCCAGAAGCAAAACAAGAGGTCATCTCAGCATTTGTTCAATGGATCAGGGAAACTGGACAAAAACCTGATCGAGATGTTTTTTCAAATTTATTTATTTGGTCAAAAAACAGTAAAAAAACTTTCTGTTATATGTACATTCTTCCCTAAACTGATGCTGAATATTCAATGAAGACAGTTACGGACCCTTCATTATGTAGGGTTCTCTTCTTTTAGAAGTGTCATGTCATTCCACTTCTGAACATTGATTATTGAAAGTTTCCAAGATCTACTCAGTTCGTGTTGTCACGAGATTCATTCTAAAAGTCTGTAAACACTCCTGACGTTTCGTCGTTCAGATGACAGTTTACTTGGCTTCGCGGGCTTTCCACTAACTTATTCTTTCCGTGTCAAATGAACTTGCACGTCTCGAGAGAGTCTTCGTCTCCTATTTCTTCCTCTTTTCAATATTTAAGAATGAACGTCTATTCCGTCTTCACTTCGAATTTCTACGTCGCCTCTTCCTCAGTCTTCCGACATCTCTTCTTCCCTTGAGTCTAAATTCCGTCAGAGTCATCTTTAGAACTGGAGGCAAGAACGCCGGCAAGTGCATCTTAAGTTGGCAGAGATATTCCCTACGATGTCAGTTTATTTTCTTTGGTCCATTGCAAAATCTTGCAGACTATTTCCGCTTTTTGATGAGGGCTGAGCATAATCTATCCTATCTTAAAAGTTGTTAGAATTTAAGTTAAAATTAATATTTCAGAATACATAAAATGTGCATTGCCTCATCTTTGTACAACGTAGAGACTCGTCGTCAAGACGTGTAAAGTTTAAAAGATATTTTTTTGACTTTATCGTATTTAAAAATGAATAGGTTAAGGATCATTGTCACTATGACAGTAGAACGTCATTCATACATAGAGCATTGCAAATAGCCGAAACTGTTGGCTAAGTGACTTCTTCGCGGAGTCTGAAACAGATGTGGGGTCTCTTGAGTCTGCGGACCCCAGTGTGAGGACATCTTCTATTGTGGAACTGGTGAATTGAGAACTAGTTTAAGAAAGGCATTATCGAGGTTTTTGAAACAAAGAGTCACTTTTTTATTGCACAGTGAATACTTCACAGCAGGCACGTCAAACCGCGCCGACAAGGGCTCCTTGCCCACCTGGGAAGCACGGCGCTCCTACGAGCACGAGCACCATCCCCACACCCAGCACTCATTGACCCTCCAAACCCAGAAAGGGGTGTACGAGGCTGAAGCGGCGCAAGAATCGGAATAGTGACTTCATACGAAAAAATGTTTGCCAGATTTGTTGAATCAAACAACCGAGATTTGAATTAGGCGTATATTCTTAACTATTTATTAGCCTACACTTTCATGTTTACTTTCATTCTAAATTCTGCCTTTTATTAACACATTTGCCAAGGGTCAGGAATATCTTTGAATGGAGAATTCTTTTCTTGTTTTCGTTTTGTGTTGTATTATTAAATCAATCATTTACTTATTAAATTCAGAAATAATGTGAAATAAATTAACCAGTCTTTATAAGTTAACAACTCTCTCTCACGGACGGACAGCACTTTTAACAGAGAAATCTTTGTCTGCTAAATGTCCTAACCAGAATATAGAAAGTTAATTATATTATATCACTCTTAAATGACACGATTACAAAATCACGATACTTTCGATTGAAATGTTTAATTTTACTCTGAAATGAGAATTTGAAATCTGGTAGATGTCTTATTTCATTTTAATTGATAATTACTTTACTTTAAACAGAAAAAAGGAGTTAATGTAGCTAAATTTGTGACAATAATTGTCAATTAATTTCTCACCACCACTGTCATGGGCCAGGTATTCAGTGACGTAGCGTTACTCCCGAGCGATTCGTACAACCCTTATTTTTAAATCTTGCGTCAATTTCTCTGGACGCTGTGCCCGCGAGCTCGAGTATGCTTGTTACCTTGTCCGCAACCTTAACATGCCTGTTTTACAGCTCCGTAGTCTCGAGTATCTGCAATTTGCAACACACAGCAGTCTGGAAATTGTCAATTTCTTCAAGAGAAGAAAATCGCTACGGATAACATAACTACGACTAAATTGAAATATGACTAATGAATGGTATTTGGAGTCAATATATTTTTATAAAATATATTTTAAAAGAAAAATACGATATTTCTGGAAGGACAAAAACTGTATTGGTGTTAAGGAAAATAGGAATATAATTATGTTGTAATTGTTGCTTTATAGAATAAGTGGATGTATCAGGTTAATGAGAATAAAATACAATATAAAAATTCAAATATCTGTAAAGTTGAACGTGAATAATCCGGTTAAATTGGAGCTCCATCCTTTCCGGAGTAATCGACTTGTCCGAACTTTTGAAATAAATCAATAAAAGGCCAAAGGCGCATTTAACGATAAAAAGCTCAAAACATTCGTAATTTTCTCTGCTCGTTAAGAAGAGGATTGGAGGACTAAACCATGAATGTAAATTTTACGTTTCTAATTACAGAAAATAAAATAGTATTGTATGTACAGATTGTTAAATTTTATAAACAGTAAATCTAGACCGTCAACAAAATACAACATGTACAGAAAAGTACAGTAATACAAATTCTCTACCTATAGTAAAACAGGGCGCTTATTTCGAAATGACTGAATCCGGAATTTTCACATCCAAATTATTGATGTCTAGTGTACATTCGTTTCCATTAATTCCCGCAATCTGTGAGAAGAATGCAACACCATTCAAAAATGTTGATTGGCATCATCGATTCTGCCGATTACCATACGCGATGTGAATAATTACTGCAGACCTTCCAAAAACCCTACATAATTTTACCCTCATGGCTATCTAATATCTATATTTCATAAAGAATTCATTATACGTAAATTTGGGTAGGAAAAGCGAGATAGTTTAGCCACCATAGTCACTCACCATGCCGATTGCCGCACAGGGAAAACTCACCTGCAACAAATAAATAGATACTTGAGAATACTTTTTTGTAAGGACACATACTATTACAAAGTGTTAGTTATAGCACGACCAACCGAAGAACGAAGGATGCGACTGCGGCGCGTCGTGGAAATAACAGTGTAAACACGGGTCTGTAAAGCCAGTTTCGCTAAAAAAGTCGCCAGGAGCGTGAAGAGGGTTCAGATACTGCTACTACGGAATCGCCATGGCCTCCTTCGTAGAGGTTGTGAATCAGCTGATAAAATAATACTTCAGAGACCTATTATGCAAGATTTTTACTGACTGTTTTATTTTTGTCCCTTAAAGTTGCTTTTTTTACTTTTTTTACTTCACCGTTCTACTAAGAATAAAATAATAATGTAATAAAAAGTTCTATTTATTTTGAATTTTTAACACTTATTCATTGAATTTAAACATTTTGTATTCTTCATTTAACTTTTTTTCAGAGGCTTTAGGCAGTTTGTTAGGTATGCAATAAAGTACCACAACATTAACTTTACTCTCATAAGAATCTATAATATTCTTCATTAAGGTGGTAATTACTTCTTACATTAAAATAATTTTATTTGGTATATATTATGAGAAACTACTTAAGTTCAAATAAACGATTTATATGAATGTTACTGCTCATCGAAAGAATTAGTTTCAAAATTTTGAATTGATTTGCAGAGATAAGCATACTTTTATTTCCTTCAATATGAGGTGCAGACATGTCCAAATATAGTTAAAATATTAATTAGGAAAATACTAGATTTGCAACGAAATAAATCTCGCTTTTTTCGTAATAGTTTGGCACGATCCCATTTTAATTTTGAATTGAGTATTCTTATATCTCCGTCTCTGTCGTTTCGGCTGTAAACATAGACGGTGGCGCGCTCCTGTAAACATCATTCTCAACTTGGTCGAGATATTCTAGTAAAATGCTTCAAGTTCTATTTAATAATAAAAAGGACACAGAAAATTCGCTACTTGCATCACATTTTAAAAAAATGTTTACCCTCGATAAAACTGGCCCACCACAATAGTGTCAGTAAATTTTCAATTGATTTTTTTTTACATTTTACAGTAATAGAGCACATGGGATCGATAAAATATTTTTATAGCTTTAACGATAATGTTACGTTGGAAACTATTCACCATTTTCATATCAAATAAGTCATTCAAATTCTTTTAAAAAAGTCATAACGACGAGCACCCTTCCTATTTCTTCTAAACAATTAGTTGTATTTCTAGTACCTAATCTAGTTTTCTCGCGTTGGAGTTTATTGTATTTTATGAGTATCAGCAAAAAAACTGTTTTACAGAAAAAGTCAATAAAATTCTAATAAACACCTCTCATAAGTGCGTAACGATATTATCGCTAACGAAATTTTATTCATGAAGGACCTTCGCAAAAAGGGCAAGAAGAAACATAAAGACATTAAGTTAAAATACAAATTTTCAGTTAATTATTTGTCTTTATGAAAAAGAGGGAGTTTCTCTGTTTGTATTCTAAGTGATTTAGGAAACGGGCAACCAATAGCAGTGCATTATGGCTCCTCGTTACGTGCAAAATGGCTGTTTGACATTGCATTTACTTGCAAAAAGTGAGAAGCCAATTGCCAATAATTACTCCTGAATGGCGCATAAATGAACATGAAATTGCATCACAGTAATATCATCAAAGAACTTTATGTTGTAGTAAATTTGTAGGTCATGTGTCAATGTAGATAGTTTATTTTACACGAAACTAATATTTGCTGGCATCAAACTTTCCCAAGAAACTCCTCTCAACCTTTATTTACAACTCAACTAGATATGGTAAAACATAAGTTAAATAAATAAATAAAAATAAATAATAATTGAAACGATGCAGCAAAGTCAGAAAAGCTGCGAAGTCAGAAAATACGCAAAAGAAACAAGACATCGCAGAGGACAGTGGCGCTTTCTCTCGTTGGGTGGAGATCAACTTTTGGAAGGATCTGTACGCCGAGGAAGTTATGGGACAAGTTACTCGCTTCGTCCCCAAGGAGAGCCAATTATATTGCACGAATAAGGCGACTTGCCTTTGATGCTGCCCTGGTTACATGAATAACTCACTTGTCCAGGTACGTTAAGGTTCACTGTGGGTCGATTTACAATGGACTGCACGGTTACGTGAAGAAGGAATGCATGTCACGTTGGAACATGCCTTCTCTTTATTCTGAAGCACTCGTCAGTCATCTAGACGTTAACGGAGTTTATTACTGAAACTCGCACTACTTCCAATTATTTTTGAAGAAAAGAAAATGAAATACTAAAACGAGAGCTTCGATGACATCTACCACAGTCACATTTTAAACTCATGTTTTACAAGAGGTAAAATTTCACTTCCATTGTATACTCATCACTGTGTGGACAGAACAATCGAAAGAAAAATAAATAGGATCTATAATAATAAGTCGAGATCTACACACAAGGGATGGAACTGACTTCAAATTATGATATCATTCTTTCAGTAAAAATGTTCGGAAACATTCTTGTCACATTAAAACGAACTTCGCCATTTAAAAACATACTTTTTTTGCCGAAACACCAAAGAAAATTGCTGTATAATTATTTTAGTAAGTTATAAAATAACTTTAATATTACTATTTATTGAATCCAAATGAATTTAAGAAGACCTGGCGTGCAGCAAAACTGCAGTTGATTAATCTGCTATTGAGTACGAGAATTCAGTCGGTACGCTCAGTACGCGAATAGGCAATATAATATAAATACAAGCTAGTGTTGGTGAAAATAGAAATTATTTCACTCTTTCGTCTTTGTGCCAAGTTCGTGAGTATCTAAAGGAACCACAGACATCTCTCATATGTCCGAAGGCTTTACAATTTTCTGCTACTTTCTGGGCTTATTCGAAATTTATAATATTGATACTGGACCCATAATGGCATTTTGGTGTAAAAAAAATATCAATTTTCAGTATTTTAACATAAAGATGAAAATTAACTCTGAAATCCGTCTTATTTTCATTAATATCGCCTGACACAAAATTCAATTACTTACTTCATTTAATTACTTTAGATAACCGAATACTGAGAATTGGAGATACTCGAATTTATAGTTATTGCAAAACCACATGACTTTTGTTTTTCAAACATACGGTATTTTCATCGAACCATTTTTGCTTTGTGAAAAAAAACGACAAGGCACTGCAGTAAAAAGATCTCTGTATTCCCTTTTACAGAATATCGAAATATTTGCATCGAGTTCTGAGCAGCAGCGGCAGCTCAACCACCACAACTATCACCATCACCACCACCACAACCATCACCATTACCACCACCACCATCACCACCACCTCCTTCATCTTCATCACCAGTACCACCACCACCTCGATAAGAGCAATAAAACATGGAACTGCTGGTAGAGGCTGGTACTACTTTTATGCCCTTGGGATGTTGCAGCGAAGCGAATTCCCGAAGCAGAGAAAGTGCGATGGGCGAAGGCGAGAAAGCGCAGGAAGGGGGGGGGGCGATCGGCACGCGATGTATCCCCTCGGGCACCGCCGCGCCCTCCTGTCCCTTCCCACCCTCCCGCGAAGCCCTGCCGCCGCCACACCGCCAACTTGACCGGCCGTCGTTCCTGCCGCAATTACTTGTAGAGGAGACCGGATCTAAGTAAAGTAGTCACAGGTCAGCTTTTTTCAATCCCCATTTCCACAATGAAAGATATAAACAAAGAGATGATAGATAGGAGTGAAAGATATTAACAAACTTACTTATACCAATCTTCAGAAATAATTTTTGACTACTCTAACATGGCAGGGAGGCATTAGTTTTAATTTTTATTAGCCTACTATTTTCTAATAGGTTAGAAAGGAAACGGGTAATAAACCTAAGCAGGTACAGTGATTTCACATCAATTTTATTTTAGATTAAGAGAAAGAGACGATTTTACCAAAATTGAAGATTGCTTGAGCTCGGCTCGCTTTGGAACAGTTTAATAAATAAAACATTGTTGGCGATACTTGGGGATTATGTCCGTCGTTGGTCTTTGATAATGAAATCTACGTTTAACCTTCCCTGTGCCGAGTAATTAGCTACGCGCGAGCTAATTTCGGCTTGGTAGCGAAACGCTCCTGCCCGTTGCCTTTCGTCACATTTTTTAAAACTTTATTTTACCAGATAAGTGGGGATTACCACTTTACAGTGATTGTTAGCTTTTACGAGTACTTATGTAATACATTGAACGGATGCACTACAGTAACCCGAAGATACAAGTAAATGCAAATTAGCGTACCATCATACCCTTATTTCAGCACGTTCAAATTTGTCAGAAGTATTATTGATCGGTGCTGCGCATCTGAACCTCCATTGCATTAATTCCTCCTCCTTTTCTGGTCAAAATTCACATAGGCATCGAAGATCAGCGAGCCAAAATCAAACTCCCACAACTGAAAATTCTAATAAATAAAACTACTAAGCTTAACTAACGCCATCATCATATACAAATCAATCATCCACCTGTAAATGTGCCCAATTTGGAAATACGCAGCCAAATGTAATATTAAAAAAATGCAAGTCACCCAAAACAAATTCTTATGATTCATCACCCATCCATTCTCCTGGTCTCTTCAACAAGCAACTACACTCTGAATGAAACTACAAACTAATCTTTTACCATACTGCATATCTCGCTAATCACTTTTATTCAAACCTCCATTTGATCTATCAAAGCAGAAAACTTAAACTGGGAAAATACGTAAGACCCCTATTGCGATAAAAGTGGATATCATGTACAAGCATTCCTGAACATTTGAGCAACTTAGAGAAACAAAACCATTGAGGTACTCCGTGAGTCTCCTTATCAAATGTAGCCTAGTGTTAGTTATCAATTAGAATTAGATTGTAAAGCTATAACTACAAATGTCTAGTTAAGTTTAACTAAATTTGTAAATCCATCTACAACATGAAATAAAATTTTAAAAACCTTTTCTCGGAACCTAAGAGTGGCGGGTCGACTTAACGACCATAGCGGTGGCAAGGAAAACGTCTTCTACACGCCATTGATTTATGGCGCGAATAAAATTACGGCGAGAGTACTGCTACACAACATAATGTTGCGGTTCTTATGAAATCATTTCTAATTTAATCGAAGAATACCAAAAAGCAGATGTGCGCAAATATGTAGAAAGAACTAGGTAAATAATAAATTAGTAGAAAGCCGCTCCCGATAGCCGAGATCGCTAAGACAGTACTTCTTAGTGACGTGACTCTCTCGGACGGAAGGATCGCGGGTTCGAGTCCTGCCTCGGGCATAGGTATGTTTATGCTACATTATTTATTTTGTTTATATGGATGCACACGCCTACGTTATCATACATGATTCATCATGACATCGTTTCGTCTGGGTCCTGGAGCAGTGAAATCCCGACGTTTGTGGCTGGCGACGCTTCTGTCGCGGCTGTCGGCCGGCGGCGGTTTTTTGTGCTTCAGACGCGTGCCGCGAGAAACGCCGGTGTCGGGTTTATTGTCCCGTTAACCAACTTCCGCATGCGCGGTCGGACGCGAGGTCCTCCCGAACGAACAGCTTCTGCGAGAGCGACGGACAGAGCCGCCCTGTTTTTTGCCCCAGGCCTTTGCATCGAGGCACCCGGCCGGATCATTTTTCAACTCTCGGTTTGGAGGAACGTAGCCCGAAGCAGAGCTTCTTGCGGCGTTACGTAAAAGAGACTTAAGTATGCGATGCACCGTTTAACATGACAACCCTTCTCCAACGATGCGGAAAAGAAATAAAAGTGATTTGCAAAAAAAAGTTCAGAGTGGCGCAGTAATGAGTTTGTTCACACGAAGACAATAGCATTCGCTGAAGTCATACACAGAAAGCTTCACACCCGATTTTTGCCATGAGAAAGCATACATCAATGAGAGCGGAGCCTTCCGCGGGTCGGAGTCAGTAGCCACTTCGCTGTCCGGAAGACGCCACGTTCTTGGCGCAAGTGCCAAGGGCCGCGATTCTGCCACCGTTCTCAGGGCGAAATGTCTGCTTCAGGGCGAGAATCGCCTTCCCCAGGACGAAATGCAGGGCATTTAGCCCTGAGGAAGGTCGCAGAGAGGCGGTCGAAACGTTGACATCTGTGCCTAGGATGCGGCGTCTCCCGGACAGCCTAATAGCTACTTTACATCAGCGGTCTGAGATTAGAAGCAACCCATACAGCTTTAGAGGCCGTTCTCACATTTCTGGTGTGGAGCGTTACGCTTCTTCAGAGAAAAATACAAACTGTTTTCCTTGTGAGAATCACGTTAACATAAATAGAACTCAACATTTGACACACCAACTTTTCTTGTAAGAATGCCAGGGGCACAACAAGGTCAGGAGGAGTCAACGCTCCCCAGAAGCCCATGATACACGATAAAAAAATATAGCGCTTTCTAATTTTCTATACTAACGAAAATCATTCATCAGTTGTGTACGTTGTAAATATCAATTTTTAAACAACAATTAAAACTACATTTTATTTTCAGTCTAAATAAAATATGGTTCTACAAGAAAACAGCAACACGTCCATTCACTATACCTGCAGCCCCCGCCCACCCTCAGAAAGATCCTGGATGGGATTCTGATTGTTGATAACGTACGTGCAATTCGATTTTATTTGTGTATGGATAAATAAAGTTTCGAAGACCGGCTTCGAGAATATCTTTCGCTTTGTCACTTCGCGTTTGTTTCAAATAGCTTGATTTTATGTTTCATTAGCTAACAACGGTGACATACTGAAAATATTGCTGTGCATCTCTATAAACATGTCAACGAAGTATTAGAAGCAGCATATCTTTTGCCAGTTGTCGGCGCGCGAGTTGGTAATCAATTACAGAGAGCGCGCATCTGCTATTAACAATTTGCGCCTCCGTCTAATTTGGCCGAGGCCGCTCCTCCTGCGGCAATTTACACCCGCACAAACGCACAGCCAGAGCTTGTGCCGTTCGGGGAGCTTGCGGAATAGCTGTACTAAAAAAATCAAAGGAAAGAAATACCAAAAAAAAAAAAATGGAAGAAGCAGAAAGGATGGGTGGGTGTGGACAGTGAACCAATTAAAGGTTGCACTGGTCGGCTGGAAACTGGCTGATTAGCCGGTCATGAAAGATCGCAATAAAGAGAAATGGTGGTGAAGTTAGTACGAATGGCGAGGATCCCTTGTGTAAAGATGGTTGCTGCGCGAAGCAAAAGCAGTAATCCAAATGAAATCACCGTCAGGTCTGGGGTCGAACAGAGCTTGCCACTCGTTCTGCGGGGACGAGCGAAGTACTTGTTGAAGACTTCGATGACACATAGAAATAGCTCGAATATTCTTGATTAACGGAATGATTTATGTCGACCGAAGGTCAACTGCTATGGACAATAGTGCCGTATGTGCAGTGAATGTCATTTGGCGGGAGTTGGAAGTGTTATTTTCCTTCTACAATGTGAGATCCAGTACCAACTTACACGACAGTTTGCTGAATACCCCCTTCAGGTATCTCCACAAGCGGGGCACCACCCCCAGACAGAACATTCTCCTAGATCTCGGAAATGTGACAGTGAAGTGCATATAAGTATAAGTGTTTTCTGCTGCCGTCGTGACAGAAACCCTAGGATCTCGCGAACGGAGTCGTTGCTGAGGCAACACGTGTTGTCCTGAGATAGCTCATCCCGTGAAAAGATTCTTAAATTATCTAACATGTGAATTGGGCAGGGAAGATTTTTCTAGCAGAAAACTTCACGAGAAGATAAATGTTTGAGGTCATTTTTTTCTTTGGCGTCTTCCCCCTCTATATACACTGCTGCTTCCACACCGGCAGTGCTGGCACCTAGCCCGGTAATCCGCCCAGAATGTGTACGCGAGCGATAAACAAAGGGAGTGACTACAGCAATCTGTCGACTCTCGTGCGAATGTTGCTATTCCTGAGAACAGAATACACGCGTTCGTCTGAAACACGATTGCACAGGTGCATGCGGCTCTGAAAAAACTAACACAGTGCCCGACTTCCAGTGTAACCATCGAATAAGCAGCGATAATGCACACACAGCAGATAGTTTTCTAGGAAAATACGAATATTTTTGGAAAAAAAGTTCCTGGTTTTATTTATTATTGTCTTTGCACTTAAATTATAATTGTATCTACGCAAAGAAAAAGAATTTTCCATTCTAATTTATCTGCAACCTTGATGATTGTGAAGCAAACAATAATGAAATATTTTTCATACAATTGCGTTGCCTTGTTTTGTAAAGGCGTCTCCCAGCCCTTCTTTTTGGAATAGAGATTCTGCCGGCGAAAATGCAATTGATTGTGTAGTTTTCAAAGGATGATGATGATTACACAAACAAGAAGAGACACCATGGATGTGCAGTCACTTGGGAGGGGTGCTACATTTAGTACAGCCTACCATGTTCCGTCCAGGCTGTGCGTCTCTCCGCCCCGCCCCGCGCTGCCTCGCATCGTCATTGCCCGCCATGCCCTGCCTCCTGCATACCCTCAGCGCCCCGCCAAATACCCTTCCCCGCCTCGCTTCGCCTCGTTGATTTTGACTGATTGTTTAGTGATTCCAAGCGCGTCAACGGCTAAGGTCATTAGTCCCGTAAGTTAGTGCAGTTTTGCTTGAGGAGTTGTAGTGATCTTCCCCCGCCGGAAGAAAAGATCCGGCGCCGACCTATCGTCGGCTAGTGGAGTATCCTCCAATCAGCTATCTCCCACTAGCTGGGCACCGCCCCAGCCGGAACAGCCGTACGTAAGTGTAAGTAAGGAGTAAGAGAGGACAAGGAATGGGGAGGAAAGACTGAGCGTGGTCCGTGGCCCGTTTGTTAAGGTACTGCTCCGGCATTCGCCTGATGTTGTCCGGAGAAACCACTGAAAACTACCGTTCAGAGCAGCCGACCGGTATAATTCTCCTGCAGACAGCGACTGAACTCGACCCAGCTATCTAGTTAGTGTCGAAATCCCTGCTACCGTCGGGAATCGAACCTAAGACCTCCCGGTCAGAAGCACTACTGTGACATCTGTTGATGTCCTGTGCCACCTCTCCCCCCTCGCTTCAGCTGCCCAGCCTCGCGTCGCCCCGTTACGCCGCGCCTCGCCTCGCCCCTCCCCACATCTGCCCCCGCCCATCCATGAAATGTGCGCCGCGGGGGCGCGAGCCACGCGCCGTAAATCTTAGGCGCGACGGCCGTAAAATACGCGCTCTGTTATTCTTATTTTACACGCGCCCTTTGTAGGACGCGTTCGCGAGGAATGCGAAGAGGGCGGTGGAATGCGGTTTAGAGAAATGACCTCTTGCAGCAGACGAACGAATGAAAACCACCTCAATCAACAAAGAAATGGTGAGAAATCAACATTTGGAGTACCTTGTCACAGCAAAGAACTAGACTAAACATTCATACTCGTATTTCTGATATGTCATTTCATTCAGAAACATTTATTATTGTAGAGTCAGATGATCATCTCATTTTAGAATCTTGGAATTTTTATTTAGTATTTGCATTCAATTACTTCTTGTTCCGTCAACGATGATGAATTCAGAAATATTAAAAATATTACGACGATAAAATAGCATAAAGAAAAAATTCCAAGCAAGTTAGTTAAGAATGTGAGGAAAAGACACATAACATTCCTACATTGTCTCTGCTTCTCAGTCTTTTCTTCCTACGAAGTCTGAGAAAGTTGGAATGGGCGGGTCAATTTACATTGTTTCCTGATATATATTTTTCTGTTTTATCACTCAGGCAGAATAACTAGCTTCACAGTTCGTAGATTAACTGAGTTTGCAGTTTGTTGAAAATTGTCTCAGGCAATACTGAAGCGCCATTTGGCAAGGTCGTATCTTCCTAGTGCCAAAGTAACAGTAACAATCTTAAAATAGTTTTGTTTACCTCAATAAGCTTTGCATTACATGTAATTATAATAACGCTAGTAGACAACCTGGATGGGCAAGGGTCATCTACACCTGGCTACCAAGGCCAAGCCAGGTGACCTAGAGAACGTGCCTATTCAGCGCATAAGTCTGAAGGGTTACGTATTCGAATCCTACCAGCTGTTGGTCGCTTGTCTTTCACGTGCTCGTATGTATGGATATTGATGTTTGTTCTGCGGACTCCAAAACCCAAGAGCTCAAAAGGATTTACTATATTATTCAAGACACGGCCCTTTGAATACAGCCAAAGAGTTCTATCAATACGAATAACATGAGGAAGAATTAGTTAATATAATTAATTATTTAATTTATTAACATGCTGTGAAAAGAGCGAATAGACAATTTTCTTCAGGGAGAGGGACATCCAAAGTTTCAGGGAAGGAGGAGTGAACGAATCGCTTACGCATCACAGTCTGAATATATTTGAATATTTTTTTTTCAGATTCCTCTATTTGAAGATTTCAGTTTGCAAATTATGATGCTTAAAGGTATGGGTTAATTGTCTCCCTAGTAAGGACAAATTACTACATACAGCATAGGACATCACACTGTCTAAGAGGGGACAATTCCCTGAACCTCCCATGAATTCACACTCTGGTGTGCAAGGTCAGGGATTCTTGAAGAAATGATCGGATATTGATGCATTTGCGACCGCAGTCTGAGGAAGCGAACAAGATGCAAAACATCCGAATTCAACTTTCCAGATCTTCTTGCATCCCACGTGTATGCGACAACAGAGTATGATTTGATTCCCCTTGTAGAAGCCCCTCCTGTCCAGGAAGCCAAGCGCATCTAGGTATCAATATGGTCTCAGAGGGTCGCTTAAAGGCGGAGTTGTTGAGAAGAGAGGAGGGGACTATCACCCACACCCACCTCATACCACACCCGACCCGCTCACCACGACCGCGAGCTTTACAGGCTTCGTCGTTGGCGGGAACGATATCGCTGAATCCAGAAATTAAGTTTTCACTACAGGGTTTCGCCAATTTGTTCGTCCTGACCGAGGTGATCAGTGTGTTCGCGACCGAATTAAAAGTCACTCAAGTAATACATATGAGTTTGGTGAGTGATGAGATGGGGGAGCCAGGAAGAATGAGTTCGGATATTGGGTGCGATGTAATGCCTGGTCCGGGTGCGAAACCCTTCTCGGCAATTACAAGATGTTTCCGTCAGGAAACAACTGATAAATGTGAGTTCGGGGCGGAGCTAAGTCCACCCAAGGAGTGCTGGTGGCGAAGCAGGCTTCAATCAAACACCCAAGTCCACGAAGAAGAAAATAGAAGTATATTTTAAAAAATAGTTACAGAGATGTGCTCTGTACGACTGTACTGCTCGTATGCCCTCCCGATGCGACGAGAGGCCCGCTTATATGTAAAATGTGACGTGACAACCAGAACGTTCCGGAAGCATTTCCAAATGCGTGTCACTTTCCCGTGTACCCGAACCTTGCACCGCCTGCCGTGGTCAACAAGGTTGCATGATACGTGCAACACACCTTGTTTACAGAGGACTATCTTCCTGGCCAAACTTGCAGCACATATTACAGTCCTCTGCCATATCATACTCCAAGCGGGTACACAGTATCACATTTTACATACATTGCGTTATCCATGCGGAAAGTTACTTACTATTATACCTGGTACAATTATTACTTATACAATTATTTCTTATATTCAGTTTATGAGCATAATATTCATTACAGCGATACGGGGGAAAATAGATGAGACTTTGATATTAAAATGCCACAAAAACCGTGAAATGAATTGCAAGCTAAACTACTACAGCAGGTTCAGTGAGATCAACCGTCACTGCATGTTTTATCTCAAAAGATGGCGGTGTTCCTTCTCTGCTAGAATGTGACGTCCATACGTTGGCTTGCAAACAGGGGCGGATCCAGCCGGTCATTTCCAGAGAGGGGCATCAAAGATTTTTGTTAAATAATCAACATATTTGTTATTATATTGTATTGTGCCTCAAATTTGGTAGTATACAAAATTATTGTTTAAATAATTACATAATTCTAATATAATAAACATTTAAATCAATTTTGCTAAATAAGGGAAGGTAACAAACGAAAACTAGGCTTTTCGGATCCGCCACTGCTTGCAGATGGATTCCTCTTCAGGTACATCCACCAGAGAGGAATCGCCCCAGCCGGGACAAGCTCTAAGTTCACGACAAGACCAATGATATGCAATTGGATAGTGCAAGTAAATGTTTGAGTAAGGGAAGAGGAGGGCACAAGGATGAGAAAGGAAAAAACACAAGTGATCATTTGTTAGGCTACTGCCCTGGTATTCCCCTGATATTGATCGGAGAACCCACGGAAAACTATCGATAAGAGCAGCCAGCAGCTACAATTCTGCAACAGAGTGATTGAATTCTTCCTTTATATGAGCATGATGGAATGTTTCATCCTACAGAAGATCAAGGATCAGGATGCAATTCTGAAAAGTCCCAAGTGTACTCGTAGTTCCCGAAATCTAATTTTATTTGATAAATGTGTTGTTATCACTAATTATTTTATCCTAAATACACTGTATTATTAACATTTTATCAGTATTATTGTATACTGAATATTTGTAGTGTATCATTTAAAAATAATTTTATCTTATGATTTTTCCCCTAATGTTGTACGATATTTGTAACTCAAATTGTCAGTGATAACACGAGTTGACGCGAATTATAAATTAAGAAAATATGATAACTTCTGTATTCAAACTTACGTTACTAATTTCCAACGCGCGCTGACACTGGAAAAAATATAAGCAGCCTTCGACCATCTGAGAGTTATCCATGGTGTCTTTAGATACCTAGGACGTTGCCCCCCCACACACACACATACACATACATACAAAAAGAAAAGAAACCGTTTCAATTTTGACGGAGAAATGAAATATTTTATTCACTCATCATGCCTATTCTCATACTACGCGTACCGACTGAATTTCCTTACTTACAGTTAGTGTTCCAAGTGCTTACAACAACTGGCATTATGTGACAGATAGGCTCCAAGCAAGAATCCAACCGCAACTAAACTTTTACTATTCACGCGTTTCGTTATGGAACAGGATTTTGTTTTGAAATTCTTGGTATGTAAAAGTCTTTTGTATTGTGACTATTTTTGGAACATTCTTAAAGACGAGTTTTGTTTAAATATTTGATTTATTGTAGTGTTATACGAGAGTAACATTTTTGTTCTTGTGTACCGCCCGTATACTTTTCGGCAAACCATTTTGGGTAGTTTTGTTCAACATCAGAAGAATATGCTGAGAATATGTCAACGGAAGATGGAAAGAAAGATTCTTTCCATTTCTATTCAAGATAGAATACAAAATTCAGTTATTAGAAGAAAAAGTGGCATTCAAGATGCGGCGGAACAAACAATGTAGACTAAGTTGAAATGGGATGGGCATTTGATGAGACTCGAGCACCAATGATGGACCCATGCCGCGAGTAGGTTGGAGAAGACAAGGCCGACAGGAAACTAGATGGTCTGGCTATTTCAAGAAAGAAAAAGGTGTAGAGAGGACTAGAGTGGCGAAAGACCATGAACAGTGAAAAACGATGTTTGTTCAAAATTAAGACGATCCGTTCAGATATTGTGAAACCTCCCTGCCATACGCAGGGGGCCTTTGCCCTACTGAGGAATGTACAGGCTTATAATAATAATAATAATAATATTAATAATAATAATAATAATAATAATAATAATAATAATAATAATAATAATAATAATAGGGGTTTGAGGGTCAGAGTTAGAAAAACCGCATTATAAATCAGAACGACCCGGTTGCGAAAACGTGTGAGACCGTCTCGTTTGGACGAAATGTTGCCGGAGGGATTTAATTTAACAGGACGTGCCCGAGTTCTTCTACATGCCACTTGCATGTCATGGCCCCTGTGAGATTTGCCGCCTTCGAAAATCCGCACTTCTCAACAGAATCTGACCCGCGTCATTGTTTTAGAAGTGATTATATTAATAATAATAATAATAATAATAATAATAATAATAATAATAATAATAATGTTTTTTCTTGAGTAGTGCCCGTGTACCTTTGGGAAAGCATTTTGTGTAGTCTTGTTCCACGTCAGTTGTGATGCTGCAGGCCTTATTCTCTTTCGCGAGGGGTGGGCTCTCGTCGAACGGGAGCGAAGCGGAGCGCGCGCCGTCGCGCAGTGAGCGCGGAGGCAACGACACAGGACAAAGGACTGTGCGGCGGCTTCGCGGCGGAAGTCTTCTGTCGCGGCCTGGGGCGCATCTGCGGGGGCGAACGCCACATAAAAGCGACGGCCCCCACGTGCGCCGCCCACGCGACAGGCAAGAACTCACCCGGAAGTCCTGCCAACCGCGCCGCACAGTGGGACATTAGGTCGATCTGATCGGGTGAATATCACAGGCGGCGGCGGCGGCGACGACGAGAAAGAACTCACTGCGAAGTCCTGCCACTCTCGCCGCACAGTAGGACACTAAGTCGATTTGATCGGATGAAATTTAGCGGTGGCGGCGGCGGCGAATGGGAAGAACTCACACTGACGTCCTGCCAAAATAGCCGTACAGTGAGTTGTAGGTCGATCTGATCGGGTGAAAATCGGAGAAGTATTCCAGATTTAGGTATTACTAGAGCGAAAGTTTCTAGTTTTCAAATATTTTAACCACACTTTGTAGGTACTTTCACGCATCATTGAAGTATAACTCATTCGGAAGTCTTGCTAACCTCACAGCACAGTGGAACACTACGTCGATTTGATTGGGTGAAAATCGGAGAGTCATTTCAGATTCTGATCCTACTAAGGAGCGAATATTACTAGTACCGAGGGCAAATCTGCTGTGCTGCCGTTAACGTTTGTGCCCCCGCTGCTTTCATGAATGGCATTGGAAATGAAGTGAAGAACAATGTCACATTGTAAATAATAAAAATCTAAGTGGAGCTGTGCGCACAATCCACACTTCAGAAATCGTCACTGTTTTAGAAGTGAAAATAGTTTCATACTGGAACCAACGTCGGAAGTTTCTGATAACACCCCCTACGAGTACCCTTAAAAAACGTAATACGTCGAAAAATTGGTTAAAATGGAATAAATAAAAAATAATAAAATGTAATGTGTTATTTTTGAAAATAAACAAAAATACGTAAACCACGACTTCAGTAAAAGGAAAATGATACACATTCATCATACAAGTGTAAAAATAAAAGTACTTCCTTAGCGAGTCTAGGAAGACATTTACGAGAAGGCACACGCCGTTACCATCCTGTGATGCCCTTGGCCGTGATTCTCACTCTCTCCGCTAGAGGTTGGTCTCAGTTAACTAAACTGCGATTTTTCTAACTTTGCCCTTCAAGGTCCGTCTTCACGATGGAATATGTCACGGTATTTCGCGACATTCTCAGTCGTGCCGCTAGGTATCGCATGATCGCGACCGTATCAAGCAGTGCTTGCAATCATGCGACTTCTAGCGGTACGACGGAGAAAGACGCGAAATGCCGTGTGATTTGCCGTAGTGGCCATTGGGGTTTGAGGCTCAGAGTTAGAAAAATCGCACTGTAAATCAGAACGACCTGGTTGCGAGAACGTGAGAGACCGTCTCGTTTGGACGAAATGTTATCAGAGGGATTTAATTTTACAGGACGTGCCCGAGTTCTTCTACATGCCACTTGCATGTCATGGCCCCTGTGAGATTTGCCGCCTTCGAAAATCCGCACGTCTCAACAGAATCTGACCCGCGCCCTGGGCTTCACAGGTCACAAGCTAGCATTCCGCTTACCGAGGGTATTGTAACGAGTGAGGCAGTGTGTATGAGAATTCAGTCGTTTGGAGCAAAATGAAAATAGACACAATAACACAAATACATTTTCAGTCAAACTAAATATTTCACTCAAGATCGAAATTGTTTCTTTTATTTTTGTATTTTCCACAAGTTTTCGGGTAGTTATTTAACGAAATGGACAGGTGGCTGCGTAATTTCCTTTGAACTACTATGCGATTGGAAATTAGTAACATTTATACGAGAGGTGTATCAGGAATATCTACACTTCTAGGCAAAAATATATATTATTTTGATCCTGATAAAGCTATCAACATTTAATGACGTAGAAAGAAATCTCCCACGACATCAAAATCAGGGTCTGTAGCTTGTAGTCGCTGTAAAAGTTAATCCATTGTGCTTCTAGTTATGAGTCGCGTGGGCTGGTTCTTCACAAAAACTTTAACTACCCTCCAAAGAAAATATCCTTCTCAACATGTTGGATCTGGAATTTGAATCCTTTTATTGTAGAGGAAGTTCGACTACTCCATATGAAGACAGAAACACTTTTTCTGCATGCATCTTATATTGTGCTACTGTCTGTTTGCTTCCTTGTTATCAATGAAAATTTAAGACATGTACTAACAATTATTAAAGCGAACTAGTTATTATAAAGTTTGTAGTGTGCATATTTCTTAAACTATAAATTTCGTCGGAAGGAACATGCCGTACGCTTTAAAAAGAGAAATAGGCTACAACCTCTTAATTAGACTTACCTCTGTTTCATCCTCGATCAATTTGGACATGATTCGCAATATATAGAAGAGTGATAGTAATGTGATATTCTGATATTGTTTATTTCGCTTGTTTTAGAATAGTGTTCTCTTTTCTAAGTGGTAATAAATACGCCTACCTACAATACATCATTACACTTGTACGGGCAGAAACACTTGAAACAATTAGACTTGTGATGCCAATGTCATTAATGTACTTCAAACAAAAATTAGAATTCCATGTACAAGACTTGACATTTAAGATTTATTAAGCCACAAGGCATTTCAAAGAGAACATTCTTTCCTTGAGGAAAGATATGTTCTATTTGTCTCTGGTAACAGAGCGAATAATAAAACAACAGCAGCAACAGACAAGAGTCACAGAAAAGAGAAGCCAAAGAGAAGATAAGACGTCGGTGCGGGGTGATGGATGAGTATGAGGATGGAGGGGCGGAGGGAGGATGGCAGAGAATGCCGGCCCGATTCGAAGTCGACTCGTGTACGACAAAGATGGATATGTTACCTGGCAAACGTAGGATGAGGTCTTACGGAAGCTAATAGAAAAGGAAAGCAAGGTCGACGTGGAAAGAGTATGAAAATAGCTAGAACAGTTGATAGATGGGAAAACGAAAGGGCGAAAGTATATACACTGAAAGTTTTCTTCGTCGTAGTATTGTGAAGAATATCTCACTTATTTCGCATTTTTACACGTTAGCATCTATTTCCCCACCAACTATTCTCAGTAAGCATTGTGATTATGGGATGATGAGCGTGGACAGTAGGATCACCCTCACGCCTACTACGTTCCGTAGATTGGATAAAACGAAAAACCGTCACGGTTTTCGCACTTTTTATTTCTACAACAATTGTTTCATGTCATTTTACCGACTAGCAGATGTATGTGAAGGAGCTGGGAAAAGAGCGACTGGCATAGTGCCTTAACCGATAAGGACTGTTCCTGTATTTTAGGCTAAAGTAACAATATTTTTCGATTTTGCACTAGTTTGGAACCAAACTGCTTTTTGGTCTCAGAGTCCTTCGAAACGGATATTACCCCCAAAATATGGACATCAAGTTTTTGGACGGATCTCAATTCCATACCACGTATATCCTAGATAAGTAAAAATCGGGTAAGGACATGACAATAAATCAGAGGATGATTGAGAATGAAAGCAAATTCGACCAAAACAATTTGGAATGCATGCATTGGCAAGCATGGGAACCTGAAATCAGTTGGTTTGATGTAAAAAGGGCTTTGTCGAAAGCTAAAAACAATAAAGCTCCAGGACCAGGTAACCTTAGAATGGAACTTTTAAAATACGGAGGTTATAATGTAACTGAATATCTCAAAAATCTTTTTAACAAAATTGAAGTTAGTGGCGATATTCCTCAGGAATGGAATGTCATATGTCATATATCAGCTCTATACACAAGAAAGGTGACAAAACCCTTTGTGAAAACTACAGAGGAATTAGTGTCATCCCATCAATAGCTAGGCTATTCGCTAGTATTCTAAAGGAAAAAATACAGAAGGGAATAACATTTAGTGAAGAACAAAGTGGGTTTAGAAGTGGGAGGTCATGTTTAGATAACATCCATTGCTTACGCCAAATAATTGAGAAAAATGGAATATACAATATAGACACACATATGACATTTATTGACCTGGAAAAGGCCTATGACAGTGTTCCTAGATGCAAAATATGGTCAGCAATGAGAAGACTGAATGTTCCAGAAAAATGGATTAATTTGGTTAAAAAAATGTACCAGAATACTGAAGCGTGTATTAAAATGGGGAGGAAAATTACCCAAAGTATTAAAACTAACAAAGGGTTAAAACAAGGATGTAGTTTATCGCCACTTCTCTTTAATATATATATGGAACAAGTTTTGGAAACTTGGTACAAGAAATGCTCGCAAATGGGAGTTCTCATAAATGATAGGTGCTTACATTCTCTACTTTTTGCAGATGATCAGGTCATTTTGGCATCAGATCGGGAAGATATGGAGTTTATGCTTAGGAAATTAAAAGAAGAATACGAAAAGTGGGGACTTAAAATTAACCTTAAAAAGACCGAATATTTATGCATTGGAGGAGATACCTCTAATATAAAAATTGATGATGACGAAATAACTAACTGTTCAAAATTTAAATATCTGGGGACTATAATTACTGACGATGGGAAAGTTGATGAAGATATTACCACTAGACTTGCAATGGGCAGAAATGCAATCAAAGCTCTACATAGCCTTATATGGAATAATGTGCTACGACAAGACACAAAGAGAAGAATATTCCACAGTGTAGTGGAAAATATTATATTATATGGTGCAGAAATGTGGCCTTTAACAAAACGCCGTAGAGACAGAATACGGTCAGTAGAGCTCGACTTCATGAGAAGATCTTTACAGATAACAAAGCTGGACAAGATAAGAAACGAAATGGTATGGGAAAGAGCTGGGGTTCAAACAACCATAACCAGAAGACTAGAAAATAAAGCTCTTCAATGGTACGGACATGTCCAGAGGATGCAAAATGAGAGATGGCCAATTCAAATTTTAAACTGGATACCTGAAAGGAGGCGTAGAAGAGGTAGACCTGTTTTGGCCTGGAAGACGTATATACAGGAAGTAATGAATGAGAAAGGACTAGAAGAAGGTCAATGGAATGACCGAAAAATATGGAAATCGAAAACGGCAAACTCTTAGGGGTAGAACCGACGAAGAAGAAGAAGCAAATTCGACCGCGTGCATAAGTGAATACTAGTCGAAAAACCACTTCTGAAGTTTCGTAGGTTGTAAAGTCCAACGAAGGTGGATAGGGATTCTAAAGGCCGATTACGCTATTTGTTTCTGTTTCTTCTGATCACGTCCAGCCGGATGCCGCAACAGTGGATGCCGCGACAATCACCTGGCTATTGTTCGTGAGCGGTTTTTCCTTCGTATCTTGCACTTATTCCCATCTCTAGGGTTGAGAGTTGTTTGGATAACCATTTCCTTTTGGTCTATCGATAGATTTCAACAGTTCAGTAGGTACGTGGTTATTCGGAACAGAGCGTCAGATTCGAGACATGAAGCACGGAGCATAAGGCACGCAGCCTGAGAACGAAGACCGTGGCTTGTAGTAGTGGTCCAGAACATGGGGTAGGTAAAACGAGGTTCGATGTACGAGGTCTGGTGTCTGGTGCACAGTCAGTGTGGCAGGGAGCAGTGGTACGGAGCATGGGACACGGATCTTGGGGCATGGAGTGTTCCGCGGGAGTCCAGGGATGGGAGGGTGGTGGCACGGAGCATAAGACCTGGGGTATGGGTCAAAGAGGTGGGACATGCAGCAAGGGTGATGAAGGGTATAACACGGTATGTGAGGCACGGGAAGCGTGAAGTGCAAAAGGGAGGCTTACGGAACGTGGAAATCGACGTACGAAACACGGAGACGGGACATGGAGTGAGGGCATGGAGTGAGGGACACGAAGTGAGGAATACGGAGTGAGGTACACGGAGGGACACGGAGTGGGGGACACGGGGTGGGGGACACGGAGTAGGGGACACGGAGTGGGGGACACAGAGAGGCACAGTGAGGGACACGAAGCGGAGGACACAAAACGGGGGACACAAAGCGGGGACACGAAGCAGGAGACACGGAGCGCGGGACGCGGAGAGAGGTGCACGGAGAGAGAATCACGGAGAGAGGGTCACGGAGCGCGGGACATGGAGAGAGGAAGAGGAGGAGAGAGGCACGGAGTGGAGGCCCAGAACGCCGCGGGCGAGGGGCGCCGTAGGGACGAACCCAGTGGGACTTCCGCGTGCTGGGCGGCGCGTTCCCCAGCGAGGATCGGGTTGCGGCGGAGGGTAATTCGAGCAGCGGGGTGGAGAGGGGCGGGGCGGGACGGCGGGAACAGCCGATGGAGGCGCCGCACGACACGTGCTCGAGGCGGAGGGAAGCGGCCCACCCACGCAGGGGGCTCCAAACCCCTCACCAAGACGTTTCATCCGTCCAAATTGAGCAGGCGCCGAAAGGACTAGAAGCAATTGAAAGGGTCGCTTATTTACGAGATGTGAATGGAGCCTGTTCATTATGATGAGAAATGATGGGATGCGTTGTCGTAGCTGCTCAACAGAAGTTTCGTACTACGGTAAGTTTCCTGTTTGATTGTTTCTCTGATTCATTCATGTTTCTGAGCATGTCAACTGCTATGGTCATGTGCATGAGAATACGAATGCCATATGCTATTGGCATGTGCATCACATTGACCACTGCTTATGTCGATCTGAATCTTTTCACGTCGTGAAGTGGCGATGTTCCTCCCCCGCAGGATCGTAAGATCAGGCGCCGATCTACTGTCTGTTTGCTAAGTATTGCCCATTCCAGAAGTCTCCCCCAGCAGGTCACCGCTCAATCTGGGGCAAGCTCTCAGCTTGCGACTGATCTCTCGACATGTGTGGGATCTCTGTTGCGGTATTGTGGACTTCATTAAATCGAGTAATAACCACCCTCCTTTTTTATATTGGTCTGTAACTATTGTAATGTTAAATTCACAAATACCCTCTCGGGTGAACCTTCCTTCTTTAATAATGTTAAATATATCTCTATTATCTGCATTAACCACCACCCCCGTTGAAGTTCATTTTTTGCAATTTTCTTCGTTATTGGTCTGTAATAATAATTTTAAATGTACGAGGGTAAGTCAATAAGTATCTGCAATCAATGTTTATAATTTATTACAGAAAGAAAACACAATTTTTATTGATATCATTTTTTAACATGGTCATCCTTCTTTTCTATACACTTGGCCCATCTTTGCACAAACTTTCCGATACCTTCTGAAAAGAAGGTTTTTGATTGTGCAGCAAGGCGCGTATGCATAATTTCTTTGAACTGTTAATCGGAGCAGAATCGACGGACCAAACAGATGGTATTCCGACTGTGCACAGGATGCTTCAACACACGATTCTCACACGATTGCGCTTGTGCTTTTCATTGAGCTGTTTTGGAACCCATAGCTTCTTTCTTCTTCTTCTTCTTCTTCTTCTTCTTCTTCTTCTTCTTCTTCTTCAGTTTCTGCCGTTCTTCACTCTTTTTGACGCTCGCTCGACCACGGTTCTGGGAATGGTAAACACTCTGTGGTAGAACATTGTGCCCGTATTTCCGCCCCTAGTACACCTTTAAACCATAAAAAATGGAAAAATAGAATTGATTATGGAACGCTCTTCTTCTTTGGTGCAAACAGAGGGTGCTGTAGCCATCTTTGCATCACAACAGCGCAAGACTGACTGATCAGATAACGCTGAAACCTCCTACAGGCAAAGACAACGGTCTCATCTAGTTGTTAGGCAACACACAAAGCCCTAGAATCAAACTAAAGACAATTAGAGTAAAATTGCAGGTACTTTTAGACTTACTTACGTATATATTATTTAATGCCATATTTTGTAACTTAATGTTCTATTATAATTTTAAATTACCTATTTTAATTATTTAAAATTAATAAATTATAAAAAATTAACTATTTAAACTAAGGTAACTATTTTATTTTATTTGTATCTGTAGACTGATGATGACGGCAAAGCTGTCGAAAGCCGGCTCTCTCTCAATAAATGCTAAGTTGACGGAGATGACATCTTTTATTACTCCACTCTCGACGTGTGTAACAGCGTATTACTTGTAAATGTGATGTATGAGAAGATACAACAAGGAAAAGGAAGTAAATATCGGGCGCGGTACGTCATCCCTTTGTTACGGTACTGCTCGGACATTCGCTTTTTATCGCCGGTATCAAACCCAAGGAATTCCGTGGCAGAGTCACTGCCGAATCAGCGACAATGTTGATTCTTTCTCAGCCAGTTTTCGTGTTCAAGTCGCGCCGGCCGATTTTTGACATCAACTGAATAGCTGCATCAAAATCTATAGTTGCCTAGATGAGAATTATAGAGTTATGTTTCTATGAACAGTGGATTAAATTTTTCTCCGATAAAGCCCAGGCAAATACTAGTGGTGTAAAACATTAAGCAACCGCGCGCTATTCTTCGTTCCCATCTCCTTCCCACTCCCTTTCATAAGGCGATGGGCTGACCCCACATTCTTCATTGGTCCATTCCCAAAATTTACTATATTTCCGGCAAAAGTCGAATGTGGTAGAAACATTTATATATTTTATAAAATAGCAAATAACGCGCCAGCAGGTCAACCTAAATTACGGAACACCTAGAATGACGGATTGATACTTGATAGTTCAGTACTTTCCATCATATTTCAGGATGAACCCTGCCGTATTCGACGATCTAAATAAATATCCGGCGGTAGTATTGCGAGTCAGAGGTTGTCCCACCAAAATCCAATTCAAATTTAAATAATTGAATAAATTTGTCCCGCGATTCGCACAATTAGAGCTTAATTGATACACACTCTTTCAGTCTTAAAATTCCCTTTCACTGCAAGCTGCTTGAGAATGAGTAGTGTGTTACCAGTCGCAGAGTTGATTGCCCTGTTCTAACGCCGCTGGGGAACGCCTTGTTTGCCACCCAGAAAGTCGCTGCAGTCTCTCTCTGCAGGAAGAAAAGAAACACCCTCGGCGCTTGTCACTTTACCACTCATGTGACAGGTAAACACACGAGACTGAAGAGGAGTGACAAATTCTGGTATGCACATTCTTAAGTAGACGCTGCATGACGTAAAAAAATAACTTTTGAAAGGGATACAATGGCTTCCTCACCTCAGCCAATGGAATTTTAGTTGTCCGATAGACACTGCGAACAAAGTACGGTTGGCAACGTGAGCCATTTAGCACTGAAAGATGGATGGTACGACGACTAAAGCATTCTCAACATTGCACAGAATTCTGCGTCTCGTGAACAGCCGAGATTCTAGGGAAACTATGCTTATAATTTCCAATATTTTTACCTTCTTGCATATTACTCATTTAATATAGTGAAGTTATGTAATGCTGCTGCGAGAAACAATGCTTTTGCGGCAGAAAAAGTTGTATTTGAAGTCCTGGGTATCGAAAAAGTGGATAATTCTTCTTCATACATGAAGTAAAAAACTCACTCTAAGATGTTCCAAGAATTCACTTTTTATGGATGTTTGATACAAACAAATTAGTTTACGGAAAAACGTCTGTTCGTATGTCCGTGAACAACATTACCGGCGAAACTGTAGGGAAATAAAAATTATGTTCTCCCATCGATCTGAATGCTGTGGCGGGCCTTTGAAATTAAAACGTATAATTTGGTTTTTGAGGGTACTTTACATCAAGCCTCAATGACATTTAAAAAAATAGTATTTCAAAAAATGACTCCACATTTTTCTTTTAATATTTTTTGAGATAGAGCGAAGTATGCTTATAAAAATGTCACAGGTCCGATTTTTGTTGAATTCTCTCAATTGCGAAACTTTAAGATATGGAGTGTTCCTACAACTACAAAATTGATGATAGTTATATTTCTTCCCAATGAAATCTATTCTGCAAAATTAGTTATTTGATATAAGTTCAAGTACAATTTTCTGTAAACTATTAATGGTTTGGGGGTAATTTCATGTGAAAGAAATGAAATTTTAAAAACCAAATTTTTCTCAAAACGGCTCCAAATTTTTACCTTTACACTGCTTGAATGGATTGCGGTAAATGCACAGACTAATATAATTACCTTAACGCCATAAACCTTATTTTGACATAAAATTTTAATTCTGTTATTACACTATGGTATGTTCAAATAGTACAATATTACGTAATCGTTATATTGCGAAAAAAGTTCTTGTTGTTGAAGCATCACTAGTTACTGTGTAAACCTTACATGTTAAAACGTTACTCTTGGAGCCGGAAGTCCACATGAAATAAAACTCCTTATGACCTAGGAAGTATATTTGAGAAAAACATAATTGGGTGAAAATTAAAAGATTTGAAAGTGTAGAATCGGACACAATTAAATGATACAACGATTGAAACCATTGTAATTTGAAATGCATTCCGGATGTTCATATGTCACGGCAGCTACCACAAATTAATTGACATTGATCGACGGACGGGAAGTTGTAACGGCGGCAGCTCATAGTTAAGGAGGTAGCACAACTGTCAATCAAACATTTAGCGCAGTTCTAATGAAAGGTTTATTTGAACGCGGTTCAGTTCTAATAATTTCCCTTGCGTCTAGCGCGAAAAAGCGGTGATGGGGGCAGATCCTTGTATAATTAATCATTGTAAAATTAATCATTGTATAATTAACAACACCACAACTACATATGAAATAATAACGAATAATCTAGGATACAGTGACCACGATGCACAAATTCTTACAATTACTAAGAACATAAACACTGACACAATAAATAATACACGCATGTGCAGAGCATTCACTAAAGTTAAATATAAAATTATTTACGGACTAGTTGATGAAGGAATCATGGGACTAAGTTTATAACGCTGTTGACACAAATGAAAAATATAATTTATTTTTCTCCAAGCTTTCAATTCATTTTAACGCGTGCTTTCCCTCTTAAAAAAGAGAAAATTAAACATTTCAAGCAAAAGTAATACTTGGATCACACAAGGAATTAGAACATCGTGTAAAAACAAACGTACGCTTTACTTTATTTCTAAACATCATAATGTATCACCCGGTTTCCATATATACTTCCGAGAATACAAAAGAATTTTAAGAAAAGTAATAGTTCAGGCAAAAATAATGAAAAATAGTCAGGACATTTTGAGCGCTAGTAACAAAACTAAAGCAATGTGGGATATCGTAAAAAATACAACCACATCATCTCGATACCTTGTAGAGAATTTTATTTTAAAGGATAATGAAAGAGAAACGAATAATCCGGAAAAAGTTGCCAATCTCTTCAATAAACACTTTTCTATAATTGCGTCTGATCTCACGAAGGGACTAAAATCACAAAATTCAACATTTTACACTTCCCAAAAAATTTCAGATACGATGTTTATTTCCGAAACTTCTCCCAACGAAATCCCCAGAATAGTCAGTAAACTAAAAAATAAATTAGTCTGGTTTAGATGAATTTCCGGATTGTTTATTAAAAACTTGTGCACCTGCCTTTATACATCCGTTAACTCACATTTTCAATGCTTCTTTATGTACAGGAATATTTCCAGATATTTTCAAAACAGCAAAAATTAAGCCATTTTTTAAAAAAGGGAACAAAAATGATATTCAAAATTACCGGCCAATTTCTCTTTTGTCAGTTTTCTCAAAAATCTTAGAAAGGCTTTTCTACTTACGAATGGAAACTTTTCTCAGGAAAAACAGCATTTTCAGACTCACAACAAGGTTTTAGAAAATCAAAATCTACGGAAACTGCCATTTTTTCTTTTCTCAAAGATGTTCCTTCATCAATAGACCAAAATGACGTACCCATTGAAATATTCTTAGATCTCTCGAAAGCTTTTGACGTTACTGACCATAATATCTTGCTCTCAAAATTACCTTCGTATGGAATCCGTGGTATTGCCCTAGATTGGATAACTTCTTACCTTAAACATCGAACTCAAAGAGTAGATATACCATACGGGCTGGAAAGGACATTACATACTTATATTTCCAATTCTTTGCCAATTGAGCATGGGGTCCCGCAAGGTTCGATTTTAGGTCCTATTCTCTTTCTGTTATATGTAAATGATATGCCCTCGTCTATTAAAATGGAAGAACGGTTCTGTTTGCTGATGACACGAATGTTCTTTGCAAAAAAGAAGCAGTAAATAGTACAATTTCAGAAGTTTCAAATTGGTTTAATAATAACAAATTAATTGTTAACGAAAGAAAAACTGTTTCAATGCATTTTTGCATCTCAAATCGGAAATCGCATGTTCCATTGAAAATGAACAATATGCAATTAGCTGATGTTGAGGCAACAACATTTTTAGGTCTTTCAATTCAGTCAAACCTCAAATGGAATGTACATATAACAGAATTAAACACTAAATTAAGTTCATTACGCTACGCATTCAGAATTCTTTCAAATTCTGTCAGCCTTCATGCAGCTCGTTGCGTTTATTTTGCAAATGTGCATTCCCGCCTGAGATATGGCATAATATTCTGGGGAAGCTCATCCTGTAGTATTCAGGCCTTCATATTGCAAAAGAAAATTATTCGAATAATGAAAAAATGCCTTCCACGTAATTCCTGCAAGCATCTTTTCATTGAGCTGGGAATCTTACCATTGCCTTGTCTATTTATTTATGAATCTGTAATATTTGTCAAAAATGACCTACTTAACGGAGGGAACATATTTTCATGCAATATTGATATTTATAATTACAACACACGCCGTAGAAATCACGTGCATCAAGTGTCAGTATCAACAGCTCAGGACAAGAAATCAACATACAATACATGTACGTTACTTTACAACGCATTGCCAGATGACATAAAACAATTAAAGTCGGTACACAAATTTAAGTTTAAAGTAAAATCTTTTCTGCTGCAAAACTGTTTCTATACAATTAGAGACCATACTGATCGTGAAAAAGAAAAATAATGTTTAATGTAACAAAACAAAGATATATAATGAATTAGTTTATATTTGCATTGTATACATTTAAAAAAAATATTTAATACGCCTGTAACAAGTAATGTACGTCAGCTTCCGGGTCAATGACCCCCATCTCGATCAGGTTTTTGTCCAGTTTCCCTGATCCATTGAGCAAATGCTGAGATGGCCCCTTGTTTTGCTTCTGGACGTAAATGTAGCTTCACTGTGCGCACGTTTTGTTGAGCACGCCTTTTGCTTGTAATTCATTTACAGTTAAAATTGATTTTCTATAACTCGGGAACAAACATTTTCCAAATATTTTTATGTTTCCAAAATAATTATTTTCTAAATTCATTTTTCGTTGGTTTTTTTCTTTTTTTTAAATTCTGGCCCTCAAGAAAATGTGCGCAGATAAATTTCTTTCACCACACGTCATATAGAGTTTTCACTGTTTTTTGACAAATAAATAAATAAATCATTCGTAACCCATCCCTACTTTGCAGGGTGCATTTATGCATCCTTCAGTTGTTTGTGAAAAAGTAAAATAATACAGTAATCCCTCGACATCCGTGAATTTGCTATTCGCGTGTTCCGAACATTCGCGATTAGAGAAATGCTACTGGTTTTAACATTCGCGACTCATTATTATGCGAGTGCATCTACATAATTTTTTGGAAAGAAAGCACATTTCATTTCCTTTATCAGTGTCCTCTGGGAACCGAAGTCGACAAATGTCGGAGCTCAAAGTATCACTTTCTGCAAAAATTTAAAGACGAAATGACAATTCAAGTTTGTAGAATTACTCAATTGTAAAATAATTCAATTCAGTTGCGTTACGTTGGAGGTAAGGGTTTTGGCCAAATGAACAGAAAAGCCATTCAGGATCTGTGCAACTCTTATTATAATCACATCATAGTAGAGGAGTTTGGGAAATCATCAGTGAAGAAGACCCTTTGACGGTAATGATGCAGTAACGGAAGCAAAACTCCATCCTGGAGCAACTTCAAGGTCAAAACTTAATGGTAACTTAAACCAACAAGCTCTGGTGGAACTGGCATTTAAATGTGATCCGAACATGGAAATAACTTTTAAATTTAAGAGAGAACATAAGCAGCAACTCTTCCATATTTGGATATTAGAACGAGGGGGGTGATGAAACAAAAAAATACAAAATTCTATATCCAATCACTTTCAACTGTGAAGTAAGTTTCAAACATTTTATTTCCTCATTTTGGAATGTTAATTGTGAATTCTGTTTGTAGTAGCGCTTACTCAGTTCTACTGCAATTGTTTGTCAGACATTTTTTTCTTTCTTTTTTAAACAGTTTTTTGATATCCAGGAACTTAATCCACCGTTCTTCATTAAAAGGTAGACACAACATTCGCGGATTTAACATTCGCGATGTTTTTTGGGAACCTAATGTCCGCGAATGTTGAGGGATTACTGTACTCGGTGGCAGTGGCGAGTACCGCGACACGCGCGCGTCCTCAGTCGCCGCTCTGACCCCGTGCCCCGCCCCCTCTCGCGGCTGAATGAGCCGCCGAGATCGAGTGGGCGCTAACGTAAATACGAGGCCCTAACACGCGCTCGCGCCCGCGGGAAGGATGTTTGCGCTGAGAGGCACAAAAACGCCTCGCGCCGCACAGTGGCTCACACGACGAGCGAAACGAAGAACAATTATTCCAAAGGACGGTGAAAGAATCATAAGTAGGGGGCGGATTTTGATGACGTAAAACATCGTCAAAAACAATCAATAAAATGCGCTTAAAATGTTTTAAAAATTACCTAAAACCAAAGAAAAAAAGACAGAAGAAAATTGTGATCAAAACCTCTTCAGATGAACAACTCAAGCTGTCGAATATGTTACTGATGTAATCGAGGCTTCTCCCGTTTTTTTTTTCAAATGAACTCACTTTGCAAACTTTTGGTGTGTACTGTTTTTTAAAGTAAATCTCTGTCTTTATTTATCGCGAAATCGGCCGAACTGACAATGGCGCCGATAGGTGTCACAGGAACCTGAGATTGCATAGTACTCACAACGGCTGCCATTACAATACATGAGCGAAGAAATCGAACAGGCTACTCAGGAATTTTGGGGTGATCATTTGTTGCATCTCGTAAATATTATATGAAGCAAGTACCATTCAAATTATCTTAAAATCGATTAAATCAGCGAAAAAATGAAAATGCGAAAATGACGTAAAATGGTAAAAAATTACTTATTAGTCGAAATTGACGAAAAATGCAAAAAAAGACATAAAAATGGATCATTTCGTTATGTCATAACATAAAATGAATTTCTATACTAAACGGCATTGTTATAAAGTGAAAAGAAAGAAATGACATTTCATCAAAATTCGCCCCCTAAATCATAAGCTTCGATTTTGATATTTTTTACTCGACCATACACCGCGATTATCTCTGACGAATCGTCTTTCCATTCAGTGTTGTAGGTTTTCATTTTCTAGCAACATGGCAGTACAACATTTAACTGATTGCCTTGGCCCTCAATTGTTGTGAATGTGTAAGACAAACATTAAACGAGCTATTTCTCAAAACTGAACGAGCGTCCTTGTTTATGACACTCCAAGTCCTTTAATTCAAATTGAATTATTCAATAGCATGTACTGAAACGTCGCGAATGCGGAGTTGCAGGGATTGGGACCTGTTTTCTTACATCCTGTGCGGTGTTGCGCCGCAATATTCATCTTTTAACATGTTATTTTGGGGTTTTTAAGTTTAGAATAATCGTGAAACTTTCAGCTTTATAAATTACTTTGACTCTTCCAAGCATCATTCTACCCCCCTTTCCTCTACGCTTGACAAACATTTCAAAATTGGGAACCTTTCTCAATGTATAAATTCGGTAGTTACAACTAGGGACGCAATTTATTATACACTAAAATCTAAGAAATAAATACGCATTTTTGCTGTAAAAAGTTGGAATAAATATGCTACTAAAGTTGTAGTAAAAATCCTTGTAAAGTAGCCATATTATTAACCCATCATCACACAGTTTCTCATATTTTTTTATATTCGGCACTTTACTCTTACCACTCAATAAAATTTCCAAGTAGTTAGTATTAATAGTAGCATTGTATTAGTTCCCACAATGGGACGACTGCTTTAGAACAGGGAATTTGCTTTAGAACCATGTTTAAAGATTACAAGAAACACTTAATAGCCATCAAACCATGAAAATGGAAGTTCCTTTCTTCTTCGCGTCCTGTTAGGCTCACATTTGTAAGGATAAACCTCCTCTCTATTTTGCCGGAAATTCATATGACGTATGTTCGTTCAACATTACCCAATTTTCAAGATGGATTGCAATGTAATTCTTGAATGGCAACGTGTTATGTCACGTGATACAGGGGAAAATCGTGATTTTTCTTTTAAATATTAAACATAATTCAGGTACAGATAATACGGGTTGATATTAGCTTCAACGAACCACGTATACAAAAACGCATAAAAATTTAAAAAATTAAACATTAAACTTAATAAAATAAGTATGAGTAACAGTAAACGTTTTCAAGCAAAATGTGCAGAGTAATAAACAACAATTCGCCGAAATTATTATGCTTAGTAGCAAAATTGCAAAATATACATCATAAAATTTTATTCAAATAATTGAAAATTGGTTGTTTCATGCACATCTTACTTTACAGAGAGCAATCTTTCCGACTACAAGGGGAAAATATGAATTTGCATTGAAATTCGGTCCCTAGATAGAATGCGACAATACCCACGATATCTAATTGAAGTTTAAGTTAATAGTTTACTAACCACTTTTGACCCATCTCAAACCACTGTGTGCCTTCATCTCTCCCCCCCTCTTACCCTCACCCCACAACGCTCGATCGTCAACGCGGTCTCATACCGTCGCGCTCCGACCGCGGCTCCCTTGTAAATGAACTACGATGGCATCTACCGTCGACTTATCTTTTCACGCAGCTTCAGCCCTTTATTGGAACCCGCGGCCCTTCATTTTAATGCCCGCCAATGCGGACATACCGTGTGGTATTCTGTGAAACATTCTCTAAGTGTTGCAAATGAGCCACAACTGTAGGAAATCTGAGGACTTAACCATCGAAACCAAACTTAAGGCGCTTAGCTGTTTAGGTGTTACAATAAGAAAGTCAGATAATACTATAATGGAAACACGAGTATGGAGTATATTTCGGACTTATTGCTACACAAAACAACCATCAACTGGCTGCCTCTCAATAAACCAATCAGATACTTATGACTAAACATTGACACGAAACTCAACTGGAAGCAGCATTTAGACGCCAAAATCAAATTCATACAATTAAAACCATTAATACACAGATCCAGTTCATTATCATACAATTCAGCATTGCAAATTTACAAAGTCATAAGAAGACATTTGCTACTATACGCCTGCCCAATCTGGTTAAATGCAGCAAAAACCAACCAAAGGTAACTGCAAATAGTGCAAAATCAATTTCTCAGAATCATTTCAAACGCTCCCTGGTATGTCACCAATAAACAGGTACATAAAGAATTCAAACTAGAGACTATAGACCATCATATCACCCACCTTGCTACTAACTTCTTCTCGAACATATTCCAAACCCCTTCATTATTAGTTCACAGACTCGGCAAAAACTCATCACATAGAACCAGAATACAAAATAAGTTTCCTTTCCACATTTTCCTCAGGAAATTCTCCGAATTACTTCCGACTAGAGGAGCACGATGGGTAACCTCAACCACTGTATTAGTTTTAAGTTTTAATTTAAGTTAGCTATTAAGCCATCAAACATATGTATAGTTAATTTAATCTGAGCTATGTATTCACCATGTGTAACACATGTTTACCATGTGTAAATAAATTTTAAAAAATATTTTGGACATTCCATTTTCTCGATTCCTCCTGCTACGCTTTGGGAATATGTTCCGAGTGTTTTGTTTGAATTGTACTGTTGGAATGCTACCAAATATCACACATTTATTTATTAGTTTTGTCTCGTCAGTTTATTCTATCCTATGTTAGTTTTAAGATCATGCCACAGCGCGCTAGGATGTTCAAAACATCTTAAAATCTTGTGATCCGAAATTAAACTAGTGGTGCTACAGAATGGCACAGACTTTCCCGTATTAATTTTCTATTTTCTTGGGTTTTCGCTAGCTATTCGGAATTGCCACGTACTCTTTCTTCCCAGCTACCATCTATCACCGCCAAAAGTACATTTTTTTTTGTCATTTTCTTAATTTTTCGGTTTCCTATTGGTAGAACAGAAACATTAATTTAGAATATTAAAGAACACAAAAACCTAGCCGTAAATGGCAATTTTCTTTTAAAAATTATGTGCCGTTTAAGAGAAAATGGCGTTTTAGCACTACTAAAAATGCGAAATTTGAAGCTCATTTTCACAGAAAATGATTGAGTTTTCAAAATACATTATTGGAAAAGTTATTTGAAGCACTTACACTCATAAATATAATAATGTTTATAAATTGCTCGCAATGTGCATATTAAAGATGTAAGAGATCTTTCAAAAAAAATTACAATTATGTCATTTTTGAAGAAACAAAAAGTTACTCAAAATAAACTTTACGCTATACTAAAGAGTGTAATTAACGCTATCCGTTACAAAAGTTTCAAGAAAAAATTGCAGCCATATACGCGAAAATGGCGTTTGAGCATTTCTGAAAATGTCGAAATTGAGCTACTTTTCACAGAAAACGGTAGTGTTTTCGAGAAACTTTACTTGACATTATTTAAAGCATATATACTCGTAAATATAATAATGTGAAAAAATCGTCGATAATGTAAATATTAACGACGTGAGAGATAAGTAAAATAATTTACATTTTTGTAATTTTTGAAAAAAACAACCGATAGACCGAAATGGCTTTTATGTCATTGATAGAGTTCATTTACCACTATCCCTACCAAAAGTTTAAAGAAAAAATTTGGAGCTGTTTTGAGAAAATTTTGTTTTTGTAATTTTTTAAATTGCACATATTGCACGCAATATTGCACGAAAACTACCAAAATTTTGAAAAACATTTACATGACCTTTATTAAAGAACTCAATATGCAAAACAAATTTATTTGAAGAAAAAATCTCTACCTTCAATTTTGTAGTTGGAGAAAGACGCCGAAAAAAATTCAAACTTTCAAAATTTTCGAAAATTCAGAGCTGTACGTGAAAATCGGACCTATGTCATGTTAAAAAGTGTATTTTACTCTATTCATACAAGAAATTTAAAAGAAAAAATTTGGAGCCGTTTTTGAGAAAAATGTTGAAAATCCCCGGGGGGCTTCATATAAAGTACCCCCAAATTTTGAAGAATCTTTTTCAAAATCTCAAAGCTTCGACAAAACTCAGATCGACCGGGGAATATCCATTTTGGAAGAAATCGTACGTATGGTTCAGGCGCTAGCAGTGTTCACAGACGGACAGACGGACGGACGTTTTCCTTTCAATTGGGTTTTCGGTATCAAGGACCTAGAAAACAGGGTTTCTGGCTACACCACGTGTTAGGGGATTTTTTTTCTTAATTTAGCAACTGGTTTTATCCACTTATTCGTTTTCACGGCCGGCAATGAATTTTTTTCCGCCGAAAATTGGCCATTTTTTCGCGCAGCATTACATAACTTTCCCTATACTACGTATATCACTCCGTGTATACGTACGTATACGGGAAAGTAATAACTGAAAATCTACGAGGAAATGTCAGGTCATTTGTCTGTGTGAGTGAAGCTCTCCAAAATTTCGAGAAAATATTATAATTTGTTTGTTGCTTGTAAAGCAAAACTTTTAATTAATAACTCGTGAATTAAAAGCAAGCTCCACTTTCGAATATATGAGTTTAATATATGGTAAGGGCAATCATAATTGAATTTATTAGGACTCATTACCACCATCCCTTTTTATTTTACACATCGTTTTCGTAATAAAACGTTCTTTCAAATAATACATTATAATACTGTGAATATAAAAAACGATTAAAAGAATTATGATGTAGATAAGAAGTACTTTAATATATCATACATTTACTGTAATTAAACATTGATACACTTTAAGTTCTAGCAATATACAATACATTCAACTCGCTTGAGATTCAGAGAATTGTACATCGTAAACACATAACGTAACACCCATAGCTTCGTCACATATGATTTGTTTAGTTCATCAACGAGCAACATGAATCCTAACATATGCAGCCATAATAACAAAACCTTTCCAGCATCTTGCTCAATCATTTCAGTCAATGACCTACCATCATTTTGTTACTACGAGAAATTGAACATATCTAAAAGAAATAATTTTTTAGAAATATAATAAATAAAATATGCTTTGCTGACAGTTCTATATTGTAGTGCCGTTAACCGAAATACCACACAGATGAAGGTGGGAGATGTAAGTCATTATTGTAAAATTTGATAGTATATCTATGATAAGCCCATAGTGAAAATACAACAACAAAACAAAAGTACGAGAACTCTATGTTGTTGGTTATGCATGGAAAGAAATATGAATCAGGAAAAGATGTGTGTGTATGTGAGAGAGAGACAGACAGACAGACAGACAGGCAGAGAGAGGCAGAGAGACAGAGAGAGACGGAGAGACAGAGAAAGAGAGAGAGTAATTGCAAATGTAAAACTTCATAGTGGACTTTCTTCTTGTTCGGGATACTTGCTGGGAGAAAATGAGGAAATAGCCGCTTGCGCCGACATCTATCTGGATCTATTTCGAGCTTGGTGCCGCGACGATCGGTGTGAATGAAAAAAGTTCGGCCATGTGACCAAACGGTCGGTCGTGTGGCGCTGTCTGTTCTTCCTCTGTTCTTTGAAACAGTAAATTAGATACCAAATGATTCTAATACGAAATGACATTAACTTTTTTCGATCAAAGGTTAGTAGTACTCCACAGTAAACAAAGGCAGAGTTTATGTGATGTATGCTTATCTAAAAATGATGCACAACCTTCGTTAATATGCAAAATGTTTTGGGGTTTTATCATTAATGCATTTTTGAAAATAGCTTTTGGCTGTTGTGAGGAGCCTTACTAACACGGACATATTGGTTAACTAAAACCATTGAATAAAAAACAGATTATTATAACTTCAGTCAAGCAGTTACCATGGCATTGTTTGCGTGCGAAAGGGCAATGGCTGTGAAGGAAAGAGACTCTTTTGAAGAAGCCGCGGAGTAACAAAGTCTGCTGCGCAGCGGCCGCTGCTGTCGAATGGGCGCCTCGGATGCAGCTGGCGCGCAGCCTCTGCCAGAGCACGGACAGCTGCCTGCGGGAGGGCAGGGAGGAGGCGCCGGACGGCCAGGGAGCGACGGACAGGAGCGATGGCTCCCGACAGGGCGGATGGCTCCCGACTGGGCGGATGGCTCCCGACTGGGTGGATGGCTCCCGACTGGGCGGATGGCTCCCGACTGGGCGGATGGCTCCCGACAGGGCGGATGGCTCCGACTGGGCGGATGGCTCCCGACTGGGTGGGATGGCTCCCGACTGGGCGGATGGCTCCCGACAGGGCGGATGGCTCCCGACTGGGCGGATGGCTCCCGACTGGGTGGATGGCTCCCGACTGGGCGGATGGCTCCCGACTGGGCGGATGGCTCCCGACAGGGCGGATGGCTCCCGACTGGGCGGATGGCTCCCGACTGGGTGGATGGCTCCCGACTGGGCGGATGGCTCCCGACAGGGCGGATGGCTCCCGACTGGGTGGATGGCTCCCGACTGGGCGGATGGCTCCCGACTGGGCGGATGGCTCCCGACTGGGTGGATGGCTCCCGACTGGGCGGATGGCTCCCGACTGGGCGGATGGCTCCCGACTGGGCGGATGGCTCCCGACTGGGCGGATGTCTACCGACAGGGTGGATGGCTACCGACAGGGTGGATGGCTCCCGACTGGGCGGATGGCTCCCGACAGGGCGGATGTCTACCGACAGGGTGGATGGCTACCGACAGGGCGGATGGCTACCGACAGTGCGGATGGCTACCAAAAGGGCAGATGGCTACCGACAGGGCGGATGGCTACCGACAGGGTGAATGGCTACCGACAGTGCGGATGGCTACCAAAAGGGCAGATGGCTACCGACCGGGTGGACGGCTATCAACAGGGTGGATGGCTACCGACAGAAGTGATGGCTACCGATAGGGCAGATGGCTACCGATAGGGGGGATGGCCATCCACTGGACGGAGCGCGACCGACAGAGCGGAGGGCAATCTTCAGGGCGGATAGCGACCGACAGGCAGACACGGGATGACTCGGTGAGGTGTAGGAAAATGCAGTGAACAGAGGCAAGACGACCGACAGGGCAAGGCAGGGCGCAACGATCAGGATAAAAATTCACTGAGAGAGTGGACAACGGTAATCTTAAATGACGGACACGGACGGGCCAAGGAGAACAACGCATGGGGCGGAAAAGCATCGGACAGAGCACAAGTGCGTCGAAAGGAGGGGTGAGTGAGGAGGGGGCAGGGAGCGGTGGAGAGGGCAGGGAGCGACGGGCAAAGCGGGAAGCTTCGAAAAGGGCGGGGAGTGGCGGACAGAGCAAAGCAACCAGGTGAAAGCAGGTCATGTTTGCAATCTTTGGAACGAGGATTGGTACTGGGTAGTGTATCATATTGTGTGGCACGTGCATCAGGTGAGGAAGGGCGCCCCGGAAAACGCGTCGAGAGACTAGGCCAGGAACCAAAGATTATCGAGAGAGATGCGCAAGTTGGAGATGGTAGGTCGAGACGGCCTCCATAGTTATAACGAACCGGGCCGAACAGAGGTAATTGGTATAGACCGACCGGTTGGCAGGATCGTTATGGCTCATGCAAATTGATCCCACCACAATGAGCAAGGGCGGGGAGCCATGCAAATGGGTAGCGAACGGCGGTGGATGCGTGCAACGGGATCGCGAGGAGGCGAGAAAAAGAGCGGGCGAGCGTGTGCGCGGGCGCGCGGGTTCAGGGGAGCTGGCAAGGCCCCCGGGTCTTCGCGCGGCGGCAGCAGCCGCCGCCGACGACGCCGGGATTTATGAGACCTTGGGCCGCTGCGCGGAGCGGCAGCCGCTTTTAGGCGCCGCGCCGCCCGCCCCCTGCCCCAGCCTGACGCCAGGCCGACGCCCGGCGCAGACCTCGGCGCGGCGCCGCACACGTCCTGCAGTGGAGCCGCCCAAAGCCCAGTGCCCACCGTCACTCCCCCACCTTTAATTGACCTTTGCCCATAGCCCACTGCCCACCGCCACTCCTCCACCTTTTATTGACCTTAGCCCACAGCTCACTGCGTATCCCCTGCTGTCCTCCGCCTACTGCACAACACTTACCTCTCTCTGCATGCTAATCTCAGCTCTACCGCCCACCGTTCACTGGCCACTTCACCGTTCACTGTCGAATGCTTACTGTGCCCCGCTCACTAACACCAACAGCCAACTGCTCACCGCCTTCTGTCCATCACTCATTACCCACAGCTTACCTGGCGCCCCTCTGGCGGTGCACGTGCCTGGAATAATATTGGCGAAGATTGGGAGAAATCAGAAGCTGGAGGAAGAAGTCAGTGTGATAAGGACACCGGAGGAGAGAAGGTATCGAGACGTTTGGAAGGAATAGACGGGTGTAGGGGAGATATAGGAAACAGAGGTGATTGTAAGAGAGGATGGTAAGAGACATTTAAGGAAGCCGTAAGGAAAGTAAGGAAAGGTTATTGAAGGGAAGAAGAAGGGGAAGTTGAGCGGAAGTGGCAAGAGAGTCGAAAAAAAGCGAAGATAAGGGCACAAGAGGATACCAAAATTGAAAAAAATATGGAGATGATGGAGGATGAAACGAACATATAGGTGGAAAGTGAGACAGGCTGAGGAGACATTGAAGCAAACAGAGGAGATATTGAAGAAATATGGGCGTGAAAGTTGAGACAAAAATTAAGAGTAATGGTAAGATAATTATTGAAGATGATGAGGAGGTAGATGCTGAAAGGGGCGGCGGGCGTGGCGGAGGGCGGGGCAGAGGGCGTGGCGGGGGGCGGGGGCGGGGCGGGGGGTGGAGGGCAGGGTCGGAGGGCGGGGGCGGTGGGCGCGTTGCCGGGGCGGGGAGCGGAGGGGGGAAGGTTCAGGGCGTGGCGGAGGGCGGAGGATGAGGGCGGGGACGGAGGGTGGCGGGCGCGGGCGGAGGGCGCGGGACGGAGGGCGGAGGGCATACGACGGCCGGGCGGTCGGCCGGCCGGGCCACCCGGTGCGCGGGCCGTAAAGCGGTCGTTTCCACGGCGGCTGAGCGCCTGCTGTCAAAACACAGCCTCCCCGCGCTGAACCCTCTTCTGCGGCTCAGCCGGCGCCCCGCCGCGCCTAGCCGCGCGCCTGGGCCCACAGCGCCTGCCTGCCGGGCGCCACGAACGACGACGACCCAGCGGCGCCCACCAGGTAGAGTCGAGCGACGCTTAGATAGGACCAAACTGACAGTTCGGAAAACAAGTGAACACTGTTTTACTTAGGGAAGTATCCCACCCAAGGTTTTTAGACACGCCTCTTCGTGAAACGTTTGTGTTGATTGATGCCTCCGTAAAGATGTCATTAGTGGTTTAGAATCTCATAATGCAACTAACATTCATTATAATGTAACAATGGGTTTAACAATGCATTTACCATGCAAGTGACACATGAAAAGCACAATGCTTCAACAGGCAACCAATCACTTACGTATACTAAAATGTAAGTTGGTTAATTGATTGAATGATTGATTGATTGATTGATTGATGTTTCAGAACTCGTCAACTACGGTTAGTCGACTGCGCGTCGGCATTAAACCTCTAGAACCTGCCCGTTAATGGAGTGAAACCAGTTGCTGCTGTGAGCTGAGTAGGTTAGAATCGGAGTTGATAAAGGAAAACTATAACTAGTTGGATTTACTTTTTTGTATTTATAATTTGCTTCATTCTGTTGTAATGCTAATATTCAACTCCATTGTAAAAAATTCTCTTAACCATAAAATAATACTCTAGTAAGCTATAGTAGATTAGAAGGTTCAGTACAAAACTAATTACTTCAACGAATGGGTTTTGTAGGTACTCCAACGATTTCAATTACTTAGCACTTTCCGTTCGGTGAGACATTATGTTCTAGTAATGGTTATGTATCATTATTCATTAGTTTAATTAAATTATGCAACAATAAAGTTATCTCCTTGTTGTGGACCAAATCCCTAGCGTATGAGATAACGCTAGGGATAACAAACTGAATAAAGAATAACGGCAGAAATCAAAAATTAAATTCAATGAAGGGTATCCAGGACTAAATCAAAAATATTTTTACAATTGTTTTAATAATGATGAAACTTCAATATTTTAGCAAGAAACTGGTATAAAACCAGTAACAAACTTTTAGTTTTGTTTTGTTTGGCAAACCAGTTTTTCACACAGAAATTATTCGTTTCGTGCAAGTGTGTCACTGAAGCACTCAACTTTAGGGAAAGCAACCTGTTCATCAAATACCGAGTACACTTACTAAGAAACACCTTCCTTTTCTCCAGCTTTTCTAACTCATTAGGAAGGTTCCACTGAAAGTCCGTAGATTCCCGTTACACTATCCCAACTCAGGCTGCCCTTTGGAGTCCTAAGACCTCGGCAACGGAAATACCAAATAAATGTTAGCACTTTCCCTTATCGGGGCTATACAAAAATCCCTCACAACCTCGAAGGAGAAGCTGAAAGGGTTCCGTAGTCAAACGAATTGACAGCCTCTGCGAGCCCCTGAGATGAACGTGACAAAAGCGCTCTCTTTCTCAAACATTTCACGTCCATCTCTCTCTTTTGTATTACGAAGGTCAAATTCAAATATTTCCTCAAAATCTATCCGTTCATGTATTTCACGATTTAAACATTTTCTCAAAATCACCAATCACATATTTTTATATCAAGAACCTAAAATGTCATAAAGAATTTTCCAATTCACGATTCAAAGCCTGCAAACGTATTTTCACATTCTGAAGACATTTAAACTGTATTTCTTTAAATTCGTACACACACCTTTAAAATTTCATATTTTTGTAGTATTTTCCATTGTCTTTAGATGACATTAAACTAAAGATGTAATTCAGAAGTGCTGAACACCAATGAGATATAAAGACTCAATATTTAAATGCAAGATTCGGGATCGTCAGTACGTGCAAAAGTTTTTGACTAATTGAAATTCACATTTTGTTTACTCACCAGTACACGAAATCACGCAATCTGACGACAGTGTAATAAGTAGAAGAATAAATCTCGTATTCAGAAGATGAAGATACATAAGTGGTACAACAGAAGTATTTGTTTCAGAAAAAAAAATTCCCTGGTGAGAATATTAAAAACTAGCTCGAGGGGACACAAATATGGGTAGCTCAGATTTAATTACAGAAAAGACAATTTAATACAAAAAACTACGTAAATATCTGTTTTGTTATTTTAGTACACAGTCGAGTATGCATTAATGGTAAAACCCTGATGTGTTAATCGACTGAAAACTGTCGACGACTGAAAACAGTTTTTGTAAAAAAAAATTCCTCTGGGAATGACTTTTAACATAATATAAGTATTCAATATGCGTTTTCACGTTTCTCATTCTTCTCAATAATAAATTAATAAACTATCGTTCCACAGCAAATACATAAAATCTAATTACCGAGTTATTAGGATTTTATCCGCGGGATAGATTTTACATTTGGGGCCGAGTAACCTCGAAAAGATGTTCTTGACATTCTTGGCCATTGCGATAGCACAATTCTCACTGGCGGCGCCATTTTGAGTCAGCTCACAAGTTGAACATCTGAGAGGCAGAGCCTTGTAAGAGGAAGGCCGCCGCGCGCCTCACAGGTGCTTTGCAAATACCTGAGGTTTCAGACGATTAGAAAACACACACGCACGGAGGTCGGACGCTAGGGCCAGAGGAGATTTTATTTTCTCGAACATGGTTTCGCACATAAATGCTCACATCCTACATTGATCGCTATCGGCAAAATCAACAACATTCGCTCGTGTACCAGAAATCTAATGCTTTCTCGGGACTACCGCGGTGATGTAGTTGGGGAACATTTCTTCATCACGCACGTCTTCAAATAATCCCGAACAAGAAACACATGACCTCAGCAATATCGTATGAAGGAATGAGTTTTGCTTCGAAGAAAATAAAGAATGCCAACATTGTAAAGTTATGTCTAACAAAATTCTTGTATCATTTCGCCCCAATACAAGGTACATTCTGGTTTGATCTGTAAGACTGAAGAATTCATTGTCAACCGAGAATTAAAAAACGGCAACAACAACAACACACACATGGTTGTTAGTAGAAGACATTGCAGTGGATGAAATCGTCAGATTATCGCTTTCTGAACCCTTATGTAATAAGAGCTGTAAAGTTTCTAAAAAAAATCTCAATGGAGACTTGTTTTGGACGTCTAACTTTCACCTGAAACTACTAAAATTATCACGAGCAGGTATTTTTTGTCTAAAAAGTAAAATTAATATGAAAATTAATTGAAGTAGAGTCACTCCTGAAGAGAAGATTGCAAATTGAAGCGCTTACAAAAAATCTGGCACCGCTCGTCTATACTTCGCGAGCCAACAATAACATTATACGCTCATGTAGTAATGTCGCGGCTCCAGCCACTTCCGCATAAACAAAGCAAATTCTGCCGCTCATAAACAAGCCCAGTGAGCGCAGCGCGTAATAGGGCTTTAAGCGTAATCCGGCGGTGGGTCAGTGCCCCGGGAAGAACTGGCCGTGGCCGGCGGCGCACGGGCTGTCAAGGGACCTCGGCTGCCGCCCCCGGCCACGCTCACGCCCACGCTCACGCTCACGCCCGCGTCCACCCCAAGCTCACAATGCCCCCGCTGTAGCGTCACCACCGCCAACGCCACCGTTGCCGCCGCCTTGCCAGCGTCCTCTCAGCTACCGTCGCTCTCCACGCTGCCGCCCCTACCGTCGTCCCCACAGTCCCGCACCGTCCCCTACCATCTCCGCTGCCACCGCCTCCGCCTCCACCGCTGCTCACCCCTACCGCCTCCACTGGCGCCGCCTCCGCCCACACCGCTACCGTCACTGCCTCCGTCGCCGCGCCGCCCAGAATAGCGCGAAACCCGAGAGGAGCGCGGCGGCACAGTGGACGGGGCGGGGCAAGGAGCGAGGCGGCGGCGTCCAGAGTGCACGGGAGAGTCCGCAGCGCCCAGCACGCGCCCGCCGCGCAGCCCGGCTGGCTGGCGAACCTCGCTGCCTCTCCAGGCGCCGCCGCTGCGCGCGTTCGCATCAGAACGACGAATCAGCCCAGCATTTAGATGAAGACGAAGAAGCGTATTATTAGGGAGTTTTTGCCACCTCGAACGGTAAGTACTATCGATCGTCTGCGGATGCACAGATGCACTAAAGTGATGCGAAACTTGCACTGCGCATGAGCAGAAGATCGATAGTACTTAACGTTCGAGGGTGTAAAAAATCCCTATTAACTATCATTTCACTAAATTATTGTGCACTACAGACAACGCAGTATCTTACAATACTCTTCCTGAATTGACTTGACATTATTCACAAATGTTGGTGATGGTAGAATTTAGCATTTTCAATTTTAAAAAATCGCATTTTGAAAACAAGAATTTGTACCATTACAAAAATTAACATTTAGAATTTTGTAGAAATGTTGAGAATTTTTTTGAGGAAGGACTCTTTCACATAAAAAAATTATTTTGATGTTTTTTAGATTTTTTAAAATTAAAAACAGGAAATCGGGGTATCAAAATTGCGGGCTACAGAACCTCGCTGCCTCGCCGCCGCTGCGCACGCTCACATGTCCATCAGAATGACGAATCAGCCCAGCATTTAGAAAACGAAGAAGCGTATTATTAACTATCATTTCACTAAATTATTATGAGTTACAGACAACGCAGTATCTTACAAAACTCTACCTGAATTGACTTGATATTATTCATAATTGTTGGTGATAGTAGAATTTAGCATTTTCAATTTTAAAAAATCGCATTTTGAAAACAAGGCTGTAGAATTTATACTATTATAAAAATTAAGATTTAGAATTTTGTAGCATATGTTGAGAAATTGTTTTAGGGAGGACTCTTTCAGATACAATTTTTTTTTATGTTTTTTAGATTTTTCCATTAAAAGCAGGAAATAAGGCAAACTAATTTAATACTTTGCCATTTGTAACATGGCCACTGTTAAAATAAATTATTTAAAAATGTCGATGTGTTGTCGATGTCGCATCCCTAGTTACAGAGCAAACATGAAGGAAACAATAAACTGAATTTAGCAATGTATCGCAGGTCGACCATTTCGCAGTTTGTACGTGATTTCGCATTTTGCGATCAATTTCGCTTTTTATCGCAGATTGAAAACATTCAGAAAATACTGCACCAAACAAGAAAATACAATTACAAATTTTTTCAGCGCTTTCGCATTTTTAACAACTGATAAAATGTACCATCCCTAACAACTGATGATGGTGATGGTGATGATGATGTTGGAGGTGTTAAGTGCCGTATTCAATTGTGAGCTTAGGAGAGGGAGGAGGCTTTTTGCTTCATATTCTTTGCCTAGGCAGAAGATCCCTTCGATTGTTCATTATGGACTTCCACTGAATGGATGATGATGAGAACGAGTGTGACAAAGAAAGAATTATTACGCATGGTATGCTGGTTAAATGAGGTATATAGTGCTACGAGGAGACAACCGTACAACGAGTAGTAAAAAACACAACCTGGACAAAGCTTGTCATTGCTCTTCTAGTACACACTACACAGAGGATTTCTCCAGATCTGACAGTGTGGATGGTTAACGATGCTGAAATGCGCTTAACTTTTTCTTTTACGTTCGTTTGAGCTGGTATTATACACTGTGAATGCTGGGTCCAGAGAACCTAGAATGACTGCAATGCCTCATACTCAATTAACCTAATATTAGACATTTAAAAATTATTTTCGCGACATGAGTATTTCCTAGCACAAACACCATTAAATTAGCAGATTTTGAGTAGATAGAGTTCACTGTAATTGAAGTTTGAAAATGCTTTGAAAATTTATCGTTTTACAAATGGGATTATACTTTTTTGTGAAATCTTTGTTCGAATAAATTCATGTTACTTTAAATTCATGTTCTTTAAAAATAATATTATTTTTAAAAGATAACAATAAAAACTTACCTAGAACTTTGTTGAAGTGATGTCAAAACAGCTGACGGCTCTGGCACCTAAAATAGAAAAAGGAATCTTAACAGAAAGCAAACTCTTATCATTTCACAACAGACCTCTTGAGGAAAGTGAGATAGAAAATGTTATTCTGAAGGTTGTCTAAAGAGATTTATGCAGATTGAAAAATGGAATGTACCTCTGAAATAATAACATAATCAGAATATTATTAGTCCAAAAGAGTGATAAAACAAAGTACGTAAAGGCTATGAGATAATTTTTATGATAATGATTTAAAATAATTAATATTAGACCACTGTTATAATACATTCATATAAAAATATTTCATCTTAAAAATATTGTTGGAAGCAAACATTATAAACTAGTATTTTTATTTGGACTATAAAAATAATGAATTCTCACTGACAAATCTGAAAGTTCTTGTTTCGTTGATGAAACATGAATTATTCTTCCAGTTCATTTGGATGTTTTCTTTTCAGTTCAGTACCATAAAGCATTGTTTTTTTCACTCGGAATTTAATCATTAGGGTCTAACAAAGCTTCAAGATTTCAGAATGAGATGTATTCATCTCTGATGAAAGAAGACAGTTTGGAACAAATCCAGGAAATTTTCTAGTATCTATTTAACCAATGAGAAATATGTGGTAGAAGTTGAAATGAAGCAGATGTCCACACTATCTTCTAAATCATTAATCAAAGTATTTTTCAGTGATTTTTCAAAACATTTCCCTTTGAAATGACTGCTACAAATCAGTTGTAAGAACGAATGCTATGGGGTGACAAGTATTTCGATTAATGCGTAATTAAAAAGATTGAGGAAATTGTCTCTTTCGTTTAATAATAAGTCTGAATGATGTCTGTTGGCCCTGAGAGAAAGTTTAATAGTAGTACAATTGAAGAGCTCGGGACAATAACAAGATAAGTCACACCAGTTGCATAGAATCCCCCCGCCATTCGTAATTGTTAATATCTAATTTTCATCAAAGTTGTCTTAACTCGTTACTGCTCCAAGCTCTTTATAAATACGAACAAAACATGTAATAACAAAATAAGCCACCCTTCACTCATCAAAATAATAACTTTTACAATTAACGTTAGACTTGTTGGGACCGGTGTGTGCTTCTCTTATTTTTGTCCCAAGACGTTCCATTTTTAAATTAATATCTTTAGATAACAATAAATCATTACGACATTTGAATGATAATGCATTTGTTTGAGATTGATCTATTTCCACCAAACTTCATGAATTGTAAGAGAGAGTGTGTAGAGTTGTCCTGCGGAAGGGGTTTCGACAAGTGAGCGTGGTGGCCGGCGTTTCAAATTATATAACGCGGCCTCCGGCGATGTGCGTGGAGTGTGTGCCGCGCGGGCGAAGGGGGGAGGGCTTCGCGGACAGGTGCGTGGCAGTGATCAGGAGCAGGTGCGTGCGCGCCCAGCCGCTCGGTCGCTTTGCCGCTCGGCCGCTCGGTTGTCGCGCCGCCCAGAGCTCCTCGGGAACAGAGAGAGAATAGGGAGTTTTAGCGCCACGCGTAAGGTAGCGTTATGCACTAACAGCCACGTGACGGATCTTGAAGAAATAACGTCTTACCTTCGGCCTAAGGTGCGACCTTATTCCTTCATAAGTAGTGCACGCCTGTAGGAGTCTCCGTTCACCTTAAAAGCGGCAAAGTGGCCGGCTAAAAACATGAAAGGTTGCATTTTTCCAACTCTGATAAACCGATTCTCGTATGTAAGGCAGTTACAATTATTCCTTACCAACTCCACAACGCTGACAAGAATTAACGGGAAATGTTGGAGAGGTGACAGGAAAGAAATTCACGAAAAACAAGTTAAAATCATCGAGTTAGGTTATGTCTTATGCTCATACGCTGTTTTAAGATTTTTCCTACATTCAAGAAAAGCAATTGAAAATTCCAGACTATCCACTCTTCGCGGAGCGCCACAAAATCTAAAACTCCGTGCACAATGTAGATTTGTTACACTCTTGACTCAAATGTCTCGTGATTGAAATATCTCTCCACCGCCCTACATTCATTGATATATTGTGCATCATCTTTGTTGAACGCTTGAAATGCTTCTTTTGTCATAATGTATATCGAAATGACGCTATTTGCTAAAGCTCTTCTGAACGTTGTTCATTACGACCGTATAAATTCGTTAGTCACGTGATGTATGTAAATGTATAATAAACACTAAAATAAATGCACAGAACCATTGCAGTCATTTTCAAAGTATATTGAAAGTCCAGGTGTTTTAAAGGCGGGAAAATGGTTTTCATTTTTTTAACTGCAGCCCAGTAATCGGAAAAATCTGAAAAAAATACACAACAATGTGTGTAAAGAGGAACCTTTGACATTTTTTTCGAGCCTGTTCCAGGCTTCTAAGACACAGTAAAAAATATTTCTTGATATTTTTTTTCGAAAATATTTTTTGTGTTCGAATTTGGGCCTGAGAAAATATTAAAAAATGTTTTTCTGATAGTCCAAGTTGTGTTCTTATTTATCATATTTTTTTCAGTCTGATAAAATAGTGTTAAGTTGTCGAAAAAAATTGAAATTAAAAAAACACGTTTTTGGCTGTATAGGGGTGTGGGTGGTGGGACGGAGGCTAAGAAACCTTTCAAAAATATTATTTTTATGTTAGAATTATAGTGTAACCACTCATATGTAATTTGGGTGAGGGGAACTTTTTACCATCTTATCGGGGGGGACCCTTTAATTTATCAAATACAACAATGGATCGACAAAGGTGGCTCAGGACATCAACCAATGCCACTGCAATGTATCTGACCGGGAGGTACTAGGATTCGAGTTCCGGTGATGGCAGGATTTTGACACTTCCTAGACAGCTACATTGAATTCAGCAGCAATTCATTGCTACAGTGAATTCAGCAATGAAGAAAAATTTTAGCGGCCGGATGCTCTGATCGGTAGTTTTCCGTGGTTTCTCCGATCAATGCCAGGCGATTACCGAAGGAGTACCCTAACGAGCTATGCACCACGTGCGATCTTTTCTACCTGTTCCTTGTCTTATTCTCACGCCTTACTTACACCTAGACTCACATGAACTTCACTATCACACTTGGCGGGAGACTAGTCGGAAACTTAGAGCTCCTTCCGGCTTGGACGGTGCCCCGTTAGTAAGAGATACCTGGTTAGGGAAAATTCCCACAAGTTGTCGTAGGTCGGCGCCGAAACTCGTCAGCTAACGGGGGAAGATCATCGCAACGCCCGCGATGAAAACATGCGCTACATTTACGGGACGAGCTAGTCGTAAATACGAAAAGCGAGGAAACGTTCGCTTGGCAACCACAGATACCTTTGTGGCCTTTCCAATTCCATCTCGTCGAACGGAGCGCTCGTCCGCTGGGAAGGCCACGCGAGTCCCTTTCGTTTATGGGGCGGGGGCGTGCCGCTCCGCTGGACGTGAGGACGCGAGGCGCCTGCGCCGCGCAGCTGCGCCTGACTCACTGCGCGTGCCCCTTCGAGTGGTCAGGAGTTCGATTCCTACTGATTCTGCCCTTGGCCGAACCATTTATTACACGTCGAAATTAGAAGCGTGTTCCGTATTTTTCCTTCCCGGAGATGTGATGAACGAAGTCACACGACCTGTTAGCTTCTTTTCTCATTTAATTTATAATTATTCTTTTTTAATATTCCTGAATTTATTATAATATTAATCGTAATATTAATAGATAATGTGGGATTGTGATTGTTTTTTACTTCTCTAATTTTTCCTAGCCCTCATTCTGGAATCGATAATCACTAAAATCAGGTCAATAACCTCACCCACAATATATTAATCATACCAGTTATCACAGGTAGGGTCTAATAAGAGTAGGTACACACAAGTGCACAAGAGTAGGATCGGAGTAAAGATTAACATTAACTCTTCTGTCAGTCTTCCAAATTACTTCGAATTTTGTTATGCTATATTTTCGTGCGGACTGTTGCCTTTAAGAACGTGTTTTTTAGAGCATTTAAGCGTAATCAAGCGTCAACAAACCTAATAAAGTGTTCGTTTTTTAAACTATTGAACTTTCGCTGTCTTTTATTACTTACCCGTATACGTACATATATACGGAGTAATATACGTAGTATAGGGAAAGTTATGTAATGCTGCGGAAAATCAATTTCGAGATTTCAACGGAAATACACGTTTTGGGGTCCCCTAATACCGAAAAAGTTATTTTCAAAACTTCCATCCCTCCATCTGTCTGTCTGTTTATATATTATTAATAATATATTACTCCGTGTAATATATAAAATATTACTCTGTATATACGTACATATCCAGGAAAGTAAAAATCATTTTAAACATGTATTTATGTATAAATGCTCAATAGTAATTTTTTTCGAAAGAGCAGTTTACAGTGAAAAAGACATTACTTTTCAGAAGAGCTGCTTACAACAACATTTGCACACCCACCTCGAAATAATTACGGTGTACATGTATGAAAATATTTATTATGTTGATAATTTCAGAAATTATAATTGTAAAAAACACGGTATTATAGTTGATTTAGTGTCGGTGATATTTGTAATTTGGATAGGCTGTGTAGCAATTGACTTCTAGCAACGTTTCATTTGTTATTCAAAGTGGGTGACTTCAAAATTTAAGTGTTGTCACATCGAAGTTGAGACATATTAAAGCAACTATAATAGAACTTAATAACATAGGGAAATAAATATTTAAGTTTCATTTATTGTAATAGACGGTTTTGAAATAAATTAGATTACTAGTAAACGCTAAACACTATAATAGCAACTATAATAGAACTTAATAACATAAGGAAATAAATATTTAACTTTCATTTATCGTAATAGACGGTTTTGAAATAAATTAGATTACTAGTAAAGGCTAAACACAACCTAAATGCAAACAAAAACAATGTTTTGTTCCGTTATATGACGGTAGTTTAGCTAAAGTTAGTGATGGAGTCCTTAAAGGCCTGGGTATGATATTTCCATTTTGCAGACTATAAACAGTACGGAATTCCAACATCTGATGATGATGATGATGATGATGATGATAATAATAATAATAATAATAATAATAATAATAATAATAATAAAATTGCCTTTATTAGTGGCGAGGCTCAGGACATTTGGCCTGCTCTTCCGCCTAACCACAAAAATAGTGTTCAAAAATAGTTATTTATGATGCGAGTAGTAAAAGTGACATTTTATTTTGTAAGTAGCTAATGTTGCGACACGAGGCTGCTAGCCGAAGTTGCGTAATCCTATGAGAAAATAAAATCACTTTTATCACTTGTGTAATTTTTAGTGGTACTGACTTTCCTTTTATTTTAATTCAAGTGTACAAATCACTTAATTGGTTACCATATTACATTAAGATCAGTTGCAGCTGATCAGACGAAAGTGTTTTGTTTTCTTTGTTGCACTCACAGTTTTATCAGAACATTTGAGCATCAATTTGACAAAATATGGTACTTTCCAGTAATAGTTTTAGAGCAACAAAGATTGGTTTTAGGAAACTAATTAGCAACAAAAAATCGACAATTCCCTATGGAATTATTTTTATTTATCTCATCACATCTTGGTTTCCTTGTAATTGTCGGCCTAACTCGACATCAAGATAGCCGAAAATTCTATTTCCATAATTAGATATAGAGTAACAAAATTTATTAAGTTTCTATTGATTGTCATAATTGTATTAACAAAAAAATTCCATTTATTATAGAAAATCAGGCTGGAGTTTAGAATTCAGTAATTAAAAATTAAAAAAGTTGGTTTATTCCACCACTAAGTCTTGACATGCAACGATTCAGAGATGCACAGATCTCTGAAACGTTGCATGTCAAGATAGTGGTGGAATAATAGTACATTATAAATCGATGATGTAATAATGGGTATTAATTCCTCGCTCGTATGGTAATATTCACACTCGTGTATTAATACCCATTACATTGATTTTCATATGGTATTTTTCTACGACTTATGGTAAATTTTATAAGTTAAACTTTTACACTGAATCGTTTCGTGGCAATTGATATGTAGGATTCAGCCAAGGCCACCAAGCAGACTGCTCCCTACCCACCACAGGTGGCTTTGTTTTACCAGATCACCTGCGAAGAAGTACAGAAATTGCGGCAGTGATTCCGATAGTCACCATTTTTGCTTTTTCTCTTATTTATGGAGGTGTCAACTCCACCTTTGATTTACTAAGCATTTTGAACTAGATTTTTTTTAAGAAGAACCACACGACAGCAACATATAACCGAAAATGATTTGCGTTCAGATCTTAACCTTAGACAAATGTTCTCTCCAATAACTACCACTGCGCAGGTCAAAAAGGATCAAAGAGAAATTACGATTCAATTTATTTTAAATAATATTTCACATTAAAAAGTCCTAATAATAAAAAAATTAAAACTGAGAAGCATAATATAATATTAAATGCAATTTTAATGTACACAATCGAACAAAACATTTACTCTAAAGATTCTCAATGATTAATGAAGTGTCAATACTTGGTTTGTAAGCTTCTCTGTGTGACTGGTCCAGAACCTGTATCATTAGAAAAAACTGTAACGCAACCAACTTTCCAAATTTTAATTTACTGAATTCTAAACTTTAACACGATGTTCTACAATAAATGGAACTTTTTTGTTAAACAATATTTTTTGGGATCTATTTACCAACAAAAAAGAGGCAATTTCCCATGCAATTATGTTTAATTTATTTTATTAATAACTTTGTTTTCTTGTAATTGTCGGGTTAATTTGACCTCAAGTTAACCGAAAATCACATTTCCGGTGATAGTTGAAGAGCGACAAAATTTGGTTTGAGGGCACCGTCTCACTTTTATCAAGAATTGCTAAAAATTGAACTTTAAGCACGCGCTGAAAGTACTCGCTTTAACTGGTGGCTCTCTAAATAAGTATTTAATATTGTATTCATGTCGGTTTCTAGCTCTTAATAATAGAAAGAATGGTAAGAGTTTGCCGTGATTGCGAAAACACGAGGCATCAGACTCTGAAGAACCCTCGCCGAGTGGGCGATAAGCGCTATCAATGCGCAGCGCCGCTGCGAGGTTTCAGGCCACAAAACGCGAGGCTCCTCTAGTCCGCGAGATCACCGGCAGGCGATATCACAATGAAGAGATCGGCGGCCTCCATCTGGTACCTGCCAGTACTGCTGCTCACTGGCGCTGTGGTGAGGGCACTGCACACACTTTCTTGAATAGGGGTTTTAATTTTTTCACTAAATGCGGACACTTTACCGTTGTTGTGAGTATCCAAGTCGCGCGGTCTTACGACTCTCACCACATAGCGCGCGCGCGCGCGCACACACACACACACACACACACACACACACACACACACACACACACACTTTTACATACATGAACATTACTACACATGTCGGGAGTGAAACCAGTCGGCAGCATACAGCTTGACCCGAATGTTGTGGAGCTCTTTTGGTGAAGATACTTGGAGGTGGAAAACCTCGCAAGCGGCGAGTAGGTCGGCTCGGAACCTCAAGGGTTCCAGTAGGAAAGGAACATGTCAAATGCGCTATTTTCACGGCCCTTGTCACCAAAGTAGCGCCCGAATGTAACCCTACTAATCGCTCACTCATTCACAGCTGTAAACATGTTTTCCAAATTACTGGCAATTAGGACTAATCGGTTAGTTTCAGTTAGTTTAAGTTAGAGCAAAATATGTTGTTTTCTTTTTTTAAATAAAGCGCTCCTTGCGATGTAAAACACGTTGGAATGTTGCCAGTCAGGCTTTGCAATGGACTGGAATGACACCGGGATACTGGTTAGATACTGGCGAGGCTGCTCCGGCAAGCGTGCTCTTTATCGTTCCACTGATGAAAAATTTGCTCTGTATATGAGGGTACTGATAACCTGTGAATCATTGGCAGCAGGGGCGGTTCGAACATATGGGCTCACGGGCGTCGCCCCACCTGTCGTTTTTATTCATCTAGTATATGCTTATTTAAATCTTACTAAGTAAATAATTTTTGGGGTAATAATTTGCTGGGTACTAAAATTACGGCGAACACAACATTTTTGCTTCTGCAACATGCTTTGCTTTCCTGCGTTAAGAACACGTTGGCGCCTCCAGCCGGCCGGTTAGGGCTCTGCACTGCGATAACCTGGGTTGCCATGACAACCAGGGCCCACGCTTCCCCCTCCCCACTGCTGCACGTTGCGGGACTTGGGCTCAGTATCGTTGAGCCCGAGCTGAGCGTTTCGCTCGCGCTGTGTTGCGTTCCCACGTGCGTCTGAATACTTCTCGTGTTTAGCTCATTGTGCTTACCATAGAAAATTAAATTAAAAAGGAATGGTCGCCCAGTACCTAAATTAGATATTCAACAAAAAGGATCGGCTTCCAAGAGCCGTGGAGAATTTACTCGAAAATTTGATGTTCCGTTGTTTGAAAGTATCCTTGTGTGTCTGCGACGAGAAGAACTCACTGTTTTGTTTCGTATGCTTACGGTGGCGATAGTTCGACAAAGGAGGGGGTGTGCGATATAAAACATCTTCAAAAGAAAATAAGATAACATGAACAATGAAGAAAACATAAAGACAATGTTGTCAGTTTTCAATTTCTTGGAAAATGTAACATATCTGAAAGTCTGAGTAGTGCTTATAAAGAATCTGTTCGTCTTCACAATGATTTAGTGGGAAAATATCGGGATAGTGTTTCAAAAATAGCGTTTTTTTTACTTTACTATGAATTTTCCGTGTTTTAATATGGTTGAGCCCCCCAGAAATATCCACGAGCCGCTACTGATTGGTAGATTAAACAAAGGTGAACATCGAATAATGTGATTCTTTGCTTCTTGCCACCAAGCGTCAACCTCAATATCGTCCTTTTGTTTTATCCCGAAAACAATTGGACAATGGGAAATCTGTTGCAGAATTTCCACCTAATCTCAGTGACTTTTAGAACAGGTACCCTTGTACCTGTTTTAGAAGTCACTGAGGTTAGATGACAATCGTGCAAGCTATTCCGTCGCTTTATCAAACTTTCTACAATCTTAAAACAAACATACAGGTAGTAACTTTATTTCTCTTCAAATCTCATCAGCGTGCTCTTTCTCCTGATCTTAATTTCCCCCTCAACAATTGTTCGTCCTTATTGCTTACTTGCACATGTATTGCTTTTGTTTATTCAACACTCAAAATCATTTAAGTGACACGATTTCACGACAACCTGAAAGGCCTATAGGTTATGTATACGATAAAAAAGTTCAATGGAATAAATCTAAGCCATTGTCAAGAAAGAAGATGCACTTCAAATACCGTGTTGAAAAAGTAATAATGTCTATCAAGGATACACGTTAATCCGTTTCTTTATCTAATGTCACGGTCGCCTTCCGGTAGCAATGCGATAATGTGACTGGTATTAGCGCTACCAGTGCCGTGGAAGAAAACTACCGGTAGTATGCGCGCTCAATTTTCCTGAAGATGGCGCAATCATATCTACAGCAGCGTTCATTATAGGATATGTAGTATTTTGATCGCGGTTGGTAGTACACTCAAATGAAAATATCAAACCTACTTCAAAATGTTGGTACTCGTATGAAATTTCAAATAATGAATAAATGAGGAACAGAAATAGGATGAAAATGTATTTGCTGACGAAAGTTCGAATCTCTTACTTCATTGATTTTGTGAACTTCTCTCTTGAATCTCACGTGCAAGTTTCGGGTTTGGTTTCGTTACATTTTTATGGCAAAGTGGTAAATTGTGTGGGGTGGGAATTTTACTGGCACCTGTATCACGGAATCTCACAGGTGGCAATATCCTTTTTACTAGTTTACGGTTTCAATAAGGCATTGTTCTATTTTTATGGCCCTCGTTGTTTTGATCGATTTAATGAATTGCTACATATGCTGAAGAAATATTATTTATTATCATCACTAGGCCCGTAAACAGCTAATAACCGACTGAGTCTGTTATTTGCGTTTTTCGTAGTGTTTAATCCTTTTCTAAATACTACCTTCTTATAAAAAAAAGAATCATATGAACAAGAAGTACCGCAACAGATGTATTCAATGTCATCTTCAGCTGCAACCCATTTGTTTCGATTGTACTTAACGGACAGAGTACTGTTAATTTCTTATGGAACGCCGGCCGTTAAGAGTGGCTTTTCGTTCGTTTGGTTCTGTTAAGTCCATACAAAAATATGAAAATTATTTTTTACAAGCAAACGCGTGTATTCTTATCTTTAAGTACATTAAAATTGACAATAAAAAATTCATTATTGTGTATGTATTCACCTATGTTACAATGGCAGATTCACTGATATGTATATTCGTCATGACTTTATTAGATATTAAACGTATGTGAAATCAAAGCTACTTTTTGTCCTCAGATTCTTACGATTACAAGTTGCAAGGCGGAACGACTCGCACATGACCTCAAGGTGCTACGGAAGTCGCGGCCAGTGATGGCGACGATGGCGCTGGAAGGTAGTTGAGGTGGATTTGAACAATCATTTGCTTCTAGTTCCACTGACAATTTCACGTGTGAGCTAGAGAAGATCACTGAAATATCAATCAATCCCAATTCATCGGCAAAATCGTTTCGACTTTTGTTTCTATGTATTGAAACAAATTGTTTGTTTGTTTTGTTGTACAAACAAATTGTCTATATTGTTTTCCTTCAGTTGACTTAGTGAACTACCTAACTTGCTGATAGTAGAATCACGTAATTTGCTGTTATCTTTGTTTCAATTGTTTTACTTCATTTAATATTGTCTTAGCATTCCTGATAAGTTTTGACGTCAAATTCCTTTCGAGAAGTTATATTAAATATCTCTCGAGTTTCCAGAATTCTCAGAATGATTTATTTGGTACCTGAAGACTCGAGAACGGTTCAGCATATGCGGGAAAGACTAAAATCCATGAAAAAGACATGTGCAACATTAGAGAATATACGTTTAACCATTTTCCTGAATTGAAAGTCTGTCCGAACGGACACATGATTAGAATAAAATATACCCTTATATGAAAAAAATTCTTCAATATCTCCATGATATTCTTGAAGTTCTTAAAGTTCTTTTTATCTTACAATACAAATTTTACGGACACATAACTTCTGAATATTATCATGAATCATGATATTATTACTTCAAATGGCCATTTACAAACTGACAACGACCGCCGTTGGTCTAGTCTCAAGAACCAGATGGGCAGAAAAGGTCGATTTAATATCCTCTCAGAAATTACTGGACATTTGAGCTCGTTTCAATTCAGGCGAATGTATATGACAAAACCTTTCTGCGTTGTGTTGAATACTCTGCTACTATTCAAAATTGGGTATTAATGATAAGAATTAATGCTTACTCCACAGTATTGGAAAGCAAGTGGTATCAGCGTATTTCTTTCTGACTAGAAAACTACTACGCCCTCGCTTATACCAGTACGTCAATAGTAAATAGTGGTACCCCAAGTAAAATGTCTTCATGTTCTCCAGTATTTGGTAAATGAAATAATTACTCTATCTCAACCTTTGTTTTTCTTGTCCCTAGTACAACAGATATTACAAGCGACTGTATCGTAGCAGACAGCACGAAAAGTCTGTACCTCTGGGTGCGAGAGTTAAAAGACCCACTCGATTCATGTAGATTATGTGATGGACAAAACGGGATGGTGGCAAGTTTCGTGGGTTTGGCCCCATTTCCCCTGCCTCTAGATCCCTAAATGCTTCATGACCATTAAGCATCTATTTAAGCATTTAGCATTAAGCAAGCAATTTAAGCATTAAGCTTCAATTTTGTTCCCCGTATTATGTTGGGCCACACGAGCTGAAATCATTATAAAGTGTTGTAGATAATGAAAGTTCAGTAATACTCCAATTAGCCGAAACAAAATTACATAAATCTCTAATTATCGAAATTTATTTTCGAAAGCGACGCCTTCTTACGTAACTGAACATTCTTAAATATTTTAATTTGATTTTATATGAGAGTTTTACAATATTTACCGTTACTTAAACTTAATTTAATGCTAATGATAATAATAATTCAAGGTTCTATTTTCTTGACATTATTCTGCTGCCTTCGGTAGCGGAAGCCTGCATCTTCAGCGCAGCGAGCGTGTGGAAGTGTGCACACTCTCAGAAAAAATCTTAAACTCCCAACAACGTTAGCATGGTTGAAATAAACATGTTTGATGTAAACCAAGGAACACGAGTTTGTAATGATACTTGATTAAGTGAATCGAGTGTGTACTTAGGCCTTGTCCCCCCTGAAAATTTTGAAATGGGCCCCTTATCCTGTAATAAATTATATTTTCGTAAATATTTTCAATCCGCGATTTTTCCTTCTTTTAACCTGACAATCTATGGAATTGTTATCCGTCTGGCAACCTGTAAATGGTTTAACATAAAATCATTTGTATTTATTTATTTATTGTCTCATTAATGTTAAAATTTCATTCTCCTTAATATTTGTTATTTATTTACTAGTAAAATATGACATATCTACGAAACTTCCGCCGTTTTCCGCCGCACGATTACATAACTTTCTCTTCTTACGAAGGATTCGTAAGGCGAGAAAGTAAAAAGTTGAATAGAAAAGGGAGCCCTGAAATGTACTTGTCTCTCCTCTTGCTTTAGTCTGCGCAAGTTTATGAGTGTGCAGTTACGTCCAGAATAAACATCCACGATGCTACAGTAAACTGATTACCTTTTTGGGCCATTATTCACTAACTGCCTGTATGTATCCCGCAGGAATATATTGACTGCAAACAGGAATTTTTCTCAGCGCACGTCGAGCGTAGTGCGGAGGGGTCTACCGTGGCGTGAAGCGCCGGGGCGGAGGCCGCGACGTGTGACGGAGGCGCTGGCGGCGGCGGCGGGCGCGGAGCCAGGGCGCCGGCGCGCCCCGGCCAAGAGCGCGACCCTGGGGAACGCCCCCTCCGCCTCCGCGCCCGCGCGCGCCCGCACAACGCGCTCTTCCGCCTAACGGAGGAGCCGCGCGCGAGCAACTGATGCACATATGGGACTAGTCGAAGTAACCTTGACTTATCCAATCTTTCGTTTATCACACTCATCAGTTAGACAGAAAGAGAAACGAATTCCGTCTAAGGTAGTGTTGTCAAGGTCGATGCCATGAGCGGGAGTCCGTGGCACAAGTGCCACGACGAAATCGCCTCTCCACGCAGTTCATAACCCCGCCGCTAGACAACGCCATCCCTATTGAAAAACGGCGGGGTTACTACTAATAGTTCCCTTTCCGGACGTTAGTGGCGCAGAGAAGCTCGTGGCATGGCACGGTGCCGCGAGGCGTGCCACTGCCACCAGTAGGAGACCTTGACACCACTGGTCTATGGTGTGAAATGGAAGTAATTTTATTTACTTCCCCGCGTCGCCCGGTTCTGTCCCGCGTTACCTGCCCGCCCCGCCATCGCCCCGTCATGCTCCAGTCCTCTGCTCACCCGCTCTTCCCGTACGGCCCTGCCCTTTCATCCCCGACCCATTTTCTCCTTCCACTGTCTTGCCTTACCTCGCGCTGTCCCACACTACGTAGTACCTACGTGTAGTGCTTATAAAAAAAAGCTATATAACCATATCAGAGGCTGAGTTTTAACAAATCACTTCTTAGGGGTTTTATACAGTGTAACCATATACTATATTCCAAAAATAACCTTTCTGTCTTCTGCAGTTTTGGCTCTGCGTTGATATATAGCTCTACGAGTTTCATCAGTCACACAGTATCTCAAAGATATTTAATCGGAGTTTCCCGGAAAAACAATTAGGGGTTTTATTTTAGTCCTGCTTGAGTATTGGAAACGACGAGTAGTTGCCAGTTTTTCAGCGTCACTCTCATGCAAGTCATGCTCATAGTTAATTAATGTTGTAGAGGGCGAATTAAGACTACGGAGGGGACTGAACCCCTGGTACCAACAGGTTTCAATGCGACGTAATAAACCTTCATGACTCCTTCCTTAATAAGAAAATGTATTTGGAAGTCTTCTCAATCATGGAAGGATCAATAAATATTTTCACACGTCCAACCTCACAGCTGATAGCTTCTGACTGGAAATGCGCTCTTCCCAAGTTCTTGGTGATTGCTTTATAGAACGATTCAGTTAGATGTCAGTCGAAGGGGTGACAACACCGAAGGTGAGTGAGAATGTGTTAACACACGGCGTCTACCTCCGGGCTCTCGAAACCACTTGATATATGGGCAGAGCATGATAAGCAGCATTCAGCATAAAATGGAATATGATCAGTTAATAGCACAACACGCGTTAAGGCGGCTTCACACATTCGTTATTCGGTGAGTAGCGAGCAACCGCTCGCTGAATTCCAAGTTGCTTGCTATTTGCCGAGTGACGGACATTAAACGCTTGCCCCACCCACCGCATGTCGGTCTTTAGGATACATCAAAGGAAGCGAACACTTGTCGAACGCATTAGGTATTCAGGACTGGACGAGCTGCAACTCGCTGCTCGGCGAATGTGTGGAGCCGCATTTAGGGAATGTAATGAAGAATGCGGCAATTCCAAAAAAAAATAGGTATTAAACTGTGGAGCTGTCGACCTTGTTGGCACAGAGGCTTAGAGCAGCGACGAAATATATCGAACAGAAGGTTGAAAGTTAGAGACTCGCGTTAGGCTTGGATGTTTTTTCCAAAATGTTGGGGGCGTAATTGGCTTTTAATACAATCACATTTCCCATACCACTCACTCATGTGGCTCATGGATTGGCTGCCAGCTTTCCGTGGTGAGAGTCTGGGCTCGATTCCCAGTCGGGGCGAAAATAGAGCTGCAGTTTTCTGATACGAATCGCCTCAGTTTCTATAGATGTGTAACGAATGAAAAGCTCAGACACGCCAAGTGTAGTAGATAAGGTCAAGGGAATTCGTCATGCTCACCACACGTCTCCCACATCCTCAGGCGTAGATAATAAATAAAAATTCGCTGTTTTTCGGCACACGATTACAATATTTTCCCCTCGTATCAAGTAAGTGCGAGAAAGTAAAAACAGGACGCAGTCTTGAGGACACTCAGCTAGCAAGACGGATTAATCCGACCTTAAAATGCGAAACACATACATACATTACTTTCATACATTCATTTCCCATCTGCACTATGTAGCGTTCACCCTTCATGATTGCTTTTATAATCATACACGTAAGTGAAAGCAACGACAAATCAACATTATAGTCACCCGCCAGGAAAAGCGAATTCATAAAGGCATAGGCCTCCCTAATCTGAATTTAGAAATGACCATAGCATTCTTTAAACATCTTGTGGGACTTCCTGTTTTTGTCAATGGTGTTCATGGAACACAGGGTCATTGCTTATACTATTAGAAGTACTTATTGTTTATAATGAACTTCATTATATCCTGTTCTTAAAAATTCGGAGAACTTTTTTAATCATACGACACTACGATATCCAATTATGACGGCAATTCTTAACTTATTACACGAACTTTACTGCAAGTGAATTAACGTAATGTGTTGTGTAATGATTTTTCTTAAACAGGAAACAAAATTGCAATCAACTAAAGTGAATAATCGCACCAACCATTAAATAAAATATTCCCTGTTCAGAAAATGGGTCGTTCCCAATTGGGCTCTTTTCCAAGTGGGTCACTTTGTGCGTTGGAAACCTTCGTTTACTGTATAACCAAGGTTTAATGCCATTATAATTTACATGCAATCTTACAAAGTAGATTACAGCGATAAACAGAGTGTGTGTTTTGTTTCCATCGTTTGGCTAGTCATCCGATGATTGAATTTTTAACACATTAGTTTTACCGCCTTTGTTGCCTGAAGAGATTCTCAAGCAGTATCTAACGAACTATAACAGAAAACACCAGGCTGCCAAGTGCAAATACGCCATAATCATGTTTCGTAAGTTGCCAGAGAAAGTTGTTTTTGGCAGGGGCACAAGTCGTTCAATACAAATGGAAATGCTCACGACATAAAATAAAACGTTTTCTCGTCTAGAATCTTCTGTACCTAAACAACTAGAGGTATGTGCACCGACGAGTTATCCCTTTACCTGTCAACGGGCCTTCGAATCCACATCTTTAGTTCAGGTTATTGAGCTTGTCAAACTGAAGTTAAAGTTGTACATGGATATCAGATAAGAACTAGAGGATAATGAAATAAACACGAAAAATAATTCTAAAATATAATTGCCATTAATATACACGTTCGGACTGAAAGGTACAGATATTTAAAATACAAATATTGATCATTACTGAATTTCAAGAATTCGGACGGAAATATAACTTATCTTATTTCGGATAATTTTCAGAATTTAATATTTTTCTCAAAATTTGAGGAATAGGTGATTTGCGAGAATTGTCCCAAGTAGAATTATCCAAGTATAATTAGAAATTATATATTGTATTAAATACATAAATTAAGAATGTAAAATGTTTAAAAAACACATGATGATATACAAAAACAGGTATAAAATTAAATTAATATATGGAAAAAGAGTATATTTTTATACTTTATGTAACTGCGTAATCTAGTGGATCTTAGTTACCGAACTACCATAGACAAGGATTATTTGAAGGGCTTGAAACAGTTAAAAGATAAGCCACATTAGTCATATCAAGTTTCACCCTATTCGTTAATGTTGATATCTCAATTTTGGACGAAGTGCGACTCTTATGTTTTTGCCCCAATCTCTAGATAAATATTAGTAAGTCATAATTTAAAGAGTAGCATGATAAGCCACCCTTTCACAAAACACGACGTATTAATATTTACGAATAACTGCTGTGGCCTGCTGTGACAGATGTGGCTTATCTTGTTACTTAAACCCCAAGACCATCATTTATATTTTTTTGTTTCGTGTTGTTTAGTCGACATAACGCAAGCAAAAAGAGGAATGAAAAACCGTCATTACTGACAATTTAAAGGAATTAACAGTCCGTTCAGAACAATAGAAACAAATTAGTTGTAGCTAAAGATGACCTAAGTACTCTAATTCTAAGAAACTGTTTTTCTGGTTTATATGATTTTCTTCTTATAAGAATATACAATTTCGAAAATAATTAAAGAAAATAACCAACCACGTCCGTTATTTATGATGTGTTGACCTGTGATTTATGATGTATTGACCTGTGTTGGTCAATACGTTTCTTAACAATACCTTCTTTCAATAAAAAGGAATACATTTAATAAATACCTTTTCTCGTAGTTCGGTAACTCATCCACCACCTTTATCTACAACTCATTTGTTTCTATTGTTTTTAAAGAGCGGTGGACTATTAATTCTATTAATTCCTAAACGAACTTTGGCTGTTAAGAGCGGCAATTCGTTCCTCTTCTTGCATTAAGTCAATAAGACAAGAGAACAATGTTACTCAAGGAACTTCTGGTTAAGAGATTACTTATAAGAGTAGCAATGTAATTGAGAGTATCTCTAGAAAGCGAAGCAGACGCGAATCTAGCTACTTGGCTACCCGTAGACGCCACGTCCTAAGCACACATGCCAACGTTTCCCTGAATTTTGCCCTGAAGAAGGATGCAGAATGGCGGCCGAAATGTTGGCACCTGTGCCCAGAACGCGGTTTCTCCCTGACAGCCAAACAGCCACTGACTCCGGCCGCGGAAGCCTATAATCCGATTTTTATAAAGCTGACACTCAAGGCCCGTCTTCACGATGGAATATGTTACGGCATTTCGAGTTCTCTGTCGTGCCACTAGATCTCGCATGATCGAACACTGATTAATAGGTCGCGTTCATGCAAATCTAACGCTACGACCGAGAAAGACAAGAAATGCCGTGACATATTCCATCGTGAAGACAGACCTTGAGAGGCAGCTTTACAAAAATCGCACTCTACGCTCTCAGACGCGAATTTCCTGGTGTCATGGCATGGTGAATATGTCACGTCATTTCGCGTTCTCTGTCGTGCCGCTAGATCTCGCATGATCAAGCAGTGCTTAATAGGTCGCGATCATGCGGATCTAACGGTACGACTGAGAAAGACGCGAAATGCCGTGACATATTCCATCATGAAGACGGGCCTTGAGAGGCAGCTTTGTAAAAATCGCATTATAGGCTTCCGCGGCCCGAGTCGATAGCTGTTTGTCTGTCCGGGAGACACCGCGTCCTGGACAAAAGTGCCAACGTTTCGGCCGCCATTATGCAACCTTCTACAGGGCAAAATGCGCTGTACAAAAAGCTTTACAAAAATCCCACTATACGCTCTCAGACGCGAATGTGGTGCGCAGAGGGCGCGCCTGAGCCCGCGCGGGCGGCGGGGGCCCGCATCGTGGGCGGTGCGGAGGCGGCGCGCGGGCAGTTCCCGTTCCAGGCCGGCGTCGCGCCCCTCAGCGGCATCATCGGCTTCTGCGGGGGCTCGCTGGTGAGCGCGCGCTGGCTGCTCACCGCCGCCTACTGCCTCTACGGGTGAGCGCTCCCCAAACCCTGCCATTGCAATGCAGACTTATCATTCAAATACAATAAAATTTCACACATCAGTTTTGATTTTTATTGTGTATAGTAGTATCAGTTTAGCATGATAACACAGAATTACAATGGAGCCCATTATTCGTAAGTATTGTAAGAGTCGTAAGAATTTATACGATCCTACAGCTTGATAATTTATCAAAATTAATATTCTTATTCTCATTATTATTATTATTATTAATAATAATAATAATAATAATAATAATAATGATAAAAATAATATACACGAGCGACAAGACAGCAAGCGATTAAAGACTTAATGGCTAATAATATAATTCATCACCCATCACCCAAGGGTGATAAAGAATTTTTTCTTTACCCTCGTAAATTTGGCTCCGAAGCTTTAAGGAGGCCAGGAAATCAGAATTTATTACAATATTTCGTATTTCCTAAGTACACATTTTAGGACTGGATTCACCTTCAAGCAAATCATGCCGTTGCTTAGGGCCCCTCGTCCATGGGAATCCCGCTCCCCGAAAAAAAAAATTGGGAAAAAATCTCATAAATTTGATTGTATGTGTAAATTAATTGTCAACCAAATAGTCTGTTGTACTAAAAGATTTGTATTTACAAAATTTGAAATTTATTTTAATTTTCTCTGTCTCTCTTTCGCGCTACCTTTTGTTCGTATTTTTTTTCTCAAATTTTATTTCCTTGGTAGTCATGAAGTGAAGTTGCCAAAGTCTATAAACACCTTATTAAAACAAAACTTATTTCAATAGATTATGTTTTATCATAACCATTTCATTGAAACTACAAAAATAAACACATTTATGTTCAAAATATTATCCTCTAACACAAATTTTCAGACCCGAAAAAACAATTTCAAGTGCTTTATAATGTGCTTAGTACAAAATGAATTGAATTTAAAACTTAAAATAATGGAATTTCAATGTAGAGGCTGAGAATGAAAAAGTTGTTGAATTACAACTGAAGTATTTCTAAGACAGTATTTTTACCTTTGCCTCAATCACTTGTATGAATTTGCGGTATTCCAGCGACAGCCAGGAAGCCTCACGAATAAAAATACTACTCACTAAAAGCAACATTGCTAGAATATGGGTCGAGTGCTTTTCATTAAAATCGCCTAATGTTTTTATTAAATTCACAAAAATGAGTGAAAAATATTACATTCCACGCGAGATTAAACAGTTTTATCAACTGATATTAGGGACTCAAATATTTTAATCCTCAATTTATAAATAACCAATAAATATATATCCTATTAAAATAACAAAAAATAATTCATAGAAATAAGGCCAAAAAACATAGCTCGCTGTAAGTCTACTAAATATTTTGCCTCAACATTTCGGCCATCCATACATTTGTGGCTCTCTGCAGGATGTAATACAAACTTTACAGACATTAAAAAACATTTTACTACTTTCATGACATTATAAGCACATGTAGGTCTCCACTTTGCATTCATCTGTAAAGAGGAATACCATCCGTAGTATGCAAAGGTGTTACGTGTCATGTTATATAATGAAATCCAAAATAATAACTTAAGGAAGGCAGCATGCTAATTTTTATTTGGTTCTTAAACATTCCAGCAATTTATTACGAATGAAATCCATCAAAATTACAAAACCAATTTATTACGAATCAATATGTAATAAGATGTTTACCCCACTAAAAAATTTACAACAAAACTTAAAACAGAATATGACTATTCACTTACGTATAGCAATGCAACAATAATACAAATGTTACAATAATACATGTAAGTGCCTCTAATAGAACTTCAGCTTAAAGACAAAGGTGTGTAGAGGTACGTCAAAATGTGGTTTTGACCTTATGTGTAAGACCAAGAAGTCTTATTTAAACGTAAACCCAATGGTGCGCTGGTGTTGCAGAGTGGGTGCAGCCGGTGCCGCTAGTACTGGAGGAGCCGGAGGCGCTGGAGGGCCGCGTGGCGCGCGTCGCCGGCTGGGGGCTCGTCCAAGACAGTGAGTGCACCATGCACCGCCCTGCGGAACCCCTGCTTTCGCTCCAGACTCCCATCATCGAGCGAGGAGACTGCTGTGAACCCTGGGAGTGACTGTCACTTTTAACACTGTTCTGTACCGTCACCTCTTATTCGGTATTGGAATGTGTTCTTGATGTTGAGGTCGTTTTGCACAAATAAAATTAATATAGATGTATTATTAATATTAATGAATGTATTAATTATACGACGTATTAATTGAAAATATTTATGTTAATATTTATAATTTCAACTTTTTCTCAGAGGAAAGTAGTCTAGACTCCGGATTGCCGAGGATCTGGGAGAAAAATTCATAGATAATACGCGAAAAGTAGTTTCCACATAGTCTTCATTTTAATCCCATATAAATAATTTTATTTCTCGGTCTTCTTTGTACGTTTTGGTGATGTAAATAGCACTCACACTGACGACCGATGTCCTATTTCTATACTCTATACATTAATCAAGAGAAAGTTTTAAATAGTATGTGATTCTTGTGCGGAATGTCTTAACACTGTAAACCCGGCCTACGGTGTGTTTAAAGTCTGCGTTCATGGAAACTGATTATTAATCAACTTAGTTGGTTTTATTGATTTTGTTTATTTCGTAATAATATAAATGCAAAACAAATTCCTTTATTAACACGACTGAAGGCTTAACCAAGTGAAAATCGTAAATAAAAATTAACTTAACATTACTCTGTGGTGAAAGGTGTCTATCCATTACGATTATTTCACAACTATACACATCTTTGAGTGTCAATGAAGGTTTCTGAAAATTCTCAGAAATATTTTTTTCGAAACTTTCCGAAACTGATAGGTTTGAGTAAATAGAATAGAATCGCTTTGCATTGGAAAACAAAATTGCGGAAACTAAATACCTACAGGGGGAGGGGAAGTTTCACATCAGCATTCAAGTTACCATTTCAATGATCCAAGAGAAGCAATATAAATAGTGAAAGGACACGACTAATGAAGCCCAATTTAACACGAAAGGAATGCAACCTCATCCAGTAAGATGACAACCACATTTGTAACTAAAATATTCGAACGATTCGAGCTCGTTCTTGTGTCTGCGCAGACAGCATCACCCTGAGCAACAAGCTACGCTACGCTGAGCTGTCGCTCATCGACAACTTCAGCTGCCGCCAGTACTACGGACTGATCGTCGTGACGGATTCAACGATTTGCGCGGACGGTCGCGGTACCAACGGGAACGTCGCCACTTTCTGCGCGGTGAGTTCCGATATCCATTACAAGTGCTTCTGCGCTAAAACAGGGACAGATGGAAATCGGGAGCATCATGGCCTTCTGATACAAATAATAATATTATGTTATTAGGTATCTTGATTAGGCCGTTAAAGTAACACTACGTTAAAAAGCAGAAAGAGAAGGCCGAAAATTATCTTCTTTTAAAAAAGCAAAATTGCTAATGAGTTAATGTCACATTACACCTCGTTCTCACAAAGTATGGAGTCACTTAATTATAATGTAGTGTATACAAGTATACTTGTATATACGTGTATTTATTTATCTTGCAAAGTAATATCACCTTTTCAACAGTTTAGGTAACATAACGGCCGTAATTCCGTGTGTCAAAAAGTCACTAAGTCAAATTTATCGTTTCAACACCTTGTGGGAGACGAACAAAAATAGTCAGAAGTGTAACTAGGGATCATCTGTATAATAATGTTAAAGATACGGCTAAATGGCCATTGTCGTACCCATAAATCCCGACCAAATTGTCTGCATAATGTGCCAATCTGACTTCGATTCGCAAGCTTACACACATTCACGCACACTCGCAAGGAAATCATCACCACGACCACCAGTTTCCGTAACATATGCTTACTATCAACGCTGAAGGGACGCGTTAATAAATATTTATCTCAAGATAAAACATCAATATGGCATTCAGAACACGTAGGCGCAAATTATATTTAGATTTCGGTTACGTCTTTAGGCACGGTCTATTCTGTCCACTAATGAATACATAGAAATTAAAGAATCATAATCTTACACAAGACACGATCCGCAAATTATCTCTTCGGAATTCAATTTTTCCTTTTATTGAAATGAGATTCAATTAATGGGATATTCTTCGGTGAGAGTTAGCACTGCCATTGATTTCATTTAAATCAAGCATATTTTTTCTTTATTTTTAGTTATAAAAATATGTGATCAATTTATTGAACTTTGCGACTTAATCTACAACTTAAATAGAGTTTTTTCAAAATGAGGTGGCGTTGCTAACATCCACCGGAAATTTACATCAACCACAATTATTAAGAAAATAAAGAACAGCAAATGTTCCTTTCCATTAATTTTCCAGTTATTTTACGGCAAATTATAAGTGCTAGTGGTGACGTCAATGGCGATGTTAACTTTTGCGATATGATTTCACACAACTGTCCAGTGCGCTGTGTGTAGATGGGGGTCAATGGAAATACTCGTTGCCAGTGCGTTTAATTTTGTTGAAACGTGAAACCAGATAGCCTAAACCCCGAATATAAGAACCGGCAATGTGACAGTTTGCTGGGTTGAATGCCATTTGTACGTTTACCTTCTAATATCTCACGTTAAAAAAAGATATTTCAAATTGTAATAGCAAGGTGTTAAATATTATTAAATTATCAGTTAGCAATTATCAGGAGCAATAAATTCTTCTCCCTGATTATCGTCCAGGCTACACGTGCCAATAACCCTCGTGGAATATCGTAGTCAAAAAATTTCCAAAAAGAAACGTTCGACTTTGCGTGAAAGTACAAGTTCACACAATGTGCGTAGCGTACATAGAGAATAATTTAGAAGTATTGCTGTATGAAATTTGAATGCAAAAGTTTACTGCTACTTTTTAATCCATTATTAACAATGTACTTTAACTTAAAAGTTCGCAATCACCAATATTTCACATTCACATTAATGTGATTACAAATCTTCTGTAAGAACTTTAATTGAATAAATCAAACCATGAATGTGGGCAGAGATAAATATTGTTAAATAAATTCTGATTCCGAATCCTTTTCCTATATCATTTACGTTATGTAGCTACACAATCTGTCTTCTCCCGAGCGTCCTCTATTCTCCCCAGTGCCCTCTATTCTCCCCAGTGCCCTCTATTCTCCCCAGTGCCCTCTATTCTCCCCAGAGCCCTCTATTCTCCCCAGTGCCCTCTATTCTCCCCAGTGCCCTCTATTCTCCCCAGTGCCCTCTATTCTCCCCAGTGCCCTCTATTCTCCCCAGTGCTCTCTATTCTCCCCAGTGCCCTCTATTCTCCCCAGTGCCCTCTATTCTCCCCAGTGCCCTCTATTCTCCCCAGTGCCCTCTATTCTCCCCAGTGCCCTCTATTCTCCCCAGTGCCCTCTATTCTCCCCAGTGCCCTCTATTCTCCCCAGTGCCCTCTGTTCTCCCCAACGCCCTCTACTTATCCCAAAGTTCCCTGTTTTCCCGAGAGCTACGTGTTCTCTGTGAGATATGCGTTTGGCGTGCCGCAGGGTGACATGGGTGGACCGCTGGTTCTCGAGGACAGTCCGACAGCACAGGTGGGCGTGGCGTCATGGGTGGCGTCGGTAAGCTGCGAGCGCGGCTACCCTTCTAGCTACGACCGTGTCGCCTCACACGCCGCCTGGATCCGCCAGCTCACCGGCCTGTGACAGTCTTGCTCACCAACGAGCACGGCTTCGCTTATCTTCATGTTCATTGATTGCTATGTAAATTCGCCAAAATTTGTATAATTATTCTTTTAAATGAAAATTTTCGGTAGATTCGCAAATTTATGTATGGGATCCCAAATGGCTAGCCTTGAGATAAAGTGCACTGTCAGAAATTTCTGCATTTCTTTTAATGTAAGAGTACATGAAAATAATTATCAAGTACGCACATCAAAATTTTAATGTACACGTACAATAACTTTAAAGTACGCGTACAATAACTTTAAAGTGCGTGTACATTAAATCTAATGTACGTGCACAATTAAATTTAATATAAAAACATACATTAAATTTACTGTGCATGTATATTAAATTTAATGTATATCAATTTCAATATTTAAATTTGTTCAGAGAAGTGCCACCCCGATCGGGATTCGAACCCGACTCTCCTGTTTTACACAGAGTTACTCTAACCACAAAGCTATCGAGACAACAAATCCTTTAATGAGATTATTAGGCCTTATGTATTGCCCGTTATGAATATATAATTATAATAATATATGCAAAAATATAAATAATTGTCACTACCTTATCATCTTTTTGGACGCGTTTACTCTCGGAAATATGTTCCACAGACGTAAAGAATACCAAGTTCTGACCTTGTTACAATGACAATTCTTTGAACAAATTTAAGTATTTCCGCTGAATTTGAAAAAAAATTAACTAAAGAATTGTAATGCTATGTTGGTCGCTACAATTTTATTATATTTTTGTAGCCAATTTGAATGTAAATCCGAATTTAATTTTTTTTCTACACGTATTGAAATTATATTTTAAATTCATTATACGTTAGTTCAAACAGTAGAAGAAAATATTTCTAAGTTTTTAAACAGTATCTATGTTTCATACATTCCATAATTATTTATAAAATCTGCGTTAATTTTAATTTAAATATTGAAGTTAATGTAGAATTATATTACTCTCCCTTTAATGTAAAAGGTATATTAAATGCCATATTCTAATTTACATTAAATCTATATAGAATTTAATTTAAAGATTAAATTTAATGGACAAAAACTTTAATCTTGTTTTAATGTACAAGGTACATTAATTTTAATGTACATTCTACATTAAGTTTAATGTAAAAGGTAAGTTCACTTACAGGTCGTTAAGGTCGTAAGCTAAGTTAGGTCGTACATTAATTTAATGCACGGTAATACATTAAATCTACATTAAATTTAATATAATTTCTGACAGGGTGATATAAGTTAAACATGGCAGTAAAGGAGAAAATCATTTGCCAATTGTCTAGAAATAAAAAAAATACGCAACCGTTCTAAATTGATATTTTTCAAGATATTTTCAATCAAAAATTACACACAGAATACTTAAGATATTACAAATTTAGAATGAATTTTATGAGATTCAAATTTATTGTATAATGAACATTGCCTCAATCGTTTCATAAACCACTTCGCAGTCTCTGACTAGTCGAATGTTACAGCTTTTTTTATGTATAATATTTTTCAGGAATCTTCCGTCACTTCCTTATCCTTTCCCCGTGCCTCGAAAATACTGCCAGCACATTGGTCTCTGGCCGCTCTTTTCATTAATAGAAAGAGTAGTTCTTCATAGTTAGAAGTTAACCACAGAACACACAGACTCATCACATTTTTTGGAGTTTTCGCTTAATTGCGAATAAAATAATACCCTAGTCAACGATAAGGATGATCCTGATGTGAAAATAGCTGTCATTAGGGCTTGGGATTCTCACTTGCAGCACCCAGATTCGAATCCCAGTCTTAGTACTTTTTTCTCAGACTGTTCCGGAAGAATACACGGAGTACAATTCACATAAAATTCCATGGCAAGAAGCAATTTCCATTTAAATATTGGAATTTTCGACAAATTAATGATAATGTTCAATTTAGTATTCTGACTTCCGACTCTGGCGCTTGGTGTGGGAAGGAGTGTATTAAATTATTGCTGATGTGTTAGTAGGATATATTACGTAACCTTCACCAAAAAACGAGAGGGTACCTGAACACACCAAGATTTTAAATTTTAGATTGGCTCATATTAGTACAATGCTCATACGAATGCACGTCTCTATAAAATTTGTGTCGGAGTGTGAGACTGGGTGGTTTTAAGACTAACATTACCATGAAATTTTACCTTAGTAGTAAATAATGAATTCAGAATAAAACTACTAGATTTACTTAAAAATATTTAGGAAATCTGTCCTTCCGGTCACACAGCCAACAGCAACCGTGCTTGCATGGCAGAAAAAACGCAAAGAAAATGATAACTGAATTTGAAAACTCAGAATTTTTGTTTAGTAGTGACGTCAAGAATGTATGCATGTTTAATTGAGTATTGTGCGATGGAGACAATCTATTCTAAGATCTCTTCCATTCATCTGCCGTCCATCATTCATCATTCAGGTTTTCTTTTATACATTCATACCCCTCAAGAATGAAAGACAAGCTGGTAATTCGGTGACTATTGTAGGGACACATCATGCCCCAAAGTTAAAATAGAATTCTGACCCCAGAAGTAAGTCAAAGATAATAAAACAAATATTTCTTTAAATTATATAAGTTTGAAATATTTAACCTATAATTCGCCAATCAAATTCGCGTCTGAATCAAGCGAAGTAGTACGGACGAATATGTTTCATTTTCTGCCAGTAGAACAGATAAAATAATATCATCCCCAATTGAGTTATAAGGAGACATGTAAGTCATTGATATCTCAACTTATAAGCTCTCATTGAAGCGGAAACTCCTCCACGTCCTGTTTTGTCATAAAAATCAAACATTACAAGGACATTCTCATGTAAGGTGTGTTATCAGTTCACTTGAAATCGTAAGCGAGGACAAGGCATCTGATAAAAATTGTTGAATTTATCAGTACTCAGGAGCATTGGACACCTCAAGAGGAAAATTCTGTAACTTCAGCGAATTGATTCAGAATATTCTAAATCAGTGGTTGCCAAATCAGTGCTTTGTGACGTCACAGAAATCTGCTCTCTTGCTCCAAGCCGACCGACCGAGCGGAGTTAGAGGCCGTCAGGTCGGCAAGCGCAGTGTTCCAACGATGGTACGGAAGTGGAGAAAAATGTTCGCTTAGAAAATCGATGATTACGATTTTTAACTGGTATTTATTATTTAGAATGTTTATTATTTAATAACAATATTAAGGATTATATAATAGAAAATACATTATTACATAACTCAAAACGATATCCGACTCTGTATCATTACCAGTACTGTAATTCCACTTCCATTCTTCTATTAAATAACATTTTTCGAAAAGACAGTTTTCACATTTTAGGACAATAATATTTTATATATAATATAACGAATTAATTCGTTCTGAAACAATAATTAATGTTAACAAATAGGTAAGAAATAGGTATTAGGCAGGAGTCACGTAAGATAATTTTGACCCTAGGCTTTAATATTACTGATGTAGAGTTTTGTTTGAGAATGTTGCAAATCCTCGTGATTTTCAGTGTTTTTTTCATAATCTTCAATGTGCAAATTCCTTTACTTATTCCATGACTGCGAACTATGTCAATTCTCAGAAATTATTTTAATCTCACAAATTTCTTTGGGTCGCAAAGCTACGTAATGGATATGTAGATTGGACTTTACAACAGACTCCAGTTCTTTCGATCACACAAAACACTTAGCCATTATTCCAGTATCTACAAAAAGGATACCTTTCTTCCCTAACAGAAAGAAAAGTGACGGGGGTAGATAGTTTCCCTCTCATATTGATTGAAACTCCGGTAAAGGCCCACTGCTAAGGTTTCGGTACCATCTGCCCCTCCTTCCCACCCCCATTCGCTCGCACCGCTTCTCCGAGTGCCTTATCTCGGAGGGGAAACAGTGCTCCGACGTCATTCCTTGTCCAGTTGGCAATCACTGTTCTAAATCATAGTTACAGTGGTCAGTACCAGAATTTTCTTTCAGCAGTAACTTGATAAGATAACATTTGACACTCAAGAATAAATAAAATTGAGATTTCACGAACCAATTAATATCATATTTTCATCTTCAGAGAAACATTATCATATGGTAATTTTCAATTGTGGATTAGAAATTAGTTCAATTAACATTTGCTATTATCAAATATCGCAAGTACGAATTGAGCACTTAAACAGAATTTTTTGTCAGAGCCCTCTCTCACGAGCAGTTCTGTTGTGGAAGATGGGATGGGATATATTTAAGATAATCTCTCAACTCCAACACGAATTATTATCCGCACGCAAATTGTGATTGATCAGTATCATGACTGTTGTCGTTTTAGCACTTTTCGAAAACAATAGCGCACAAACACACTTTCGAATTTCGAACAATTTTCGAAGGGTACGGTCACAGATAAGGAAAACTTTTCAAAATGTTGCGTTGTTACAGCACTTTTCTTTTAAATTACCATTGCATTAAAAGAGGATAAAGCTGTAAGAAGACTCAGCGTGGGTCTCTCAGTGGATATCTTAAGAAAAAATATTTCAGTACTTATCTCTAAGTACGGAAGTGCTCTAAAAGTAGTCATCATTTTTATTTCCTTTAAAAATGATCCCAAAGCTACAAAAATTACATTCAAACAAAATTTTCTTTTAAATGCCGACGTGAAATATTTATTCTTAACCTTCATTTACTACTCCACCATCGGCGATAACTGTATCTCATCGTGTGTATCTCTTGGGTGCAGTGACAAGGTCATCAACCAAAATTAAATAAGCAAGAGCAAGAAGATTGGAAGACCTTCATGTTAAATGAAGGTTAGTATAATGGAGAACAGAACAGAGCTAACTGGCAGCTAAACTGGCAAAGCTATTAAACAATTGTGGAATGAATCAACAATATCTAATTAAAGATTTGGATTATTTTCGCAACTTTTAACTTAGTATTTCTTTTTAAATAAGATAATGTACGTAATTTAATAGTAAATACACAAGAAATGAGAAAACGAAAATTACAGGTGTAAACATGAATCCCTTTTATCTTTAATACGTTTTTTGTTTAGAGGGAAGTCGTCAAGACGTATTTTCTATACGATTTACGTAAGAGTATTTTGATGGAATACATTGCGAAATGAAAAAGTGGTTTGTCTTGACCTTCCATCAGACGTAGACAGTACGTTAAAACTTAACATCGACTATAAACCAGTTTCCAGAAGTAAGGCTCTCACGACCGACTTCGATCACAAGAGATTTAGTTCAATATAATTCAAAGCAAGTGTAAGTGCTCCAAAAATATATTTCAAAAAAATCAGCGCACTCACAGCAGTTTTATTTCAAATCTATTAACTACGGATAAACTATTTTTTCAAAATTACTTTATTTCTTTTACAAAGCTGGGAGCAATGTAATTCAGTTGAGTACCCAATATATTATCAGTATCCCATACATATCTGAAAGTAAGTAAAATGCCAGAAAGTATCTGTCTTCACCTTTACTGTCAATATTTTGTAAACTTCCTGCCAACCAATGGAATGAGTAATCTTTACTCAACAATCTGTTTTCGAAATGTTAAAACAGTTTTAGTACAATGTAGCTAGCTTCTGAATTTTGAAACTAATTATGACCAGAAGAATGGAAAATTTAAGAAATATGGTTTGATATTTCTGGGAAGGCAAGTATTTTGAAAGAATAGAATACATAATAAAAGATGCGACAAGAGAACTAATTTAACACTTGGACGTACCGAGAAGTGAAACAAAAGACGCATCAAGCACGATGTAGATTTTTAAAATTAAATTGTTACTGAAATGGACTGCCTGTATACCTTTTCTTGTAAATGTATTGACGAAAATATAATCATTTCAATAAAAAGTGTAGTTGCTGTAATAAATTCAAAACATTGGACATTGAGTAGAAAGGTTAATAAAAAGTTTATACTTGGGTTTTTCGTTCTTGGCGCACCAAAGTCACGGACGAAAAATGGAGGTCCGTGACCTTGGAGCGCAAAGAACGAAAAACCCAAGTATATTTCTGAAAAACTCACCCGTACTTGTATGTGGTTGTATCAGTATCTCAACCACCTGCAACAGAAGGATCCGTAATATGTGTTCATATTATAAATATTAAAAATCTGAAAAATAATAAATAATGGTAATACGAATTCAAGTTAAAACATCAATATTGGCACAAAAAATGTATTATCTAAATTTTAAATGTGTACAAAATTCTATATGAAGGCACGTGTTTTCAATAATTTCGTCTTTCCTTCTTTTGTGTTTCCAATTGTAATTAAAGTTACTCGTAATAATAAGTATTTTTACGGCAATAAGGAATTTAAACTGCATGTAACGATTGGGAGAGTAAAGGTAAGAGAACATAAAAGCATTCGCTCTTAGGATCTCTGAGAAAATGGACAAAAATAGTTGAGATCGAACGTATCGCCTTGTGTTCGATCTAAAGCATGATTTGCTTTTAATACGCAAAACGTACTTTTTGATCGAATACGACAATACGGCATTATTTACAATTTTTTTCTTTCAACTTATAGTCAATCAACTTAATATTCTCTTCTTTAGGAACAACACGGACTAAGAATTGAACGCTTAAACTGGTAGAATTTCCACGGTAACTTGGGAGGTAGTGATTCACAGGGTACAGGTAGGAAGCTACCTAACGGACGGCATTTTAACACTGGAGTATTTATTGCCCTCCGACCTTCCTCGTCGTGCGGTCAGGATTCCAGGCCTCGCAGCGGTGAGGACGTGCATGCGACCGCCCTCGGCGGGACGGCACATCCTGCGGGAGGGGGATGAGGCATCTTGCATTTTCCAGCCCTTGACGGCATAATACCACTCTGACTTCTATCTTCTTTGCTTTTTAATTGAATATAATGTGCAACTTCTTGGGTGCTCAACTGAATATAAGGAGACCACATTCACTAGGGGATCCTAATGGAGTCGATATCGGTCAGCGAAGGGTCGATGATTTCTATAAGGGGGTCAATGTCGATCAAGGGTTTATTTGGGGCCGAGGGTCATATGTACACCAGCAACTGATCGGTATAATCAAGATGCCACTGATTACAAACAAAAAATATTAATGAAGTTGAAAATTACTATTCTACAGGCCGGTTGCTCTGATCGGTCATTTTCCGGGATGTCTCCGATCAATACCAGGCGAATGTCAGAGTAACACACAAACCAACGGCACGACCCCCGCGCGATCTCTCCTTTCTCTTTCTTGGTCTCTCCTCTCTCCTTACACAAACACACACTTGCATGTCGGGAGACATGTAACACACATTAAACACACATTACACTATCACACATGTCGGGAAACTGGACGGGAACTTAGACGTTGTGCAGACTAGGGCGGTGTCCCACTGGAAGGAGATACCTGGTCAGGGAAATCCCCAAAAAGTCAAATGTCGCTATCCAGAAGGTTAGGTATCACCGCTACCACCCCGAATAAAGCATTCACTACACTAACAGGGCTGATGACGATAACTGTTTACGTGCTCAGCAATAATCAATCAATCTCTACAGAGGAAATGCGTTCCACAACACGTAACGTCTACTTAGCATCACCTGCTAGGCGCAACGCTTCCGCGCGAAGGTACTTGCTGTTATCGCCTCCGCCCCCTCCTTTCTACGCCACCCCGCCCATAACCAACGCGTCGCGGCACGACGCGATCGCTTGATTTACAAGCGCCTATCTTGAACCCAGCAACTCAATCCCTCACCTGCAGATGCTTCCAGTGTGAGCACGTGCTAACCACTTTTCTCCCTCTCATTCTTCTACTTCTTCCCTTGTTCTTCATCGTCCTCAAAATCTTCCTGATCCTCTATTTCATTTTCTCCCTTCTCTAATCTCGTCATAACCATTCTTATCATTTTAGTTTCTGCTTCTTCTTAGTACAGCACTGACCTCAGCCACAATTAACCAATTCATCTTAATCCCGATCATCCATTTTGTCTTGTAGGTTTTACATCTCACAAAATTCTAACACATTTTTCAATTCAATTATTTATCCTTATTGTGCTTTGTTTCAAGATCTCATTAATATGCTGTGATATAAAACCCCATTAAATGGAGGTGAAGTAATACACAATTTTATTGAAATACATACTTATGACAAATCCTTATTTTCCATCTTTCAATTCCTTCAATCAAAGAAAGAAAAAATCTGAAAATGCGGAAGGATGGAAAGCAGAGTTCAGGAAAAAACTGTAACAGTTTTGTGAATCTTTGTGAATGTTCCGTATCTTCAAATACTAAGATCCCTTCCGTTCTCTTCACCCGGCACGCGTTTGGTGGTAGAGCGCTGCATGACTTTGTATGGTGGACTTTTCAAAATATCCGTTAAATCCTAGTCGCAAAAATCAAAATTACTCAAAAAAATGCTTATCTAACATATGACAATATGTATATGTAGATTTGTCTTTTTACGCTCGTCATGATAGACTGAAAAAATATGTATTGGTCGATTTGAAAAAACAAAGTTACCTCAAATATCATAAAATACAAGTGATAAAATAGAAATGGATTCACTTGTCAATTCGCCCTATTCCCTCATGTACTTCCGTGAAAACTGCATTGCAATAACGTCAAACGTTCAAAAGTAACAGGAGGTGCTAAAGTTACGTGACTCACTCTGTATATTACAGAACTTTACATCTTGAACTGTATCAACATATCAACTGTACCAACATACTGCTCCAAGTATATTCTTTTACGACGTTAATTATCTTTACTGGTATATATCTGAAATTTATTGACTAAACAGATGTTGAAAAATTAAGATTTATTGCATTCAACGCAATTTATGTAATCTTATCTTCTATGAAAATATTAATTGAGGTGCTTTTAAAAATTCATGAGAGGAAGATATACAACAAGCAATAATACATTATATTCCACATTATCCACCGTCACAATGTATGTCTTAGTAAGATACGGGTTGAACCTACGCAGTAAAAAATCGCTCCAAAGAGAGTGTTCATAAGTTGTAGATAAGAGCCTTTCGAGAATCTAGCTCGTCATAATGCAACATACGAGCCACTTACCGGTTCCTTAGTTAATGCACATAGTTATTACGAAGATAAAAGTGTGACAGTAAGCAGTAAAAAAATAAAAGAGACCTTTGGAAGCCGATTGTCAGTCTATCACATTCCTTCGTGTTCATTCTCAAGCGACCTCTCTTGCGATGGGACATGGAATTACGTGTCACCTAATCCTCCTGTATCTCACATCGGACTGCTTCCTGGGGGACCTGCCGCTCCAGGGTTATCCAACTTGCCATTCTTTGTAAAGCTGTGTTAGTAAGATTGTTTATCAAAGCTAATTAAAGTTGGGTTCGTAAATTTTATAATAACGTGGGTCTAAACGCACAGCATTGCCAATTGATTAATATGCGTTATTTATTTAACATTAATTAAAGTGACTTTGATGACAATTATAGAAAAGATACAAAATAGAAAAGAGTTTATAATAATTTAGTGCGTAGGAAGCGCTTCAAATTAAGAATAATTATGTAAAGAGAATCGAGTGAAATAATAAAGTCTAAGCCCCGGTATGAAACCTAGTAGTGTTTGAACAGAACATACTTTCTCGCATTATTTGTAACGTCTACCCAATGTTTTAACGTTGAACGGACCTGCAAAAGTGTTTCCAACCACCATTATTTACCACAATTGGATTCGAATCCAGGCTTTTGGCACGTTATTCCTATACCGTCAATTACACATGTTAACACAAATTACTAAAACTAAAAATGCGGATATTTCGGTTGACGTCATTTCAAGATATAATTTTACAAAATATTCAATAAGAAAAAATTCCTTTCATCAGTATTGTAATTGAGCAATGCTATTTTTTTGTAATTTCCGTAAACTCAGAGAAATCACAAAAAATGGGAACCGCACCACTTTTGCATAAGTGGTTTCAATTTGAGATTTTCTTTTTAAAAAAGTGGAGTGGTTTGAAGGAAAATCTTGTTTTTAAAACTGCATATGTGTTTCACATAAATATGGGAAATCTATTAATTTTCTCAAAACTACACATCACATTATTCCCCACTATTATATCATTAAGGAACACATTTCATTAAGAATGAAATACCAAGCTTCGATAGTGTAGTATTAGGACGCCGCCGAAAAATATTGAACTTTTTTAGTTTTCGGAGTCCAACAAAAATTAAACGTGAGCCATTTTTAATGCTTACTTTGCTCTATTCGAGAAAAATTTATTCCAAAAATTAGGAGCTTTAATGTAAATTTTCGAGAAATTCGCGTGAACTGTTTAGGTGATAGGGTTGATAAAAAATGGATGGACATACACGTTTTGGTAAAACCAAGCAATTTCTTGCATATAGGAGCAACATTTACCCACTTTTGCAATATCAGACCACACCCACCATACGCAGTTTCAGAGACCACGGAAAGGACACCAGCTAGAGACGATTTATACTAATTCTGGTACCGGAATTTAAATGACTTATTGCTCTTAACCTTCGTTGGAGATCGCTGTACTTGAAAGAAAGGTGCATGCAGCGTGGCAGTCCTGCCAGAAGGGCATCAGCGATTGAACGGGCGTGCAGTAGTCGGGGTCGTGGAAGGGGAGGGCAGGGGAGAAAGCAGGCATGCGGGTAGTTGTACGGGTGGTTGGTAGGTTGAGTTGGTTGTGCGGTTTAGGTGGATGGGCGGGGGTCGATTTGAGCAGTGGGGCGGGCGGGTGGGTGGGTGGTTGGATGAGTGGGGGGCGATTTGAGCACGCGGGCGGGCAGGCAGGCGACTGGGCTTGCGGTTGAGCGGGTGCCCGGGCGGTTGCCCGGGCGGTTGCTTGGGCGGGCGCTTGGGCGAGCGTTTGGGCGAGCGTTTGAGCGAGCGTTAGGGTGGGCACTTGGGCGAGCGTTTGGGTGGGCGCTTGGGCGGGCGTTTGGGCGGGCGTTTGGGCGGGCGTTTGGGCGGGCGTTTGGGCGGGCGGGTGGGCGTTTGGGCGGGCGGGCGAGCGGGTGGGCGTCCTGGATTTCGGGTGAGCGGGAAGGTGGGCGGGTTAAGTGGGTTATCGGATGTGAAGCGGATTGTTGGAAGTGTGAGCGAGTGGTTGGATTGGTGGGAAGGCTGGCGGAGCGAAGCGGGGCCGAGGGCGCATGCCGGGGCGGGCCCGACGCGGCGCGGCGTCTCCGCAGAGTCATTCTGGGTAATCCTGGCGTCTGATCCCCGCGGGTATCAGCTTGATTTACGGCGGCGTGAACGCGCCACGGGCGGCGCTATAAGCTGCGGCGGGGCGTCGCGGCGCGGAGTCCCCGGGTAGAGGCAGGAGAGGCCATCGTCCGCAGCGGACAGAGGGCGACTGAAGACGAGCAGCCACGCTAGCACCATGACGGCGGCGGGAACGTGGGTGTTGGCGGTCACGCTGGCTGTGGTGGTTATGGGCTCCGAGGCGGTAAGCCATCGAAGCTTTTAGAATTTGTGTCTCTGGCTTACCAAGGATGGAAATCGCTAGTTATTCTGAGCGACTATGTAATGCAATCAACTACAACCGAACCGTGTTT